>BSBK01007971.1:0-462586 GCA_027943335.1 Chamaecyparis obtusa | reverse complement strand
TAAAGCAGATGAATCCTCCCCATTCTCTAGTCTTTCATCCCTCTCTTCCACACTCACTTTTATATTACTAATATATCTATTCCTTTTTTAACTTAAGCTTGTGGAGTAAATGTGTTCACAATCGAGTCTGTTGTATTATGCTCTGTTTCCTCTATGATATTTCTAGAATCTCCACTATTCCTATCCTTACCAACAATTCTTAAACATACTTTATCTGGCATACTGGATTTAATTCATAAATGGATTTAATTTTATTTTGTATGTGAAATTTTGGGATTTGCATGAGAAGTTTTAGTGTCTAAACACTCAACTAATCCCTCTAACTGATTAGGAGTGGTTGGGGAAGTTGAGAGGAAAGTTTTCAAACATTCATATTCACTTATTGAATGCTTTGGAGACTACTGATTTTACTATCCATGCGTTACCAGTGACTAAGATTCATTAAAGGATACAAAACCCTTCATTTTGGGTTATTGTGTGTGGATTCAAATGTAGGTTTGATTTGGTTAATGTTTAGAAGAGATCAATAAAGTATTTAAAGACAATCTTACATGTTTGGAGAGGTTTGAGAGGCACTTATCATGACTGTACCCTCACAAACAGTGGCATAGACTGGTTTTACTAAGTTTTCTTTCTCTATTTTGAGGTTTCCTTTCTTTGTCGTAGGGGTATAGTCAAAGGGTTCATTGACAAAATGATCCTTTGAATGGTTACTATGAATATAAATGATTTGATATAGCATATTTCTCATTTTACTTGAAGTTTGGAATAGCTTGTGCAAGGGTGAAAGTACTTTTGATCGTTTTGGTCGTGACTGTTCCTGTACATAGTCAGGAAATGTAATTGTCTAATGATTATATGTAATGTTGAATGGATTAAATGTTTTATTCTTGGTAGAAGTGAATGGAAGGAATAGTGTTGGTGTTAGGTTTCATTTATTATTGAATTCAATGGTTTCCAAGATGTGTTGAGGAGTTTGCTCCTTGTTTAATGTTAATTGTTCCTACATAATCCACTCATACAATAGTGAAATGCTATGTGATTGACAATTTCTTTTTTTTCCATTTGGTAACCACGGTCAAGATTTCAAAATAGTGAATCATCCTTGAGCACAAGCACCAATAACATCAAATAATGGAGATAAAGCATGGGCTAGGGCATGACACCAGTAGATTAAAATTGAACCAATGGCATGTTTACAACAAAGAAATAGAATGATAATAATATGTTGAAAATACTATTTTGTTTAATACACGCCAAAGGACCAGTCCCAACAATTCTTAAACATACTTTATCTGATATGATGAATTGTTAATAAAGGTCTAATTCTGTAGACTGCTAGCAGAAAGGAAGATTTGACCTAGCCAAATCTTCCTTTTACCACACAAAAAAGTGTGTGATAACTATGTCTAGTCCAACCTTAATTGTTTAAGAATTCATCATATCAGATAAAGTATGTTTAAGAATTGTTGGGAGTTCTATTACACCTTTGTTGTAAACATGCCATTGGTTTCAGTTTTGTAAATTTGTTTTTTTTTTGTTAAATGCATTTAAATGGAACATTAAGCATAGTAATAATATGCTTAATCAGTTAGTAATTGGAAGATTAAATGCAGATAACACCTTTATCAGTTTAGCATGTTTAAATAAGATACTAAAGAAGACCCGCTATTTGTCAAACAAATCTTCATTTTCAGGCATACTTTATCTGATATGATGAATTCTTAAACAATTAAGGTTGGAGGAGACATAGTTATCACACAGTTTTTGGTGTGGTACAAGGAAGATTTGGTTGATTAAGAGTGAGGCCTTCTTTAGAATCTCATGAGTTTTGTACTACACATGCAACATATTGTGAGTTTGAAGAGAGTTAAAGGTTTCTAATTGAAATTAGTACACTCACAAATAGCGATAGACTAGTTTTACTAAGTTTCTTTTCTCTATTTTGAGGTTCTCATTGCCAAAGTGGCCAAAGACTATGTTAGGCTAATAAAATTTGGGGATTCTCTTTACCACTACAAATCTTTGAAGGTTTCTGCACTTGGACGGATGTGTACCATTGTTAACAGAATTGGACCAAGTTTGGCTTACCTCAAACAGGTGAGGCAGCATATGGAAAGGTTGTCATCTATTGACCCAAATACCAGGACTATTTTGATCTGTGGGTACCCTAATGTTGGCAAGAGTTCTTTTATTGATTATGATGAGTTGTATCATTACCATCATGTCCCATGCTTACACCATGTGTACCCTCAAATATAGGATGTAAATGATTGTTCTCTTCTTGACCAAAGGCTACCATATCTTGAGGTAGTGGAGTTACATGGCACTGTTATGAACTCAGAATTATGGTCATACCCTGGTGACAAATTTTAAATGGATACAAGCACTTTTTTTGTGCAATGGTCAAGCCCAACCTTTATATCTTGAATGCCAATGCTAGATGCCTCTTCTTTACTGATTAATCCATGTGACAAATCTGCAGACTTGTGAGAATGAGGAAAGGAGCCTCTATTGTCCAAATTTAAAACTTGGGACTTTTCTTTCCTTCCATCTTCAGATTCACCACACACCACTAAATTTAGATTTTCCTCATAGTCTTATCAATTGAGAAGTGGATTTGGCGTGTCAAATGAATTCCCTATCCATATCAACTTCATGTTCTTCACCAATTGCTTATTCAAAATCAATCTTTGAGCAATCTGAATACTCATCAAACCTCTCTTGAATGTCCTCACTATGAGGCACATGTCATTTTCATTGCATCTTCTTTTTATTTCATGTTTTAATCTTTAAGAAATTTATCAAGAACATAGGTTTTAATGAAATATCAATTTGATTTGCAAAGTTTGTGTTCTTTACAAATTTGAAAGGCTCTAATACTTACTAGGGTGGATGTGGATGTGCAACCTTATGCTTTTACTACTGAGCCTCTATTTGTTGGGCATACTAATTATAAGTGCTTGACATATATCACAAATATTGCTAATTAAGGTCGGCGGGATGATTATGCCTATCCTGAAAAAAGACTGTCAAATCATTATGATTTCAAATCAATTACCTATCGATGTATCCCTTGTGAGGGAGAGAAGCCAAACACATAAAGAACATGCAGCTGAAAAACTTAAATGGAATACACCAAGAAGTACCAAATGATGAATGCTCAATTGTTGTAATGGCAAAGCATCAAAATCATCCATTTCTAGAACTTGATTTTCTAGTCTAAATGATATTTCTATAGTCGTAATGATTTTTCTAGAACTTGATTTTCTAGTCTTAATTATTTTTCTATAGTCCTAATGATTTTTCTATAGTCTTAATGATTTTTCTTTCATCCTAATGTTTGTTTCTCTTGATAAATTAGGCCTTGAATTTGAATTTGTATTCACTTTTTTATTTCAGCTTGATATTTCATTCATTTTTCATATACACAGAGACTACACATGTTGATAAAAAAAATGAGCTATTTGATTATTCACTGTTCATGATTGTAAATGGTCAATATTTCTGATGGTACTCCTTGGTGTATTCCATTTTAAAATAATCATATTTCTATGACTATGATAAATGTCCCACTGTGGGCCTATGAACTACGGGCTTAGTTCCATGTTTTCTTTCATTATTGCATTTGAAATGTTAAATATGGGTTGCATACAGAGGTATTATGTGTATCGTTGTTGGTGATTATTTAATTGCAGTATTTTATTTTTTATTTGTTTTTCTTTTTTTTCTTGTTGTTTCTTTTCCATTTCTACAATATGGACATGTACTTTGCTTTGAGGAGTGTACTTTATGTTGTGGGCTACAAGGCAGAGCCATTAGGCCTCTGTGACAGTCTGAAGCTATTTAGCCTATTGATACCCTTGGTATTTTGGACCACCCCTTGGAGGATAGGAACACCATAGAGATGCTCAATATTATTACCTTGGCTCATTTGAAGGTGGTTGTTTTGTTTTTCCTTTATGTTTTGGGGTCTTGTGGATATAGTATTGTGCAACAGGCAGCTCTGTTTCATAGCATAAAACCTCTGTTTGCCAATAAGCCTCTTATTGTAGTTTGTAATAAGATTTATTTACAACCACTAGAGACTACTCTACAAGCTTGGAGAAGCGGTATATTTTGGAAAATGAAGAGTGGAAAGAAGATGATATTCTTGAGATCATGGATGGACACAATGTTGCAAACTTTATTGATCCAAATATCCTTGTAGAGCCTTGAAGAACTGGAGAGGGAAGAAGGGCTTAGGATGGTAGCTAAGGGTGACGAGGATGATGAGATGGGGGAAGTGGAGTTGAATCCTGATGAAAAGGAAGCTCTGGATGAAATTAGGAAGAAGAAGAAGATGCTTATCATCGAACACAGATTGAAGAAGAGTATTGTAGAGAGCATGCCTACCATACCAAGGAATTTTGACAAGAACAAGGAATGTGGCTTAAAAAGAATGGGAAGACATATTTCTAGCCTGGGCTTGGATCCTTCGACAATTATCTTGATAATAAATTATGAAGTAGATGAGAGCTAAGCAATTAGCTTCCAAGAAAAATCTCATAAATGAACTGTGTGTACTCTAATTCTTGTGCCCTCTGCATGTACCCAAAGGATATATTTGAAACAACAAGGGTAAGGCTTAAAGAAGTTAATTTTGCATCACTAGATAGATCTTTAATCCTTACCCTTGTTGTTTCAAATATATCCTTTGGGTATGCACAGAGGCCACAGGAATTGGGGTATGCATAGTTCATTTATGGGATTTTTCTTGGGAAGTTAATTGCTCATATGTCATCTACTTCATTGTTATGAAGCTAATTGTCGTAGGATCCAGGCCCAGGCTAGAAATATGTCTTCCCAAACACATAAAAAACATGCACATAAACACGACAACTGAGAAACATAAATATAGATATCACAATAGCTAAGAAACTATAAATGTAGGCATCATGGTCACAATTTTTTGGAGACAACATAATTGAGTTGTATACCCAGACAATGCAAAGAAACTACTACTCCTATGGTTCCAGAGGAGTAGTTGTTTCTTTGCATCGTCTGGGTATACCATTCAATTATGTTGTTGTTCCAAAGGAGTAGTAGTTTCTTTGCATCGTCTAGGTATACAACTCAATTATGTTGTCTCCAAAAAATTGTGACCATGATGCCTATATTTATGTTTCTAAGTTGTTATGTCCTAAGACCCCTTATGACCTTTAGGACCCTTTATGACCACTAATAATACACATCTTAGAGGTCTTAAAATGTCGTAAAGGGTCATAAGAAGCTCCTAGGAGGGGCCAGATGAGCTTCCACCTTCACATGGTTGGCCCTATTAAGTAGAGAAGGTTAAACTATTCTCGAAACAAAGAGAAGCTCAATAATTTAAGGTCTCAGTCCATGGAGATGGTGAAAAATGAAGGGAATCAATGATGGAGAGTTTTTAGATACTAAGAAGACGTATATGCAGTGGAGGCCAGAAGGGATCTTTGTGGAGATTTGCTAGATGTGGAGATTTTCTAGAGAGGGTTTCTAGATTGAGTACCAGTGGAGAGATGATGATTCAGTACTACGTCTATAAAACCTTCACAAATATCCCTTTTTTGGCCTCCACTCATACCTCTTCTTAGAATCTAGAAACTTTGGATATTTTTTCTCATCCATGCACAAAATGTGCTAGTGATCGTATAAAATTACTTTTGTGAGACTGGGATCAATTATGAGAAGGTAAACAACAAGATAATTTTATTGTATCTTTCATTTCTTTTATCCATTCATATTTTATGCCTTCTCTTATATACGATATTGTGCAGTGTACATAAAGGCAAGGCGGTGATTATTCTCAACGATCGACAGGTATAAGTCTTCCGGCCCTTACCCAGTAGCTAGGACTAAAGATAACAGAGCTCAAGAGACCATAATAGTTGTTCTTCATCTTTGGTCCATATACTAACAAAACATTTTACTTTTCGTTAGCTCATCAAATGCGGTGATTTGAAAGAATTTAATGGATGATATTTTCATGTATAGCATATATTATTTTAGTTTGATGGTGAACAAATTTATCTACTTCACGCACTTATATACATCGAGCAGAACCATAAAGAAGCATCCCCTCCCATAGGCCATGGGAGGAGATGCTTCTTTATGGATATGCTCATAGTATACAAGTGCGCGGAGTCTCTAAATTCATGCAACGTCAACTTAAATAATATACGTTATCATGAAAATATTCTATTAAATTCTTTCAAATCCCCTCATTTGATGAGCTAACGAAATCTAAAATGTTTTGTCAGTATATGGACCAAAGATGGAGATCAACTATGATGGTCTCTTGAGCTTTGTTATCTTTACTATGCTCATACGTTATTTTTTCGACAGGTATTAAAGTTATTCTGATAGAAGCACTATACGTCTGACGGATTATCCTGTCAGTAGTTTATTACAACCATCAAATTTTTGACAGGTAATCCATCAGACAGAACACCAATCTGATAGATTTGTGTGACGGGACTGCTATACATCCGACGGGTTCTCCTGTCAGACATCTACTACATATCTATCACTTTTTCGACCGACGAAATGTCGTAAGAACCATTTTTTGACAGATTGGTCCCATAGAAAAATTCCTATTTATGTGGCCTGTTCCAACGGGAATCGATGTCGAAATACCAATGGTTATCACTTTCATCACCATTTCCAATGCAAAAATGCCGACGGACACATCTTTCAGAGTTTTGACAAATAGGCGTTGCAAATTCAACACATGGCCGTCAGAATTTAGCCTCAAATGTACTAGTGAGACTAGGTGTTTGACCTTTGGTCTTTCTCTGACTGGATGATTATTTACTTATTGGTGCATTACAATGTTTGTCAGTCATAATCTGCATAGTTGGAGTTCCCAGTCGATTACCACTACATCCCAAAGCTTTCAACTATGGAATTAGAGAACCATTTTGTGTAGCAAACCTGAGAGATGCCAGTTGGAAAGTTCCCATAAACTATAAGAAATTAATCCCGTGAAAAACCTAGACCCAAGAAAATTTTGATCGAACAGAATGAATTTTAAATCTCTTGTGATTTAAAATTATAATTATAATTATGTATGATTATAATTATAGTGTATCACCTAGAAGGTGCTTGATTATAATTATGTGTGAACATCTACATTACTAGAATAAGAAAATAGAATTACAATAAGAATAAAAAAAATTGAGTGATGGAAGATTATACAACTGCTAAAATAATCCCATGTGAATCTTCTCTTTTAATGTAAATGATAATCAATAATGTATATGTGGATGAGAAATGAATGCAAGTAAACACCTTTAAATACAAGTGCATAGTAGAACATATTATGAATTAGCTTAAAGAAAACAAATAATAGGTGAGATTTGATAAATATTTGAATATAAATTTTAACATTTCAAGGGTTGCATATGGGGTTGTGATATTGATCACATACCCATGGATTGACCCATGGTATTAGAACAATAATATCTAGGTGAGAAATGGATCTTTTAAGATGAAAGATGATATAAATGTTAGTTTTATGTGAATGTGTGTGGAAATAGATAAGTTATATGCATGTTTATAGGAATGGGCACCTAGGTGGAGATATGCAAGGGATTAGGAAATGTGTATATTTTACCCAAGATCGCATCATCTTTTTTTGTTATGTAATTTTATTAATAATTTCTCTCAATTGGGCCCAAAATTAAATAAAAATTCACTTTTGGGACATGGGTGATAATCAACTATAAAGAGCCCATGTAGGAAGAGTTTGTATATAGAATGCAATATGATGAAAATGTAATGATTTTCAAGTGTTGGGCCATATTATACATATTGAATTACATGTGGTGATGATGTGGTAGTACTTATGTTAGTGTATAATATACATGATTTGTTTACATGTGTTGGTGTTGTGTCGAAAAATACACTTCACATGGAAGAGGAACTCATTACTCATATAATTTAAGAATATTTTCTAGAAACATGAAATGTGATTATGCAATATCACTTGTGGTAAAGCTAAATTTCATGCCATGCAATTTTAGAGTTTAAGAATTGACACAAGATACCACAAGTAGTAGAAAATGATTTTATGTTTCTAGGTGTTGATATTAGTGTGGACCTGGTAGTGGCGACTATGCATAGAAAATATGAAATTATTGACAATTTTAAGGATGTAGCTATTAATTTAGAGTATGTCATAGTATCTAGATATATATGGTGTTTATCCACATGGAGACATCATATTAGGTGACATGTGTAGTATGTTGACATCATAATTTGGCCATAATATAGTTTAATGACTCTTGGTATTCAACAAATTGGTTGGACAATTAATGGTTGTTATTCTCGAGTACATATCTATATATGTATCATTTCATGTGATGAGGGCAAGATTAGAAGGTTGTAGGATTGTATAAACCAAAAATGTTAGTGTGAGAAAATTGGAGAGATTGTTGAAGAAGTATGCTATAGATTGAGGCTCTATACGAATACCTTGTAGTATTGTCTTTTATTCTAAATAATATAATTGTGAGTACTTTTAATGGTTGGTTTTCTCTTGCAAGAATTTTTCTTATAATTTTTTTTTAAGTATTATATAATCTTGTGGATGCATACTATTACATTTACTCCTATGAATCTATTAGATAGACCTTATAAATATTAGTGAATATTTTTTAATACATAATCTTAAGTTTTTTTAAAAAAATTATTTCACACTTGTAACCAACTCATAATATAAAAACAACTAAATCTTCTAATCTTTTAATCCATGAAACTAAATGTTTTATCCCATATTTATCCAAATTGACAATAGACTACACTGATACTTACACTTATACCAATCATACAAACTATATATGATTTTTATTTAATTTTTCTTTCTTTGAAATTTAGGAAAAATATAAAAAAGAAATAAATTATGGTTCAAGCGTTGCTTGTCTTGCTTGTATGACATTTTAGGAACCTTGAAGTGCAAGGTAGAATATCGCCAAAAGATTCGTTTTCCTTTTAAAAAGTTAATAGAAACTTTATTCCACGTGAATTTGACTCAATTTTTTCTCATTTTTATCTATAAGTTTGTCGGTTTGACTCTTCTTTACATATTACTCACGATTGTAATGCAAAATGCACGGTTTCTCATAACCGAAAACTCAGTGCAATACTTATCTATTATACCAATTTTATTAAATGGGTTCTTAGAATGATCAATGCTGACTCTGGCTATTCCCATTTCTAACAAGAGACGCAATGCGTCAAAGTTTCTGCCATAAAAGGGATAAAGGGGCGGGGGAGGCAAGTAGTTCCAAACACCAAAGAGCTAATTGGAGAAATAATTATAAAGATAGAGATAGCAAGTGGTATAGAGACAAGTAAAGATATAATGATAGAGAAAGTTAAAGTAGAATAAAAAATAAAAACTATCAAGCTTTTAAAAGTATGGATATTTTAAGAAATATTTAAATAACAAATACAACTTTTGAATTAAATCATAGCGAATTATTCATTTTTATCATTAAAAATATAAATTTAAATATATAATTTAAAAAATAATTATATTTATTAAAAATTTATTTGTCTATTATATGTTACAAAATAATAATTATTAAAATTTTAAAAATTTAAGTTAAATAATTTAACATATAAATCTTTAATTAAGTTTTTTTTAAAATTTGATTGTATCAATGTATGAAGATTTCACATAATCGGTCATCTAAATATTAGAAAACAAACATAGTGAAAAATGATCAAATATTATATATATATATATATATATATATATATATATATATATATATATATATATATATATATATATATATATATATATATATATATATATATATATATATATATAAACTAATCATTAATATATTATATTTGTTATTGTATTAATATAATCTTTAAAGACACTAAATCAATAATAGATTAAAAATTTGAAATAAAAAATTAAAAAATATTTTAATGTTTCCATTGGCCAAGCAAAATGAACAATACCTAGCAACACATAAAATTGCATTAAAAAGGAGGTATTGAATGTTAATCAAGAGAAACATCCCATTTATTTTAATGTACAAATAATATTCTTTGTATCCATTTATAAGAATTTGACCATGATTGAAAGAAGACCGCTAAACTAAGGAGATAACTAGGTTCCATTATGAACAAGTTCATACTATGTTATTTGTTTGAAACATTTTACACCATATAAAAATACTTATATTTTTTTTTGAAATACATTTCAACTTATTTTGAAGCTATTGAAAAAAAATTAATTTTTATTTTTTAATTAATATTTTTACCTAAATTTTGCATGTAAATTATTAAGAAATATTTAAAATTTTCTAAATAAAAATATTTTTAAAAAGTATATTTTCAAATTTCACTTCTTTTAGATTATTCTATTTTTATGTTGAAATTGAAATGTTCAACTCTATCTTTTCTTTATTTTTATTACCTAATTAATATTTTTATCTAAAATTTACATTTAAATGTTTAAACATAAAAATACTTTATAACAATTGATAATTTTAAAATTTTTAATTTAAAGATTGAGAGATATCTTCACCTCATCAATTTGAAGTATAACTCACCTTACACTTGTCAGCATATGATTTAGAAAAGTTATGTCAAAAATCTTTCAATTTTATTTTGATTTTCATGATCTCATTTTCAATAGGTAAAAATTAATAAGAAAGTACTTTGACAAATCTAAGTTGACAACAAAATTACAAATCATTCTTTTTTGTGTGAATTTCTATTTGAATTTTTGAATTTTTTATATGCACATTTGTAATTTGAAATTTGTTAAAATTCTATTTTTAAAATTTTCACATGATATGCTATTGCAACAATATATTTTTTAAAATATAATTACACATTTTATATAACTTTGAACTATTGTTTAAATTTTAATATTTAAATTAAATATTTAACTTTCAATTTTTATAATTTATTAAAAAGATAATATTAACTATTTACATTTATATTTAACTTTCAATTTTTATAAGTTTATTAAAAAGATAATATTAACAATTTACAACTATTTATAATTTATAAGTTTAAAAAATAGTATTAATACTTTATAAATTTGTGAGTAACTTAATTAATAAAATTTTAACAAAATCTAATTTTCTTTTTACATACCATGTGATTTCCTATAATTAGTTGGACATATTGATAAGAATTGTAGAATTCAATAAAATAATAAAAAATACCAACCGAATTTTAAAATGTGTGCCAAAAAAATTCGATCATTGAATGGGACTCAACTGTCTCTTGGTAAACGTGTTATATGGTGAGTATTGAACGTATCAAAAAAATCCTTACTTGTTCTTGTTAAAGTGGCTTTACAGACTCTTCCGGACGATTGATTTAGATAAGGCTGATTGATTTAGATAAGCCTGCCATTAATGAACGATAATTTTGTATTGATACCCGTGCGGAAAGTATTTACCAATGGACAGTGGTAGTTTACATGCTTTACAAAATATGTATTTTCTGTTGATGAAAATTGAATTTTTTCCTTACCGAAATTACTTTAGTCCAATAGAATTCAAGAAAATAAGATTTATATAATGATGTAAAATAAAAAATAGTTATATACAATAGAAGTTTCATTTAATTTTTTTAGTTCTAGAATGTGATTGGTCAATTTAATTGAAAATTGAATTGAATGAATGCAATAGTATTCCTGCCTTTGGCAGGAACTAATAAACTAATTCATATTGACCAGATTACGAAAACAAGGACAAGAAATGGCACGTTTGACTTTATTCAGATAAATAGCCAGAGATGCTGAAAACTTTTGAACAGGTAATCAAAATAGTCCTTCATTTTGTTTACATAGTGAGCATGTATTTGGTGCAACATACATGTTAACTTATCTATGGTGTGCTATGATAGTATTTTTTTAAGAAAAAGGCATAAAATCTGAAATTATATTAATAAAAATAAGCTATTACAAAGTATCAATTAAGCACTTTTGAGTGTTTGATTCTTGTGCATGGTCCCACATTCGAGTAAAGAAATGCAAGGCCATCCAAATCTATAGGAAAAGACTTGCATATTATTTGGATACAAGTATGATGTCAAAGACTATATGAATATAAATCCTACCACTCATGAGGTCTTTATATAGAGGAGTGTTTGGTTTGAGGAGATTCATTATAATTCTTCTTTTGTCGTTTCACCATCCACTATCACATTTGAGAAACTGAATCATGATGACAATTTTCAGAGGATCTTAATCCTCTTGATTTTGATGAGGAGTCTTATTTGTCCACTTCATATGGTGAAAATGATGATGAGGATTTATATTCCTCCCACAATCATCATTTTAAGGATGGTAATTCTCCTCCAAATTATCTATTCTCAGCACCTTGTTAGGCTCATCAAACATTTGAGTCAATAGGTGATTAAGTTGTGATCCTTTAGATGCTAGAAGAACAAGGTCATATTTTTAGTAGATTACACATCTTTTATTGCTATAGGTTCTAATCCATGGTCCTTTTGAGAAGATTTAGGTATCCCCAAGTGGGATGCAACTACATAGGAGGAGTTCATTTCCTTTGAGAGGAATTACGCTTGGGATCTTGTCTCTCATCCTAAGGAAAGAAAACTTATTTGATGCAAGTAGATCTATCAGAAAAAATACTTCAGATTGGTCAGTTGATAAACATAAAATTCACTTGGTTTCCAAAGGATTCTTCTAGGTGTGTGCAATAAAAATAGTTTATTATTAGGAATGGATAAACAAGTTAAGCATTTAAACAAACTAATCTATCACAACATATATGAGTAGACAAAAGAAGACTTAAAATCACCAAAAAGGGCCTAAGAACTTGCAAACCTTATTAAACCAATGAAGCCTCCTTGATGTGTAGAATTGTCCAAAAGATTGGATGTGTTCTCTAATGATAGTTCCTCAAGCTTCAAAGGTTTGGGGAGATTTTGACATTATAGGGCTATGATTGATTATTTTTTTTTGGCTCTCAAAATGGCATTATGATGTTGCATGAAAAGGTGGATGATTTGTGAAGGGAAGAGGCTTCAATTTATAGACAAAGAGGAGATGAAATGAACGGTTAAGATGCAAACTTGAGGAAGGGTCAAGATGAATTTGAGGGGAAGCATGTGGACTGTGCTTTGTCAAACTTGTAGCATTGTGACAAGTGTCACAAGGAGATATTTTGAGAGGGAATTAGGATTTGGAAGGACATTCCATAAAGACACATCCCTTCGCATATTCCAAAGGTCATGTTTGGAGGAATGTGACCATTTTGGGAAGTGGGAATGGGGGACAAAGATGTAAGAATGTGGCTGAGGGTGTGAGAGAATTTAAAATTGACAAGTTGGATGGAGATTGGGATTGGATTTGACAAGATTAAGATTAATAGTGTGTAAATGTTTAGGGGGTGATTAGGCTTGGATTAGAGGGAAACTGGGAGAATTAGGAGGATGTGATGGGAGGAGAGAGAATGAATGGAAGGGATAATTAGTTAATCAAGAGATGATTAATTAATTGAATTTAAGATTGACAAGTTGGATGGACATTGGGATTGGATTTGACAAGATTAAGATTAATATTGTGTAAATGTTTAGGGGGTGATTAGGCTTGGATTAGAGGGAAACTGGGAGAATTAGGAGGATGTGATGGGAGGAGAGAGAATGAATGGAAGGGATAATTAGTTAATCAAGAGATGATTAATTAATTATGTGATATGTATATATATATATGTGTGTGTGTGTGTGTGTGTATTGTAATTTCATTGTATTTTAATTGGTATTATATTTATTATCCTTTTAACTATGGTTTTTAATCTTGTCTATAATTAATGTGTATTTGAAAATTTAAAAGAAAATAATTTAATAAAAAATTATTTATTTAAATATTTGTATATATATATATATATATATATATATATATATATATATATATTAAACAAGGTGGAAAGAGCCACTTAATATATTTATATTAATATAATAATCATTGTACATTGGTTTGAAAGGAGCTCTTGGAGAAAAGAGCTAGGAAGAAAAACTTTGTTCACGGCCCCATATCATCAGAAGAAGAGGAGAAGAAACCCCCAGTTAGCTAAAGCTAAACACAAAGGGAAATCCCATCCAAAAAGGAGCACATAGCTCGCAAGAATACATCTTAGAAATTACAATCATTCTGCATTTATTAGAGAAGAACCCAAGAAGCCCTAACAACTAAACCCACCCAAGAAGAACAATTATTTACAAATTTAGTCAGTATTACAAAACCAGCCCTAAAGGTTGTAGAAGAGAGAACTTCGAAGTAGAGATGAGAAAAAGAAATCCATGATATGAAAGTAATCCTCCAAAGCCAAAGGTGTTGAAAAAAACTAAGACCAAATCCGGAGGAGACCAAAACCAAGAAAAGAAAGAATGTTGTTAGTTCTGCATGTAAACCTGGGAAGAACCAGCCAAACCCAAGTGGAGACCCCAGTTAGCCATAACCATAGAAGATTTAGAATCAGTTCCATGAGTAGAATCAGGAACCAGTTGCAACGGAGGATCAAAGACAACAGGAGGAGTCATATAATTCACATCAAAATCAAGAAGATCTAGCAATGCATACATCATGGACTAGATATTGTTGATATAATTCATGCTTAAATGATGCCCATGGAGCTATAGTGCTGACCTCACAAGATGAAAATTATGGCGTTCCAGGGCTTTCTTGATTCTCACATAAATAGAGAAAACTGTGTGGTTGTTAAGAAAAGCATGGTGATGAAACAAATTTCCAACCAAATTTTCCCCGTTCCACAAATCGTACCTCTGTAATGCCTTGAAAAATTTATGGGAACCTAGAAACTCCACTTTGATAAATTTGTTAGCAATAATTTCAAGATGAAACAGAGATTGCAAAAGATCAAAGGAATTAGACAGAAAAATAGACAAAATTTGAGATGGAAAGATCATACACTTTCCCTCTGGGAATAAAACATCTTCACCCACATTTCTCTTGATATCCCTCTGAATATGGATAAGATCACAAAAAAATATTACTGCCAGACAATCATCATTAATATGCCCAAGAAACGAATGTTTCCAGTCTTCTACCTCAAATAAAATCCTATAATTACTAGGATAAATTTCCATATGAAGGGAATTGCAAACAGAGCAACCTTCCATTGTAGAACCCAAATAAAACAAATAGGAATAGTGACGAGCTAGACGAGCCATGAAAAACAAAACCACTAAACCCAACAATAACAACTTTGAAATATATTGCAGAAAGAAAATAACCCATAGTGAAAATAAAATACAGGAGAAGACATATCACGCATGACATAATAAATGAAATTAAACTTTCAGACATGATAGAGAATGAGAATAGATATGTCACACATGCCACAGTACCTTAACATGATGCCAGAAGACCTACCCAATCTCCACAAAATCCCAAAAATATAGCCAAAGCATAAAAACAATAATGACAGGAAGAAACATGTGGAGAGAATAGTTCCATACTGATATCAACCGAACCCCAAGGAAGATGCACATGGTGAGCCTAGAAGCAATATGCAGGAGAGTGACATGGCAGGCAAAAAAGAGAGTCACAAAAAAATACTTGCCAGAGATAGCTAAGAAAAATACATGAAACCTTAATGTGCAACCCTGACCAAATACCTAAACCGAAACTGAGGTAAAAATAAATAATAAGGGAAGCGGGGAAAGAACCAGATAAAGAAAAACTCGTAGTCCTAGCACACATGTAAACATTCAAATTATTATATAACCAAGTACATCGGATTGTGTACATAATGCCAAGCCACATGTGTACATACTTATAAATTCATAAAAATATATACATGTGTACAAATTGCTCCTACACGCATATACACATTCAAATTATTGCATAACCAAATACACCAAAATACAAAAAAAATATAGAATATGCAATGTACGTAGTTATGAATTCAAGTAAATATGTACATGTGTGTAGGAGTATGACAAAAAATAAAAGTTACTTCTTAGCACTTTCTACCTGAATAATTCCCAGGAGAGAAGGATATCTATCTAAGGAACAATCAAATATCAAAGAAGCAAGTTCCAATTTTGAAGAACCCATATAAGCCAAGCAATCTGCCAAGCATTACCTTCTCTGTAAACATGTGATATGGTAACTTTATCAAAGGAGTCAAGAAGAACCCAAATTTGTTCCAAGATAGAACTAATCCTATAATTCACAATCGATCTAGACTTACAAGCATTAATGATAAGAGTAATCACCTTCAATATGAATGTAGGGAATTTTTAGCTTTTTTTCCATAATTAGGCCCTCAAGCAAAGCACGAGCCTCAGCCATATTATTAGAACCTGGGGGAATGGATAAATATTTAAGAGAAATAACTTGACCATAATGATTACACAAACAAACCCCTATCTCCGACTCACCCAGATTGTCTTTAGAAGAGCCATCAAAATTTAACTTACAAAAATCCAAATTAGGAGGATGCTATTTTATACTTTTCCTATCAATGGAATGTTTTCTTATTCTAGGGGAAACTAGGGAAGAAGGAAACTGAATCAATTTCCAGTTTGAAATTACAAAGCTATCCCAAAATATTAAATCGGTATTAGGGTTGAAATGAGATTACACATGAGAATTAATTTTCTCTGAAATATTCTTTTCAATTAAAAAGCAGACATGGAACACATCTAGAGAAGTTTTCCTTAAAATACATTTCTTTCATTCCCACCAGATAGACCAAATAATAGAGGAAGGAATATTAATAGACCAAATACAAGCAAAAAGAGATGAATAATACAAGGTTGGACAAGACTGAAATAAATCCCACAGTGAGGAAGGGAGAGGGAAGGAAATTGAAAGTTTGATCATTACAAAAGACCAACATTGTACATAAAATTCACATTGGATAAAGAGATGATCCACATTCTCATCAAACTTACCATAGAGGACACAAGAAAAAGGAAGAGCAATCTGCAAACGAGACAACCTATCACTACTAAGAATCATGTTCTGGAGGGCAAGCCAATAAAACACACCTAGCTTGGGAAGAACCAAACTATTCCAGAAAAAAAAGAAAAGCTCGATGATGTAAAGACTAATTATTAATTTATGTTGGATAGCCTTATATCCTTCCTTAATTTAATATTTTCTTGATTTAGAAGGACACCATAATAACTTGTCTTTCCCACAAGATAGATAAACCACTATGGATCCAAGAATTGAGTTAAAAGTTAAAATTTGAAGAGGGGATAAGGGTAGAGAACAAGGGTCCTTCCAATATACTTTATGTGAAATGAGATCCACAAAATTGATGTAATTAAGAAATTTTGGCCCCCAATAAGAAATAAAGGTGCCTATAGAATCTTGAAGAGCTACTAAAGTTCTAAGGGAGGGAGATGATTCCAAGAATCATTCCAAAACAGCACCTCCTCCCCACAATGTATCTGCCAAGATAAATAGTTAGAGACCACTTCCCTAGAAGAAATCATGAAATTCCAAACAACTGAGCCAATTGGGGGATTAGAAATAGTAAATATCCTAGTTGGATTGGAAGAGTCAAGATATTTAGCTTGGAGAATTTGACACCACATAGAAGAAGACTTGGCATACATATTCCAAACCAATTTACCACCAAATGCCTTATTTCTAGAATAAATATTAAATAAACCAACTCCACCCTCATCCTTACTAAGAGTTAATTTTTTCAAAGAAACCAACGAAATTTTCTTTGCCTTAGACAAGTTAGCTTTCCATAAGAAAGATCTAATAATTTTCCCAATCTAAGAGATCACAGACTTAGGAGCATGAAGAACAAAAATATAGTAGTTTGGGATAGAAACCAAAACATTTTTGATCAATAGTATCCTACCAACTAAGGATAACCATCTAGATTTCCAAGAAGATATTCTACTTTTAAGCCTATAAATGAAGTTGTTCCAATAGGGGGGTTTATCTTGGCCCATGAAGAAAGAGATGCCTAAGTAAGTTGAGGGAAGCGAATCTAAAGAGAACCCTAAGGTGGACACAATATTCTCCTAAATGATCAGAGGAGTGTTAAAAATGAAGATCTTAGACTTCTGAGGATTGATAATCTATCCTGAACCTAGAGAATAAGAATCCTAAAAAAAACTATAAGTTTAGCCTCCCAGATAATAGAAGTACCAAACAACAAAGTGTCTTCTACAAAAAGATTATGAGTAACCTTAATTTGAGTATTGGGAATGTGCACTCCTTTCTAAAGACCTATAATATGATGAGCTTGAATTGTCCTACTTAGGGCTTTTTCCATAATAATGAACAAGAAAGGGGAAAGAGGATCCCCCTACCGAACAACCTGAGTAGCAGAAAAAAAAATCCGAAGGGGAACCCTTAATAATAACTAAAAATGAGGCTCTAGAAATACAACTTCTAATCCATTTACACCACTTATCTAAAAAACCAAACTTACAAAGGATCTTAACCAAAAAAACCCAATTTACTTTGTCATAAACCTTCATCATATCAAGCTTAATAATAAAAGAAGGAATATTATGAGATTCAATCAAATTCATAACATCATGAGAAATCTGCACCCCATCATAAATTTCCCTACCTAGAAAAAATCCAACTTGCTGAGGGGAAATAATAACATGGATTAAAGTCTTAAGTCTTGGGTAAATAGCTTTAGTGAAAATTTTATAAATTAAATTGCATAAAGAAATAGGCTTGAAATCAGCAAAGGATTGAGGATCATTAACCTTAGGAATGAGGGAAATATGAGTAACATTAAATATTTTTAAGACAAAGCCTTCTCTCCTAAATTATTCTACATCAAGAAGCAAATAAAAACTGACTACATCCCAACATTTCTCAAAAAAAAGAAGAGTAAATCGATCAGGACCCAAAGATTTATCTGAAGCCATAGAGAAAACTACAGAATGTAATTCCTCCAATGTAAAGGGTTGTATAAAGGAATCATTGTCTGATTGAGAAATTAGAGAAGGAATAGCATTGAGAAGAAAGTCCATATTATCTTCACTTACAACAGAAGGGACTTCTGGGGCCAATAAATTTTTAAAAAACTAAACCCCTTCAGCACTAATCTGCTCCGCACTAGAAAGGCAAGAGCCCAAGATTGAAGATTTGATGCTAAAAATAGAAGAATTCCTTCTAATCTTGGCAGAGGAATGGAAAATTTAGTGTTCTTGTCCCCATCTTTAAGCTAGAGTTCACGAGACTTTTGTCTCTAGTAAATTTCTTCTTTGGAACATAAAAGTTCCCAATAAGATTGCAAAGATTTATGTCTAGCAATTAAATCTGAGTCTATCCCAAATTTAAAAATGTGATCATTAATAATACTGAGTTGAGATTCTACCTCATCTTTCTCATGAAAAACATTTCTTAAGACATCTTTATGCCAAATTTTAATTTTAGATTTGACAAACTACAACTTCTTATAAAATTGAAACATCTTATTACCTTTGCATAAAGGAGCCGAGACCCACCACTGTCGAAGAAGATCATGAAAATGTGGGTGAGTAAACCACATTTGTTCAAATTTGAAAGAAGGCTTACGAACAAACCTAGCCTCATTACTAACTATGATGAGAAAAATATGAAAATGGTCAGACTCGACATTTGAAAGAATCGTAGAATTTAAAGAGAAATTATGAAGCCTAAGGTCATGTGAAATAAGAAAACTATCTAATCTCAAAGCAATCTCATCATGATATCTCCTCTTAGTACAAGTAAAGAACCCATTTGTAGGAAGGACATCTGACAAAGCATTATTTTATATGAATTGAGAAAATTCCTTCATAATTCTATGAGCAGTCAAATTACCTCCTTGTTTGTCATCAGAAGAAATGATAGCATTGAAATCCCCTCCCAAAATTAGAAAATAATCATCATATCATTGAATAAATTCAGTAAGTGAATTCCAAAGACAAAGTTTATCATTGGGAGAAACTGGACCATAAATATTGAAAAGGACAAACTTAAAATCAAACCATTCAAATTTTAGATTCTGCCAATTTGAATTAAAATGTAAAGATGACCCTTAATAGACTTAGGAGTCCATAATGTCATCAAAACCCCCGAAGCCTGCAAGGAGGGAACATGAACCAATTCCCAAAAAGACCACTTATAAAAATGTTTACTATAAGCATCCAAAGAAAGCTTTGTTTCCTAAAGAAGAATGATATCAGGTTGTGAAGAGACCAAGAATTTCTTGATTCTCCCCCTTTTATCAAGGGCATTCAAACCCCTGACATTCCAAGAAATATTTTTTATATCGACTTAGGAGAGAGAGAATCCCTCCTTGACTTAACTTGAGGAATAAAATTATCCAAAATAGTGGATTGAATACCAACATCAATCTCTTCCTTGTTATGTATGTGGAGCCTAATCAGACTCGGGTTCTTTCGGCATGGTTTCCCTCGTGACTTATCTATGGGGTCAAGGGGAAGAGCCCCTTGCGGGGTCCTGGGGCAGCACCCCAGGTGGGGTCAAGGGGCAGAGCCCCTGATGGGGTCAAGGGGTAGCACCCCGAGGTCGAGGGGCAGTGCCCCTCGATGCCAACAATGACTTAATAATATTGTAAAGGGTCGGCCATCAATTTTCTATTAGTTGGAGTATTTTTGGACCTAATTTTGTTATGTCAAAAATACTTGTAAAAGGGCTTAGGGTTTGAGATTCATTGTATGAGGGATTTTGTAGCTTCATGTGGTGGTATTGAGTTGCAGGTTTCAGATTGTAATCACTGGATAATAATAAAGATATTGGACTCGTTGTTGGTGGATGTAGCCCAGAGATTGGGTGAACCACGTTAAATTCTATGTTATTGTGTTCTCTTATGTGTGTTTATATTTGCATTTTCTGCTTATTATTCTAACATTCCTTAGTCTTAATAGTTAATGGTTTATGACCTCTTTTTTTAGGAGTTTTAGCAACAGAAACTTGAGGGTCCAATCAGAAGGATATTGATCTAGGGCCAATTTCTGAGAAAAATCAAACTCACCAACTCCCAATTGGGGAGAAGAGGTGGCTGGGTCCACCTCTTGAGAAGATGAAGAAGAAAACAAAGAAAGGGAAAGCTCTTCAAGAGAAATTTCATCAATTAACTTTGAAGCAATCGAAATAAGAACATCATTAGCTAATAGATGGATTGCATCATCAGACATAGCAGGCAAAGAAGCTATCTTGGATAATGACAAAAAATATTTTCATTAAACATTAACTTATGAATAAATTGTTCATTACTTGAATGATCAGGGTACGATAAGGGGTGCAAAAGATAATTTGACTGAGGGGAAGAATATTCCAACAGATGAAGAAAAGGATGAACAATACTCTTAGGAATAACAGGAGATATGTGAGGATACAGAGATAAAAAAAAAAGTTACCTGAAGAGGACAAGAGCTCTGAAATGCAAAATACCCAATGAAGGAGAACAAATTGCCCAACTTAATCAAAGCAGAAAAGTTATTCTTTGGAAACTTTAACTTATCAAACCAACTAGAAGTCATATATGAGAAACTATCCCAGAACTTCGAGGAAGACACAGAAAACCTAGAATGATACTACGAACTTTGCATAACTTAATATAAAGACATATCCAAGTTTAAATCAAGCTTCAAAACTGAAAAGGATCCTTGAAAGCCCTCACAAGATACATTAGAGTGCAAAGGCGAAGAATGGTCAGTCGAGGGTTTATAGAAAAAAGGACAATTTCAAAAATTCAAAGAACGATTAGAACAAACTTTAGATGAAGCCACAGAAGTCCCTTGACGCTGAAAGTTAAAATGTCCTAACAAATTTGAATGAAGATCAATAGACAAAGGATCGAGAACATGAACCGTCTACAACCAAACACCATATTTGGAACAGATCGAGATATTGGTCGGGAAAGGTTTCGAAATGTTAGTTAATAGACAAACCCTAACCGATAAATGCACCAACTCATATGGCACAAGATCCTGACGAATAAAAATACCTAATTTGTTAGCCAAAATCTCAACAATATCAAGGTCTATGTATTCTAAAGGTAAACCTGGGAGAGAAACCCAAATCGGATTGAATAAGATAGGAGTAGAACATGGATTAAAATGTGGAACCCAAGCCATAGTAGAAATAGAAATACCTTTACAAAACCAACCCTTAAATTTATGCACAAGATCCCTATCCTTAGGTGATTCAAAAATAGCAATGAAAAACAACGAATCCTTCTCAATTAGAAATAAATCCGTCAAACCATACCATGAAATTTTATCCATGCTTAAAAAGACGGAAAGGAAACACAATAAAAGAGTTTACCAATAAGGGTTGAAGACCTTAAAAATGAAACCATAGATTGAAGCATGTGCTCGAGAAGAATGACTCACCCATAATCAAATGAAGTCAAACAATTATGCATACAGTCATGAATACTTGAAGCTTTGAAACCTTGAGAAGCACTTGACGAACCATTTGGAATGAAGGGAGTCCCAAGAACCTCAACCCCAACACCATGTTCCATCAAATGTCATGTAGACTAAGAAGGTGAAGAAACGGAAGGGGTCCCTTCGCAAATATCAAACGAGGGTTGCAGAGCCCGAATCAAGCGATGCCAACCATGTAAATTAAGGATGATTAAAATTACGTCCAACCCCATGAAACCATTGCTTCTGAAAAATTGGAGGAGGACCAAGCAAGCCTTCAAAAATAAGAGCCCTAGGGATCGGACAATGTCGACCATTTCCACGGTGAGACTGCTGAGAGAAAAAAATGTTGAAAGTAGGTTGAAGTGGGATGCTTATCAAGAGCAAGATCTACCCATTTACCATTTTTAAAGACCCATTGTGGTGTATGCTCAACATGAGCAAGATCCGAAGACCCATTGAAGCGTTTATCAAAAGCAAGATCCCTCCATTTTCCATCTTTAAAAATCCACTGCGGCATATGAACGAAATGACCAAGATCTGAAAAATCACATTTGTCAAAAGGAATATTTGACCACTTAGGGATTGAACAATTGCCAGAAAATAACTGATATGGATCCACCTGTCCATCTATCACCACTTGGCCATCCCTTTCCGAATTTGAAACAAAAGAAGATTGCTCAAGATTTGCTATCCTACATCCTTGTGAAATTTCATTGCTACAAACGCCATGTAGTCCGCTTACACAACTAAATTTTTTGTATTTATTAATATTTAGATAAACATAATAATTTACATTAAAATCAAATTTAACATTAAATATTTTCTATTCCAAAATAAGATTCTTAATGAAATTAATAAAATAATATACTAAATACAAATCGCAAATGCAAAGCATAATTTCTTTTTAATAAATAACAACCCATGTGAAAATAATCTAGCCAAACATGAATGTAATAAATGAAATGTTTTTTAATTAATATAAAAATATATATTTAATTGCTCAATAGTCAAACGAATATTTTAAAAATTCAATCATAATCAATATAATATAATTCTAAATTAATTATAATATATAACGTCAAACATAAACTCATCTTCGAGTAGATGAGAATTTTCCATTTCTCACATGCTCTAAGAAAAAAATTATTATTTGTTTTCTAGTTAGGGTAAGGTTTTGCCTTATTTTATATGCTCACCTATTGTAATTTATCCTTTCCAAGAGGAAGCACGAAATAAAATCCATTAAATGTCCCATCCATCTTAGAAAGATTCCCCTTGTTTACTTTCCATGAACATACTAATAGGGAAAACTTTTCAATATTTTTTTTAAATTTTAAAAAATATTTACATATTAGATTAAATGAGTAAAGTAATTGTTGAGATAAGATGTTCCTACCTTTCAATTGCAATGGTTTTTTTATATTTTATATTTTATATTTTTATTTGGAAATTGGTATCTTATTTGAATTTTGTCTTTTAGTATTTTATTTTTCTTACATGAGGATGTAAGCATCTCACTTTGTCTTATTTGGACATGTGTTAACTAGTCTTCATGGAGGCTATAAATGATAAATTCTTATGACATGTAGCTACATTTTTTAGAGGCAATTTATATTGGAAGCTTGAAAAATACTATGATAGCGTCGGACACTTGTCATAAAGCATCTAATGATTATAAGATTAAGAACACATTGAAAAATTAAGTTTGGGTACTCAAGTATTCTATGTTACTACACTATGACAACATGTGAGGAATATGGAACGAACTTCAATGGGAAGAGTGACAATGGGAAGCAAGAAGGAAAGATGGAGGAGAAGGGCACTATTGAAGAAGGCAGTGGCACTTATCTTTCTGAAATAGAGCAGAATAAGGGGGTTAGCACAGAAATAATTAATGATTCTCCCCAAAGTAGAATTGATGATTCTTTTGCTGAAGAAGTTCAAAGCAGGCCTTTGGGCGAGATGGAGGTTAAGGAGGACTTTGATGTGTATTTGATTGAGAGAGAAATGTCTGGAGGTAATGCTAATACCTTACCTATACAAAATAAGGATGATACCTTCCAGGATCCCTAAAATTGTGCCATACTGGGGTATTCTAAAGACTTGTCTCAGATTACTATTTCTACTCCTACGGGATCTGATAAGCATTTACCCCTTATATCTAAGTCTGAAAAATGGGGAGATGAGGCAGATATTGATGCTGCCCTTTTGGGTTGTGATGTCTTGACTGAAGATGGATGGACAAATGTGGAAAACAAAAATACAGTGAAAAATAAGAAAAAAGAAGGATTTTTTAAGATGACTAAGAATGCTACTATGATTGCTAGAAGCACTAGAAGTAGCAAAAATGGAGATGTGGGAGCCATTCATGTCTCCCCAGGAAGGCCCTTAAATCAGAAAAGAAGAGCATTAGAGGCTAGCAGGAACATAGCGGATGGAAGTCAAAGAACCATCATAGAGTTTGGATCCTTCCATAAGCAATGAAGATTATTTCTTGGAATGTAAGAGGATTAAATAATCCTCATAAGCAGGACATGGTTAAAAACATGATAAGAGATAACAAGCCAGACATTGTCTTACTTCAGGAGACTAAGATGTCCATGGACAGAGTTGAGAAACTCTATTTTTTTTAGCAATGGTAAAACCCTAGGTGGTGATGTTGATGGGGCTTCAGGGGGTATTGTGGTTACTTGGAACTGTAATATCATAAGGGGGGAGGTTATTTCCCAAGGTAATAATATGGCTATTATCAGATTTTGGCATATTAAGGATGGCACCTCATGGATTTTGACAAATATCTATGCTCCCGATACTAAATGGGGGAGGAAATCTTTTTGGAATGATATTTCTAGAAAAAGGAGTGATTTTGTTGATGAAGGGTGGATCATAATGGGGGATTTTAACACTCCTTTAAAGGAAAATGAGAAACTTGGAGGGAGTCAACCAAATCTGACAGTAGAACTAATCTTATGGACTTCATTGATAGCCAAGCTTTACATGACATAGATTTGTAGGGGATCAATTATACCTGGGCCAATAGGAGATCTGGTAATGAGCTTATCCAAGTCAGATTTGATAGGGCGCTTGCAAGTAGTGAGTGGTTTAATAGTTATTCCTGCACCTTATCGGCTTATGTTAGAGATGGTTCAGATCACTATCTGATTACCCTTATTGCTAAGCCTAATGGTTTGAAAGGGAACTTCCCTTTTCATTTTGAGAAAATGTGGACTATCCATCCTAATCTGGAAAAACTCATCGAGGAGTGGTGGAGTATTAGGATTGAGGAAACGGCCATGTTCAAGATAGCTAAGAAATTGAAAAATGTTAAGGACAATATTAAAAAATGGAACAAAGAGACTTTTGGGAATATCTTTACCAATAAAAGGAAAATTGCAAAGGAGCTAAAGGAAATTCAGGATAGTATTCAGAAGGATGGGTATAGCATCTTTTCTAAGGATGAGGAAGATACAAAGCTTGTGGAATACCATTATATAATCTCAAAAGAAGAAAGCTTTTGGAGACAAAGGTCTGGGAAGATTTTTTTGAAGGAAGGGGACATAAATTTGAAGTACTTTTTCATGACCACTATGAAACACAGAATGGGAAATAAAATCTCCAGACTTAATATTAATGGAGCCATTAGTGAAAAAGAGGATGAGTTCAGGGGAGAAGCTAATAATTTTTTCATTGATCTCTTGAAGAAAGTTGATAACCTGAACAAGGAATGTCAAAAGGAGTTGTTGGATGGTATTCTTTGTATTTTGAATGAAGAAAAAAATAGAGCAATTACTTTTATCCCTTCAAAGGATGAGATTCATAAGGCAGTCTTCTCCTTTGAAGGAGACAAAGCCCCTAGCCCTGATGGGTACCCTCTCTTCTTTTTTCATAAGTATTAGAATATTATTGAGGATGATGTTGTCAATGTGGTTAAAGAATTTTTTGGCTCAAGAAGGATTCTTAAGGAGCTTAATGGTACCTTTATAGCCTTGATTCCAAAGAAGGTGGGTGCTGATAGTTTGGATCAGTTCAGACCTATCAGCTTATGCAACTCTGTGTACAAGATTATCTCAAAAGTCCTTACCTCTAGAGTTCTTTTTCTTCCCTCCCTGATTTCTAGACAGCAGAATGGCTTTGTCCCAAGAAGACAAATTCTGGACTCAATCATTTATGTTCATGAAAACATCCATTCTTTGATGATGTCTAAAAAAGAAGGTTTTTTATTGAATTTGGACTTGTCTAAAGCTTATGATAGGGTTGACTGGGATTTTTTGAAGGCTACTTTAGAGACTTTTGGCTTCAATAAGAGAAGTAGAGATATTATTCATTGTCTTGTGTCCTCTTCTACTTTCTCGGTGCTTGTGAATGGATCTCCTACTCCCTTCTTCAAGTCTTCGAGAGGTCTTAGATAGGGGGACCCTTTGTCTCCAATCCTATTCATTATTATGGAGTGTTTGGGAAGATACATTGGTCAGTTTGTTAACAAAGGTGAATTTATAGGGCTGCAACCTTCTTCAAAAGAGCAGATTTGTTCTCACCAGTAGTTCATGGATGACTCTATTATTATGGGGGAAGCCTCTATAAAAAATGGTAAAATCATCAAAAAAGCCCTTGATAATTATGGTGTTGCTACTGGACAGAATATAAATTGGAACAAGAGTTCTATTTTCTTCATTAATGTTCCTGATCGAAGACAAGAAAGGATAAAAAGGGTGATAGGATGTTAGGTGGGATGCCTTCCTAGATCCTACTTAGGTTTTCCTCTCTGCCTTGAACCCCCTAATTCTTTTTGAAGAGCTATGATTGATAAATTCCATGGGAGTTTAGCTAGCTGGAAAGGTCCTCTTCTGAGCTAGGCTGGTAAAAGTTTGGTGCTTAAGGCTACTCTCTAAAGCATCCCTCTCTATGCTTTAAGTATTTTTAAAATCCCTAGGAAGTTTTCTGAAAGTATTGAGAAAATCCAAAAGAATTTCCTATCTGGAGTGGAACATAAAAAGAGAATGGCTCTCATTGATTGGGATAAGGTTTGTAAACCTGTTAAGAAGGGGGGCCTCGGTCTTCGAAGTATAAGAAGTATGAATTATTTTCTTATGGCCAAACTTCTTTGGATATTATTTAAGACCCTGTGAGAATGGAGTACTATTTGGCACAACAAATATAACAAGGACAGGATTGACTTCCAAAAATTTCTAAACCAGGAATCTATACAAGAAGGTTCTAGCATTTAGAATAATGCTTTGAGAAAGAAGGAATTGATCAAGAAGGGTGTGAAATGGAAGGTGGGAAATGGAAAGACTATTATTTTTTGGGATGATGAATGGATTTTGGATCACCCTCTTAATTATGATTCAAATTGGAAAGAAAAGATGTTTCAATGTAAACAGGTTTTTGGCTTGCATGTGGCTGACTATTGGGAAGGGGATAACTGGACTAACTTGTCTAGGGTGGATCCCTCTCTTAGAAGTCTGAATAAAATTTTGAATGTTGTCTTCCTCATTGATGAAGAGGATACTTTAATCTGGAGATACAATTCTAATGGTTCTTTCTCGGTCTCCTCTTTGTATATGTAGAATTATGAGAATTGCCTAGAACCGTGTTGGGCGAAAGCTTGGTTTAAAGGCTTAACCCCTAAAATTAATGTGTTTTTTTTTATATTATTGCAAGATAAAATCTTAACTATTGATAATCTTAGGAAAAGGGGTTTATACCTAACTAAGAGATGTTGTCTCTACAAGAATGACAAGGAGAACATTAATCATATGACTATTCATTGTGCCTTTGCTAGGAAAATATGGGAGAAGTTTTTGGATTTGATGAATATGGATTGGATCTTTCCATAGGGTATTCAGGAGCTTTTCACTTCTTGAAGATCTCCTACTAATAATAATCTTTTATTATCTATCTGGAACTTCCTTTTACCCTACATCTATTGGGGGGTTTGGAAAGAGAGGAATGATAGGATCTTTAGAAATAAGGAGTCTAGCTGGGTTTGATTTTCCACAAGATTAAGAGAGCCCTGTTGGAGAACATTTGGCTGAATAGTAATTATCAGGAACCAAAAGATGATTTGGAGGTGAAAGTCTTCAAAAATTGGAAGCTAGATGGTAAGAAGGTCCATAATATCAAGAGAAGTTTGAAGAATGAGGCCCGCTGGGATTGCCCCCCTAATGGTTGGATGAAAATCAATTTTGATGGTGCATCTAAGGGCAACCAGGGGAATTTTGGTTGTGGCATTATCATTAGAGATGAAAATGGGAATTTCAAATGTGCTAAGGCCATTCCTATTGGTTTTAATACTAACCATTTTGCTGAGGCCAATGTTTTTCTTTATGGTCTTATATTGGCTAAAAGGAAAAATTATAGAAAAGTTTGGGTTGAAGGGGATTCTCTGAATATTATTAAGTGTCTTAATAATATCATGACCCCTTCATGGACAATTGCTAATTCTATTAACAAATCAAAAAACATCATAAACTCCTTTGATGTGTGTGTAGTTACTCACAATTATAGGGAAGCAAATTTTGTGGCTGACTGGGCTACGAATGTGGCATGTCATAATCAGGTGGACATCAAATGGGATGACAAGATTGTCCTTCCTCCTGAAGGGGCATCATTAATCGATATGGATCAATTGCATATAAGGAAATATGTACTTAATGAAGATCACATTAATGAGCAATAAGTGCAGGGATTCGTGTGAGGATGACGAAGGACATTGTGGTGATTACGAGATGATTATTGCTTTCAACTCGCATGATTTATGGGTCTTTCAAGGCTTTGGAGGGTATTATTGTGACTTCAAACTTAAGCTTCAGAGTGTTGTGAGAATTTTTGAGAGTAGATTTTTTGGCAGTTGCAAAGCCATGGGAGGCCGTAAGAAAAGGTGTGAGCCGGGGAACTATAATGAGTGGAACCAAGACCTGGAGGTTTGGAACATTGTTAAGGAAGGGGGACTGGCGGTTTATTTGGAAAAACTGCATGGAGGGAAGATTGTTGTTACCAAGTATTTCATCAAGACCTGGAACAAAGGGAAAATTATGGTGGGAGTGCAGAGCATGGAAGTGACTGAGGAGATCATTGCTAAGGTGATGGGTCTTAAAATAGAAGGGATCAACTTCTATAGGGACAGGAAGGTGTCAAATAAAGCTCTAGAGGTTTTTACGCCAATGGACCAGGAAAGGAAGTGCATGGTTAAGGTTGATAACTCTTATTTTAACCCTAAATGCATTTCTAGGTTGTGGAGACTGGTTCTTTTTGTTATCATTAGTTACATTACGCTGGATGGTAGATATACCAAAATTTATAATCACCATACGATTCTGCTAAATCATTTTAGACATGGGGTTAAAGTTAATTTCCCCTTTTATCTTTTGAGTTCTTTGAATGGTACTATTCTTAGCTGGTAGAGGGACCCTGATGGTGACCATGTCTATCATGATGGGTTGATGGTCCTTATCTATGAGGTTCTTAAGTCTAAGAAGGTTGAGAGGTCCCAGCTGAATCGGAAGGCCCTTGAAGATTATGATACTGATGGAAAATACTTGGAGGAACCCTTTATGGAGGATACTGAAGACAATGAGGTTGACTCTAAGCAACCCAGTAAACCCTCCATGCATCATGACTCCTCATCCAAAAGAAAAAATAGGAAGGCCAAGATGGAGGATTTGGTTACTGATATGGAGATGGAGGAAGAGGCGAGTAGGGATGAAAGTGTGAAGGGGAAGGGTAAAAATAAAATGGAGACTATAGGGAAGTGCACCAAAGCTAATAATAGGAATAAGAAGAGGGATAAGAGGGTTGTCATTTCTTCCGATGATGGCTCTGCCTCATAGGAGAATATTCAGGAAAAATAGGAAAAGCGGGTGGAGAATGAACCTATCATGGAGGACTGTGATGAGTTAGATCAAAATGTTCTGGTTGATGACAACATCATGCAGGAACATCATGTAGGAAATATCCCAAGATGTGGCTAATATTGAGAAGGATGGTCATGATAATAACAGGGATAGGGTGGAGAGCTCCAAGGAGGAGACAGTGTGTGTGAATAAGGACTTTGACAACCTGGGGTGTTATGCTTTCCTTAACAACCTTAGCACCATGAAAAATGACATTAGCACTATTGAAACCCACATCCAACAGCTTCAAAAGGAAACTGGAATTCTCAAAAAAATGAATCTGGGAGAGAAGACTATGGGACAGTGTATTGATGAGCTGAAAGAGACTGTTGGCAGGGCTGAGGGGCTTACGGCCTTTAATGATAGAATCATTTCTATGAAGAAGAAAATAAAAGAGGGGGAGATGGTGAAAGGTGGTAACATGATTAAGAGAATTGACAAAATGGAAAATACAATTGAGAAGCTGGAGAAGACGGTGGGTAACATCACTGAGAAGAGTTTCACCATTCTCAAGGCCTCGGCTGAGCATGTCAAGATTCTTGTGGACAAAATGGAGTAGGGGAAAGGGGAGCAGGTACTCATTGAGGTTAAGGAGGATCACAGACCCAAAAAAAGAACCATATCAAGCTTCAAAAAGATGGAGGATAATAAGAACAAAGATATTGAGGAACTCAAAGTTTCCTCTGCCAATATGCAGATGTTGGCTGAATAGGCGGTTGATCTTATGAAATGTATCTAACCAGTTGTCTGTTGTCCTGCTATCTTTTTGCTATCTTTTTTTCTCTGTCTTTCTTGTAAAGGACTTGTTAGTTTTTTGGTGTCTTTTTTTGGTGTTGTTGCACTGTTTTCAATGGAACTTTAATTCTTATTTTGTAAACTTGATGTAAAAGGTTTCGGGTCCTTTCAAAACCCACTTTTATGTAATCCAAACATGTGAGGAATATATTATTAATATCCAGAGACTCTTTCATGAAGAGTGATATTCAGATTTGAGTCCAACCAATTTAAGCATCATACCTCTAGTAGGGTTGTAAATTGTTTATAAAAATATCACACAAAATTATCTTTTCATTATTATTTAAATTGGATCTTGGTTGAGGAGGCTAGACAAGTTGTTTTCCCAGTTTTAGTTAGAACAAAGTGAAGAGAAAGTGATGAATGGTACTCCCCTTATTCAGTCAAACACACAACACTACATGAAAATAAATAGAAAAATTGCAAGAATGGTACAATGGATAGATCAGAAACACTTTCTTTCTATAAGCCTCAATGAAATGACATTACAATATTCAGAATAGTAACATGCTATAGCCATATGGGCATTTTCCTTACAATATTAAATTTGATCAATGAACAATATCTGGTAAAGTTCAAAATTGGAAACTATCATGATGAGGTATTGTGTGATATTATGCCTATGGATGTTTATCATCTATTGTTAGGGAGACCATAGGAATGTGATTGTTGTACAGTACATGATGGTTATGCAAATACATATTCTTTGACAAAGGATGAATTCTAGCACAAGATGAAGGCATTGAAAGAAATAGAGGAAAAGGTATGTAGTAATGCAATAATATATTTAGTTAATGGAAGGAAGTTTCTAGAAGGCATGAAGCATGAACATATGTGTTTTTCTTTAATTCCAAAAGTTAATAAAGAGGAAGTAGAAGATGTACCTGTGGAAGTTGCACATCTGTTAGATGAGTTTTAGGATATTGTATCTGATAATGTATTTGATGGATTGTCACCAATAAGAAATATTAGTCATGAAATAGACTTGATTCCTAGAACCAGTTTGTCGTATAAGGAAGCTCATAGAATAACTCCAGCAAAGAGTGAAGAGTTGAATAGACAAGTGCAATAATTGTTGCATAAGGGGTTATTTTGAGAGATTTTAAGTCCTTGTGATGTACTACTAGTACTAGCACCAAATAAAAATGGAGAATGGGTGATGTATATAGATTCTTGAGCTATCAATAAGATCACTTTCTAGGAAATTACATATTATTGTAATGAAAATGCCCATGTAGTTGTAGCATGTTACTATTCTGAATATTGTAATGTCATTTCATTGAGGGTAATAGAAAGAAAGTATTTTTGTTCTTTCTATTGTGTTGTTTTTGCAATTTTTCTATTTATTTTCTTGTATTGTTGTGTGTTTGGTTGAATAAGGGGAGTACCCTTCATTAAGTGGTATTAGAGAAGAAGTTCATGAGGGTTTACTATCAATAAGATTAGTACTAAAATGTAAAGTGTGGATAAGTAGCATAATTAACTACCTTAGAATATTCTAAAAAGTAAAATTTTCTCATTTTGGCACCCAGCAATTCAATTTCCCACCTTAAGTGATTTCTCCCTCTCTTCCTTTTGTATTGAAACTTGAGTCCCAATAGCACAACTTTTGAAAACCATAACTTGTGAATTGTTGAGTCGATTGAGTATTATAACCCCATTCTAAAAACCTCTCGAACTGCTCTACAACCTTGGGCTCACAAAGTATTGGTCAATCAAAGTTTGACCCCCCTTTCAAAGCCTCTAAGGCCTTCAAAACTAAGTTCAAAGTTTTTGTACCACCCTATCCAAACATAAAATTCAATACCTTCAAAACCAAACTTTACCAGCAAGCTTATATATCCAAATGAACCTCCGGGGAAGTAATTGGGACAATTTGTGCTCAAACGAAAAGATTACTAAAAATAGTAAACTTGCCAAAAATAGTAACCCTTCCCAAAGATAGCCCTTATTGAAGAAATAGACAACATTTTTGGGTGATGCAAGATTGCTCTTACCCCCTAGATGCCCCTGCATCAACAAGAGTTTAAAGGGAGAACTTATATGGTGTGAATATTGTTGGAGATTAATATAGGATTTGATTCTCTTTGTGTGTGTTATTTTTTCTCACAAGGTCTTCCCCACATAGATCTTATGTTATAGGTTTTATCTCTTTTATGGTTTTTTTTTTTGTCTATGATTTATCATTGTTCAAATATTTGGATGCTTTGAGTTTTTTTTAAATTAAAAAAGAAAAATAAAATGATGTGTGATGTCATGTTGATGTCAACATGTTGGTTGGTGGTGTAGGGTTGGTCTTTCATGGAAGTAGTTCTGAAAATAAGATAAGATGATATATTTCAATTTTTTTTTCTAAACCTAAAATTTCACCCATGAACCCAATAGGATTTTAGATTTTCTTTATTTTTCTTTAATATCCACATTCCATTGAGATGAGGTTTTAAGTTCTGGCACCATGTTGTTTGTAGTTGAGAACAAATAGCTAAGCCTCATTATTTTTACCACCATTGACAATTGACATAGTAGGCGTATATGCTATAAGGAGCAATGATATGGAGATTTTGTGAACCCCTTCTACAATATTAATTTTTATTTTATTTTAATAAAAATTAAATTTTTTAAACAACATGTAGGTATTTAGTTTTTTCTTTTATTTAATAATATTTCAACCTTTGGCTCTCTATAAACGATCATATGGCTAGGGTGGGGCCTAAATTTTTTTAATTTTCTCAAGGGGTTGAAAAAAAAGAAAAATTTATGTCAATCTTTCTCAGCCAACTTAGATCTAATGTCGAGGTGTATTTTTTCCCAAGGGTCATCTGTGAAACTTTTCCCACAAAAACCTCATATGAATCTTGTCTAAGAAACCATTTTGATCCAATGTTTTTAAAACCATATATATAATATAAACCTAACAAATTTGTAAATCCCAAATCTAGAAAATAACATAAAATGTGTCTCATACCTTAAAATGCCTCATATATTTCCTACATTCTCATGGATTCAACTTTGCACCAAATTTACTCAAAAAAGGGTTATAAAAACTTGGGAATTTATACCTTTCACATTTCATGCAATCATAAAAAGGATCTAACACTACTTATTAAGAAACAATGCAAAACACCTAGTACATTCAATCCATTTCCTACATAATCTAATGAGATAAATGGATGCATAAGAACTTACAAAATAACAATAATTAAAAAATCAAATAGACAAGCCATGTAAGATAACACAAGATATGCCTTAGGAAGGCCCCGAGAGGTAAAAAAACAATGAACCACCAAAAGAAACCATTTCCATGTAATACTTATCAATAAAATATTATAACACACTTAGAAGTGACCATGAATACTTATGAAACATCAAGCCTCTCAAATGCATCCTCCATGTATCCAGGTAGTTATCAAAAAATCTCATATGTGCTTAAAATCTTAATCTTAACCATATTAGTACAATGACAACCCACTCACCATATTAATCTTAACCTCTAAAAACATATTTTCTTATGTAGATTCAATCTCACACAAATAAAGTTGTGTGGTAAGTTTAAAACATGAGTACACAAAGCTAGTGATCCCTCATTCAGTTTTTATCACATTGTATAATATTATTATTCAAATAATAAATAATTATTATGTCTCCCACAAATATAACTAGCCTAATCTTACATACAAATTACAAGAGGCCACAAATAAATATCTAATGTGGCCTTACATGCACAAACTAGATATCTATTAAGTTACATAGTAAAAATATCCAATGGTATGCAAGGTTTATAACACCTATTCCTAACAACTTGGGCTTTTAAATGGCTTCCAAAATCATCCCAATGTTTTGTCTTGTCATTCTTCTACAAATTGGAGCTTGGCTTAGGAGGCTCAACAAAATATTTTGTAGGTTTTAGTAGTAGAAATGTGTTGCAAGAATGGGATTGGCCACTTATTGTGTTAGTTAAGTAGTGGTGGTGGTGGTGGTGGTGTTGTTGTTCTTTTTGTCCCCACCTAGGTTCAAATCTTGTAATTGCAGGCTTGTGCCTTTGCTGATCCAAGTTTGGATCTCAATTGTGTAATAAGGGGATGAGGTCCCCCATTTGTGGCCTCATTGGCTCATAGCTCCAGTTCAAAAGTGTTTCATGTGGATTTGGAGGGTGTTTCATTTCAGCATCACCAGTCACATTAAAAAGTTTATCATTCACTTTTTTTTTTAAATGTGTTGCAAGAATTTAGAGGGAGAAGTTATAGTGGTGTAACTCTTTTCGAGATTGGATATAATATTTGGATCTCTTTGTTTATGTGTTTTATTCCTACAAGGGTTTCTCTATGTTTAACTTGAGTTATGGTTTGTGATCTCTTTTGTGGTTGTTTTTTATTTCTATCTGCATTTATCATTATCTAAGAATTGGAAACATGCTCTCACATCTTAGTTGTATCTTCTTTCTATAGCAATTACAAGTTATGAAAAGATCATATAGAAGAATTTTTAATTTTAAAAATGATAACTATAAAGTATTTAGTTTATTCTAGTGTTTGATACATGGATAATCATTTTTTTAATTTTAAATATTTATCATAATTAACTCAAGTTTAAATTTATATGTTGGAAGGAGAATGATGAATTATGAACTAGATTTCTCTTAGAATTTGATAGTTAGATCCCAAACACTAAGGGTTTAAATTTTAGCGCCACATAAATGACCTAGTGCAGGGGAACATATCGTAACATACAAGAATGATGCAACAAAAAATTACAACAAGGATTTATTTTCCTTCAATATGCTTATGTTTGAATCTATCAAATCATATTTACAAACACCTTAGGAGAGAATTTTTAATCACTAAGGTCGAATTCTTCCATGTCAACCCCTTTTTAGATTGTATTCTTTATTTTAAACAAACATAAGTAAAATTATAAATGACCCAATTACGATGATGTAAATTACTATTCTTTCTTCCTTGAAAAATTAAGTGTGTTATAATAATTTTCATTGTTGATCTATCTCAAACTAATTGCACATTGAATGTCTTTAAATGCAAAGACATAATAACAATTGATAAAAATATAAACCATTGTATGCACCCTAAAATGGTCGCCTAGACTTTGGGCCCCATTTATTCAATTTATCAACCCTGAATCATTTTTATCAATAATCAATATTTTCAACATTATCAATTTCTTGATCAAATCCTAATTTCGATCATATATTGGATTTTTATCCTTGGGCTAACCATTTATCCTAAGTCTTTATTTAATTAAAAGGAATATTTCCTCCCCTTTCAATTAAATAAAAAGCCCCACCTTTCCTCTTATCCTAAGTTGCACAAATAAAGCATTATTCATATTTTATAAAAAGGAGAAAAGCACTTTTTGTCTCACATGAGGCTCAAAAGTCAACACTTCACTCTCATTGGAAGATACTTGTGCACATGGATTGCTCCTCTTTCAAGCTCCACCGCTGATTAAGATCTTTTGCCTCTTAATCTCCATGGTCCATTCCTTTGCATTTCTTATAAAAGGAGAGCTCTCTTCTTCATTTGCATATAGATAGAGATCCATATTTTATGCTATTGTTATGCTGCAGATTTTCTAGGTACATTTGGAGCTTTTTGAAGACATTGAAGACTTGTTGCTTTCATCATTTTAGTTGCATTTCATAATAGTTTTGCTTTCATAGTTACATTCATGGCATCATAGATTAGATTTCCTTTATGCAATAGACTAGATCTCACATAGCTTAATTAGGGGCTTGAAATCTATTGTACTTCTTTTCATAGCTTAGTTTGCACTTCATTTGATAGATTAGTCTTGCACATTCATACTAGTTGCATTTGCATTTCATTCCCAGTTAGATTCTTGGAGATATTGGCATTGTTGCCCTTGTCTTCATTGTGAATCTCTCATTGTGTGGTTGACTAGCAAGGTCACCTTCTTGTAGCTCTAGCTGAGAGCAAAACTCATAGTCCCTTGCAACTCCATGCATAGAGAGCTATGAGCCGCTTTGTGAGGCCTCATCCTTGAGCAACCTTGCATGCAATGGTTCATAGAAGTGCATATTTTAGTGTGTACAACCATATCATTGCATAATGAAGTGGGAAAGAAATTGAATCTAGATATTTAACTTCAATTATTTTTAGTGTTAATCTTGAGTGCCAAAGTGTTATTTTTGATGAAATAAAGAACTTGTGGACATGGTTACAAATGTAGACCCATAAATTGTGTAAATGGAAACTATATATGGATGTCGATTATAAAGGATGACATAAGTTCAAATTCATATATATACATACATACATACATACATACATATACATATACATATACATATAATTGTGAAATATATAGGGATAAACATCATATAAACTAAATTTAGCACAACACTATGCCACTTTTTATGTAATTGTATTAATTTGTTTCATCAAAATGGTCTAAAACTAAATGGTAGTTGACATGTGTACACCAATTTCACCATTAAAAAGGGATGAGATAGGTTCAAAATCATATAAATTGGTATAAATGTGAATATATAGGAATAATCATCATATCTAAAACTAAATTTAGCACAAGAGTGAGTCACTTGTCATATAATTGTATTAATTTGCTCCATTAAAATGATCTAAAACTAAATTGTAATTGCATGGGTATACTAATTTCACCATTACATTTAGCTCACTTTGACGTACATGTAAATTTAAAATGAGCATGTATTTAAATATATAAGAATATTATTAATGAACTTGAAAGTTAAATACTTAAAATTTTCAAAAGGATATTTGGTCAATAAAAAGTAATGGATCATTATTGGATTTTTCTTGTGTTCTTGACCATGGCAAAAGTGCTCCATAGGAATCTAAAAATATAAAAAATGCAATGATTATCTTTTATCACAATAACAAATTTTATGACTATTTATTATTTAATTTTTTTTTGGAGAGAGCGGGATTAATAATTTTACGTGTGCAAAAAATGTTTTACTCAATGTACTAATGTGATATGGCAATTTTGATTACCATGTTAACCCACTAATTGGGGTTCAAACATGTGATATGCTCAATTGTAGTAATGTGATAAAACTAAAATTAGGTGTAGGAAGGTAACACAATCAAGATCCATCTAGTTAAGGTGATGGCTTTATATGTAGAATAAGCCTCTAACAAAAAGTTGATTAATGAAATATTAATGATAACTTCAATTGGTTGTATACATAGTGTGTAAGGAATTGGAGGAGAGGAAAAGTAATGCATACTATATTATGTGACAAGAATGTATTCAAGACCTAAAAATATTTTTGTAAGCACTTGATGTAAGCATATAAGATTATAAGTTAGAGAACCAAATAAGGGAAAAGCATGAGGAAATATTAGCATTTAAGGTTTGGTAAGGATAATGTAAACACATCAAAAGTATAATGAAATTGAAATATATATATATGTGTGTGTTAGTAGAAATAAGTAAGATATGATTCTGAAAGGACATGTAAAGATGATTAACACCAATATATGCAATATAATATGATAAGATAGTTATAGAAGCATGACAATAAAGTGTAACATTATATGGTCATAAGATATTGAATTGATAAAAGCATAAGATAAATATATGATAAGCCTTAGAATCATATTAGCATGTACTAATCATAGATCATAAGCATGAAATTCAAAAAATAAAAATTTAAATGGGCATAAATGATAAACATATGATAAGTAGTCATAAATGATGATGATAAAAGGCTTAGTGATGTTAAATAATTTACCAATAAAATAGAAAATGAATGCCTCAATATTAAGAAAATATTTTTGCATTTACTTGGCTTAATTTATGACTACAAAACTAATCTTGATGAATGTGAAACTAAAACCCTATGTGTGGATCTAAACTTGGCTCATGTATCTAAGATTCATTAATTTGGTTGTTTGGAAATTACTCATCTTAATGCCTACATGATACTATAGACATTTTTATGAGCTTTCTAGGAAAAGACATTCTCCCTTACTAAGCTAATGGTATTTATTAAGATTGAAGACGTGAAACTGTCTAGTATGCCTAAAGTGTTGATGCAATGTTGATTTCACATTCTTGTGATGATGAAATACATAATGAATATCTCTAATGGTTTTCAAAATATCTTTGACAACACTCTAGAACACAAGTTAACAAATATTATGCTCAAGATGTTTCATACTAGGTAGTGGAAAGGGTTGTCAATAAGGGTCCAATTTGAAACTTCAATTTTCAAAGTTTTGCAGTCATTTTTGCAAATTAAAAAAGTAAACACAATTCACTTTTGTGCACACACAAAATTGACCCAAATACAAGAACAAATGACAATGAAAACCAATCTCTATGGATGAGGGAAAATAAAATAAGTTAAACCTCAAGTTATTTGTTGTTTTTTGCACTAAAACATATTACATATACATTAATTATTGCATTCAAAAAAACTAAATCAAAATAGACCTCGAATAAATAGAAAATATAAAATATATAATTTTCACCAATAAAATATTATGAATGGTTCATTATGAAACTCCTCTTCTTAATTTTATAGAAAGAATGCTACATATACAATAATCATTGCATTTGAAACAACCAAATCAAAATAGAAAGATAAAATAGATACAAAATATATAATTTTTATTATTAAAATATTATAATTTTTTTTAATTATGGAACTCTTCTTAATATTTAAACAAAATAATTTTAATTTTAATTCTAAAAAAATTCAATCAAAGTAACAATTTAATTGTCCCATTATAACTTGTACTCTCATTTATTGATAGTCTATAGATTATTTATATAATTAGTATACTTATATTTAGAAAACTTATGTAAAAGACACTAATGGATATCATTATTATGAATTTTAAAACAAATTAGGTTTAATTTCTGATTTTTGGCATACATAAAACTTCTAACTACATTCTAGTAAGGCACTTTTCTCACGTCTTCCATCTATGATGGAGATGTACGAAAAATTGAAATAGATAATTTCATTGAACACATAATGGTCTAAAAACCTGCATATTAAACCTCTACAAAATTGAATTCACATACTTACTCTTGCCTAGCCAAAGGTTTCTCTTCACTCCATTGCTTCTAATCTCCATCTCAAGAATGTGTTTCTCTACACCAAAATCTTTCATTTCAAATTCACCAGTAAGTTGTACTTAGTTCTGGAATCATACATTTCCCTTTACCAATGAATAACATATCATCAACATATAATGCAATATACAAAATATGATCACTATGAGACTTAAAATAACACAATGATCTAATTTAGAACACTCAAATCCAAAACTCAATACATGTGTATCAGATTGTTGGTACCACATTCTAGGATTGTATTTGAGGCCAAAGAAGGATTTCTTCAATTTACAACCAAATTAATTTTACCTTTTTCCACGTAGTGCTCTAGCTATGTCATAAACATATCCTCCTCCAAATCACCATAAAGGAAAATAGTTTTCACATCCATTTTATCAACCTCTAAATCATAAGAAGTAAGAGAAAGTAAAATCTTAATGGATGTCACTTTTACAATATGAGAAAATATCTCCCCATAATCAACACCCTCAACTTAAGAGTAACCTTTCACAACCAACCATTCTTTATATTTTTCAATGCTTCTACCTAAACCAATATTTTTCTTGAACACCCTCTTGCAACCAACAAGTTGTTTTCCTTTAGGTGATGGTACAAGATCGTATCTATCATTATTTTCCAAAGCTTTCATTTCTTCATCCATAACAATTTTTTAGGATTCTACATTATTCATTTGTAATGCCTCTTCTATGGATCTAGGTTCATCCATGCTAGTATTCAAAGAAAAAATACATCTTCAATCATTAGGAGGAACCTTTAAGGTGGTTCTTTATGCCTTATGGATATTCGAACAATTTAAGTTGAAGGTTCTCCTCTTTTGAAGATTCATAGCTGGATAAACTCTCCTCAACTTCTTATCTATCTAGGGGCCTCAATTCAACTTTTTCAGGTGTAGAAGGTAATTGAATCACATCTTTTTTAATTTGTTCAAGATGCAATGTGATAGAACAAGGGTTATTTTCTCTATAAATATCACTTCTACTATGTATCACATTATGTACAACAGGGTCCCAAAACTTGTATCCATTCACACCATAACTATATCTAATGAAGATACATTTTACAACCTTGTTTTGCAACCTTTTTTTAATTCTACTTTGGCACTTATACATATGCCTTGTAGTTAAAAACTCTAATACATCTCAATGAAGGATTATGAATAGACCATACCTCCATAGGTATTTTATCAACAAATGTTATGTAGGAGACATGTTAATTAGGTAGCATGAAGTGGCAATAGTTTTAGCCCAAAACTGTTGTTCTAGGCCAACACCACTCAACATACTCCTAGTCTTCTCCATCAACATCCTATTCATCCTTTTCAAAACTCTTTTTTTTTTTGGAGAATATAGAGTTATCTTTTGCCTATGTGTAATGTTGCAAATTTGCACCCCTATGTAATTGTCCATTTAGCAATGCGCCTATATTAGCCTAAAGATTAAAAAAAAATCCACATCACCCTTTGGTGACCTCTAATCACTGTCTTTCACTTGTTCATTCACTCCATCAAGATATTCAATCAGTTTTAGGTTATCAATCTCCCCCTTTGGTATTGATGGCAACACAATATGAAATATGCCATAGAATATCAAACATCTATTCTACAACTCTATAGGTAAATATTGTAGCTCAGTAAGATCTCCCTAGCTTGTTCATTTAATATGTCTAATCACTACACAATATTCCATGTAGACTCTCCCTATGAATTTTATCTTCCTCTTTATTTTTTCTTCTTTCTGATTCTTCTCTCCCACTGGATAAATATTTCATTGATTATTTCTCTCCCTTTGATAACAATACCAAAAAGAATAAATAGCTTTGTAGTAGAAAAAATATTATCTTTGGTGTTTAGTGCAGATCAAGTACCTTCATGTATTGATATGTAGTGTTCTCTATTCTAGCTTTTCACAACCTTAGGAAACCTAAAGTGTGAACAATATCCATCAACATCATTTGATATTCTGATAAAGTATATGTTGATGCAACCTCTTGATCACCTTAGTGACCGATAGATAGGGTATGGACCCCTAGTCTAGTCCTCAAGTACTCAAATGTATCCTTAGGTAAGGGTTTGGTAAATATATCTACAAGCTATTCTTTTGACTTTACAAACTCCAGTTTCACTTTCTTTTCTTGTACTTGTTCCCTCAAGTAGTGATACTTAATAAATATGTGCTTTTTCTTTGCATGCATCACTGGATTCTTAGAAATGTTTATAGCACTTGTGTTGTCACAATATATTATCACTGGATCAGTGATCTGTTCATTCATCCCTTTCAAATGTTGTTTTATCCATGCAATGTTTAAACTATTAGCAGCAATAGTTGTTAGGAATAACAGTCCACCAATACAACTAAGAGGGGGGGTGAATCAGTTGTATGATAGATTATTAAACTTTAAACTTTGAATAGCAATAATACCAAATCAAATGAACACAATGAATTCCAACACAATAACACAATGAATTCCAACACAATAACACAATATTTGTTGTCGAGGAAACCCTATTAAAGGTAAAACCCCGATGGAAATTAACACCCACTAATGATGTACTGAGAGTATAGTATCCTTGTTAGAAGATCTACCCCTGTTAGGAAATGATTAAAACATTATAGTACATAGTCCTTGTTAGAGGATAGACCCTGTTAGGAGTCAAGAAAAGAGGTGGGCTCACTGCCCAAAGAAGGTTATGTCCACCTTCAGAACTCATTGTTCACAACACAAGTGTATGTAAGGAAATACACAATCCTTGAACTATCTGATAGCAACTATCTTTTCTTGATCAGCTCCAATAAAGTACGTAAGACCATCCTCTGCTCTACATCTAGCAGACACAAGCTCACAGATTCCACAATCTTGAACAATAAGTTTCTGGATTTGATTGTGTGAGTTTTTTTAGCCATCATAATGGATTGTGAAAATCTGATTTTGTTAATTCCACAATCTTCTTTTACAACACATATATTCTCTCCATATCTTTTCAAAAGAAAAGATCTTACATATATACCCTATTACAAAATAAATGATCAAGTCGGCCAATTAGGCTTTCCTATTACACAAATAATTACATAACCCCTTGCTAAGATACACACGGTATCTAAAACAAGTATACAAAAATTACATTACAACAATTAAGGACCAACATCCTTAATTCATGTTCACCATCCATAATATACGCTACATCTCTGAAGTCAGGTTCCAAATAGGTCTTCTCCAGAACACACACCACAACTGACATCATCCTTCTTTACATACCTTGCAGAGATCAATGAACATTCTTCAGTACACTACCTATCATCCCTTAATCTCGCATATAATGAATCCTCATCTCCTGTAAGATATACCCAAAAATCAAAGACTTTGTCAACTTCCATGGTCACAGTCCAATAACTAGTCTTCACTAAATCTTATGTAACTCAACCAATACACAACATTACATCATGTGATCTTGGATATAAGATCACAACACCTTCCAATTCACAAAATTGACTTTGCATGTTCTGAAACATCTGTACAATATCCATACATTATAATCACCAACATGTTTTCTTCACAGAAACATATGTTGACATCAGTGACAAAACACAAATGACAACAATGAAAATTCCAACATCACTCAACGTACTGATTAAACATATTAAATGTATCAGAAATCTCTCCAATGCATTAGCAATATCCAACAACAATAACATATTCTGCTTCAGTAGTGGACTGAGAAATACATGCATATTTCTTGCTTATCCAAGTAACTAATATTTCTCCCAAAAAGAATGCTCCGCTGGTAGTGCTCTTTCAGTCATTAATGTTTCTAGCCAAATCTATGTCGGTGTAAACTTGTAGTTCAAAATTGCCTTCTTTTTTGTACCATAAACCATAGTTCTTTTTATTTTTCAAGTATCTCAGAATCCTTTTAACAACAGTCATATGTGATTCCTTAGGATTAGCAGAAAATCTTGCTAAAATCCCAACTGCATGTGCAATATCCGGTCTACTATGAACAACATACATTAATTTACCAATCATTGACCTATATAGTGTCTAATTTACCTCGATTGACTGATCATCCTTTGTTAATTTTCATCCTATGACCATCAGTGTACCAACCGATTTTAAATCTTCCATTCCAAAGGTATTCAACACTTCTTTGATGCATTTTGATTGAGCAATGAATATCCCTTCACTTTGTCATAGAATTTGCAAACCAAGAAAAAATTTAGTCCCTCCAAATATTGACATTTCAAATTCTTTTCTCATTTCATCAGCAAATGATTTTCATAGATTATTGTGTCCTCCAAATATGACATCATCAACAAAAATTTCAGCAATAAGAATTTTGTCATCAGTTTCACCTTTCAAATATAAATTATTGTTGTCACTTGTTCTAACCAATCCAATACTAATAAGATATGAATGCAATCTCTCATACCATGCTCTTGGTGCTTATTTCAATCCATACAGTGCTTTGTACAACTTACATACCATGTTTTTCTAATTTGGATCAACAAAACCTTCAGGTTGTTCAATGTATACCTCTTCCTCAAGTATCCCATTCAAAAATGAAGATTTGACATCCATTTGATATACTTTGAATCCTTTTTAGGAAACATATGCAAGTAATATTCTAACTCCTTCAAGTCTTACAACTGGTGCAAAAGTCTCACCATAATCAATACCTTCTTCTTGTGCATACCCTTTGCATGCAAGTCTCGCCTTATTCCTAGTGACTTCACCATTTTCATTTAACTTGTTTCTAAATATCAATTTGGTTCCAATAAAATTCTTATCATTTGGTCTCGGTACCAATGTACATGTTTTTTTCTTTAGTATTTTCTCAATTTCCTCATTTATTGCTTTAATTCATTCATCATTCTCAAGTGCATCTCTAACATTTTTAGGTTCAAATTCACAAACTAAACATGTGGTGTTTCTCAACTTATTTTTTGTCATCATGCCAGCTTTCTTGTCACCAATAATCTGATTTTGTGGATGGTGTCTTCTCAAAAAAATTTCTAACACTTTCTCTCTTCTTTGTTCATCATTTGGTGTAGGATCAAGATCTTCCTCGATAACTATTTCCTGATTCTCGATCTCTATAGGCTGATGCTCAGTGTCATTATCCTGTTGCTCAGTGATTTTATCCTATTGCTCGGTGATTTTAGCCTATTGCTCTGGTAGAATGTTAGGTAGCTCAATGTATGTGAATCTACATGTAGTCTTCTGGCTCCTTTTTGCTTTCTTCATCATTTTTCTCAGTAAACTTGTCAACTTTCACATTTTCACTTTCAATCATTTTGTTAGAAACCTTCTTCAAATATTTGTAAGCTTTTCTCTTAGTAGAATATCCTAAGAATATTCCTACATCACCTTTTGAATCAAATTTTCCATTTCTATCATCTTTCATAATGTAACATCTGCTTCCAAATATTTTGAAATAACTTACATTCGGTGTGTACCCATACCATAACTCATAAGGTGTCTTATTTGAATCTTTCTTCAGTTGTATGTGGTTCAATGTGTATACAACAATGCTAACAGCTTCTCTCCAGTACATTTGTGCAACATATTTTTCAATCATCAATGTTCTAGCATAATCAACTATGGATCTATTCCTCCTTTCAACAATTCCATTCTGTTGTGGTGTTCTCGGTGCAGAAACCTGTCTTTTAATTCCATGCTCATTAAAAAATTTAGTGAACTCATCAAAAAATTAACTCACCACCTCTATCTGATCTTAAGAATTTTAACTCTTTTCCACTTTCTTTTTCCACTTTATCTTTATACCATTTAAACATCTTGAAGGCTTCAGATTTTTCTTTCAAAAACATAACAATCATCATCCTAGAGTAGTCATCAATAAATAAAATAAAATATATGTTAGCATAATAACTCTGAGTTCTCATAGGACCACACAAGTTGGCCAACTCCAAAATAGCTTTAGATGAATAGGTCTTGCTCTTGAAACTAGATTTTGACATTTTTCCCATTTGACATTGTTTACACATGACATGGTTAGGTTTAGATAAGCTCGGTAAGCCTCTAAATTTTCTTTTCTTACTTATTTTAACCATGTTGTCAAAATTCACATGACATAACCTTTTCTACCACAACCACACATCTTCAGTTCTAGCCAATAAACAAGAAGTTTCAACATTGTCAAGATAGAAAAAATTACTTTTTGATTGTTCACCAGTACCGACCAACTTTCCAGTTTCATCATAGATTTTCACCTTTATACTTTCAAATGAAACTTGGTGAACTAAGTTATTTAGGTGCTACACTCAACAAATTATAGTTAAGTCCCTTCACCCAATATGCATTCTCACATCTAATCTTATTGTTCAACAAGATAGATCCTTTTCCTTTAACTAGACAAGGTGTATCATTTCCCATTTTAACAGATCCACCATTATAATGTTCAAGGTATTCAAATTTTTCTTCATCACCAATCAATGATGTGTACAACCACTATCAATAATCCATGTATCATTCTTGCTAACTTTAGAAATAAGTGTTGTTTCAACATACCTTTCTTCTTCTTTTGAATCTTCTTTCAAAGCTATGAATACCACCTCAATGTCTTCATCAGTGTCAGTGTCGGTATAATCATCATCATCTTTGACAAGGTAACATACTTTCTTGCCTTTATCTTTGTAGTCTCAATTTCCTCTTCTGTCATACTGTCAGTTGCCTCTGTGATATCGGTTATCTCTTATGTAAAACTTCATTTCACCAGATGGTTCATTTTCTTTTTCATGTCCTTTTCGATTAGGACATCTAGCTGCAATGTGACCAATCTCTTTACAGTTAAAGCATAGTAGAGGTAATTTCCCTTTGTATCTTCCTTTACCTTTTTGTGTTCTTCTAGCCATTAATGCTTCGATTTCACCAAGTTCATCCTCATCACTGTCACTATCACTCTCATTTCTTATCATGTGTTTACTTCTTGATTTACCAATTTTCAAGGATGACATAAATACAGATTCAACATTTGGAATAATAGTCTTATCATAGTTATTCAACTCAAAAGTAGGGAGTTTACTGATTAGGCTATCAAGTTTAAGAGTGTTACCTGGGGCTGATCTCATTTCATGAAATGTAGAGATTCTAATAGCATAGATGGGAAGCAAGGTTCTAATAATTTTACTCACAACAGTTTCTTCATCAATAATACCTCTTTCTCCTCAGATAGCATTGACAATCTCCTTAATTCAGTTATTGTACTATGAAATGTTTTCTCCTTCTTTCATCTTCATATCATCAATTTTCTCCTCTAAGACTCTCAGCTCTTGCTCTCATCACATTCTCATCTCCTCTGTGAACTAGTGCAATTTTGTCCCACATTGCTTTGGCAGAAATACATCTCTTGATATCTTCAAATTCAGCATATGATAAGGCAACAACAATCTCTATCATTGTCATATTATGTTCATGTCTATCTCATAACTGGTCAACAGTCAAAGGTCCAGTCATCAGTTGAATGTAATCATTTCTCAAGTAGAATACTACAGATTCTCCAATTTTAGATATATGCAACTTTATTATGCTTTTCCATGTCAAGAAGTTATCTTTGTTCAGCTTTGGCACCTCTCTCCTATACATCTTGTGATCTTTAGCTTCAGTCCTTTAAAATTTCCTTCCAAGCAACCAATGCTCTAATACCAATTGTTAGATAACTAAGAGGGGGGTGAATCAATTAATTCCAGTTATCCTACAGTCCCAAAACTCACAGATGTATATATTCAAACTTTTCAATCAAATTATCAACTCGGTAAGCTATCAACAATAACTTACTCTTCATCTACCAATTGACAGTCAATTCAATATTGTGTTTATTGATCTGACTAGTTATGAAATGTGTAAAGTAAAATAACAATCCAATCACATCAAATACACATAACATGTAGAATTTTAATATGGAAACCTTGTTATGGGAAAAACCACCTGGGACCGGTAACCCAAAATAATTCTTTCTTTTGAAGTGATCTCGTTAGGATCCAACCCTGTCAAAGGTTACAAAACACACTGTAAGGTGTGACCTGGTTAGAGGATTTATCACTAACAGTTCTCCCTTGACCAACATTCACTATGGGGTCAACAAGAAAACAATCAACATTCATTGAATGTCATATTGAAATACAAAAAGATTGTTAAGTCCACTCGGTTAAGATATTTTGTTGTAACAATGGTTAAACTGATATAGTAATGATCTGATTCAAATACAAATAAGATTTGAAGATTTTCATATCTATGCTAAGCTCAAAATACCTCCCCTGATCAATAATCAATTCAATTTTTTCATATCCTCTAACTTATTCCACTCGATGAATTATTCTCTGATGCTCGATAATGTCTGCAATTCAACTCGATTCTATATATAACATGTTTGATTAGAAGTGCATGAAAATAGTCCTTTCACATGAATTATCCTATAGTGTCAATAATCTCAGACTCAATAATGAATCTCATGTCTCTTTAAATAGAAAACATAAACCGTTTTCTTTTCATCTGTTAGATTTTTCCTCTTAATCTCCATCATTCATTTTGTCACTTTAACCTTCCTTGGTAGTTGTGTCTATAACACATCTCATTCTTCTTCATCCAATCAATCTTGAATTTTGTCAGCAGTTAGATCATCATAAGAAACTTTATCTTTTACCTCGTGTAAGATATAAAAATATATCTTTTTGGGATATATTTTTATATGTGGATGTTTTGAGTTGTGGGGGTTTATGTGATGATGTGTGTGATGGAAAATTTTGTGGACATACAAAACTTAATAAAAAATAGATACTTATCTTGAAAAGGAGAAAATTTAGAAATCACTATTTTTTGGTGTCTGTGTTTAGTTTTGGGAAATTTTGCAACCGGATCTAGCCTGGAAGTACAAAAATGAAGAAAACCTAGAAACCTTATGTCTTTCTGAGAGAGGTCAACCTTGACCCAAAATAGGGGTAAGATCTTACCCCGGGGCACAAGGTTACCCCTAAAAGTTGACCTTGACCTGCACTGTTCTGACAGAAATTATGTTCATGAATCCTGGAAGTTCGCCAGAAAGGGTACTCAGCTTTGAATTGTAATTCATTGTCCCGCACCTATACTTGCAAGAAAAAGTGTTTTTTTGTTTGGATGAGGGGTTCGTTGGTCAAACCTCGATTTGGAATCAACCTTTAAAATAGAATTGAAATAGAGAATGCTAGCAAGTAGTAGAAGTAGATCTAACAATGAAGCTATGATATTCAATAGATATGCAATTATATTTGAAATGTAAACAAGTATGTTGATATGAAAGCTTGGACTCAACACTAACAAATGTAAATCAAAACCTCCATGATTGTATGCTTGGAATCCACCTTGAACGAAGAATGAATAGATCTTGAAGATGAAATAAGGATCTTGAAGGAAAATCACACCACCATGATGGATAGACCTAGGGTTTGAATGATGAATCTTGAATGCTTGAACCAAATCCCTCCAAAGGCTTGAAATCTTGAATCCTTGATCTTCAATGGAGAACTTTAATGCTTGAATTTAGATGATGGATTGAATGCTTCCTTGAAAATGCTTTCTTGAAGGATGGAGTGCTTGATTGAAAAAGATGCTTAATTGATGATGTAACTCACACTTGATTGCACTTGAGAGATATGAAAAAGAGATGTTGACAAATAATGGAAAGATGAATTGAAATGAGAGAGGAAGGCTTCCTTTTATACTATTCTATGGCACAAACTTCTAGAGAGGTCGACATAGGAGAATTAAATTCCCATTTGAACCTTAACCCCTAGAAATTGACCTAGATTAAATATAATTTAAGAGTTTACCATTCTGAAATCTGAAACAGCCGACCCGGAAGTGGGAAAATAAACTTTCTGAAGCCCGACATCCAGAAACTTCTAGAATCTAAAATCTGGACCTAGGGTCAGGGTCAAGGTCGACTCTGACCTAGGTCAAGGTTGAGGTCGACATTTACCCAGAACATCAACCTTCACCCTGAGGTCAAGAATCTCAAGGTTTCAGGTCAGGATGCCAGAAACATGCTAGAAAGAGGTGGAGAAAAGGGTAGAATAGGGGGAAAACCATGATTCAACCTAGAGATCCCATGAAAGTGTCTGACATGACCCCAAACCACCTACTCGGAGAGCTAAACTAGTCCTAAATGGAAGTGCTTCCATTTTCTGACGATACACCTCAGAATCATAAGCAATTGTCCAACTCATCAATTTAGTCCGTTGTTATAAACATTATTTGTTTCTTTCACTCGATCAATACTAGAATGTTTTGGTGAATACCTACCCAGTTAATACTATACTCGATATACACTACACTAGCTCGATGTATACAGAAATCTTCAATTACCGACCACATAAACTTGTTCAGTTCTGATCTTCAATACATAACAAAATCATGTAATACAATCAAGTCAACAACATGATGCCATAAACTCATCAATAAGTTACCCAATGTATACCTTAGCCATATTTTTCATATCCATCTCATCTTCATGTAGTTATCTCATTCTTTTACCACTTTCTTATTCATATGTTTTTAATAATCATGATAAGTACAGTCAAAACTAGTTGACATCAATGATAATACATTGACCGATTTAATTGTTGACAATTTGGCTAAGTAGGATATCATATTTTTGTCATTATGGAAACATATACTCACTATGATGATCGCATAATAGAAGGAAGCGGTCTTGTATGAGTGCACTAGAAAATTGTTTAAGTACAGTAGTATTTACCAGTCTAATCGGAGACAGTTTTGATTAGAGATGTTCCCAAAAGTAGGTTCAGTGCATGTGCACTTGAACATGGATAATTATATTTAAATCAAAGCCACATATGAAAGCGCAAGTCTGTACGACATGTATGAAAGAAGATATTAAAGAATTATAGAGACAGTGTTGAGCCGACCATAACAAAGCAGAAGACAAAGTATGATCACAATAAGTTAAGGGATTATTTTGTTAATCAAAATAATGACTTAACCATGTAGGGAGGACATCCTCGATGTTAAACCTAAGGTAGCATGAATTAGTTTTATATTTTGAGAAGAGTTTATGTATTGTAAGCAAACTAGAAGTTATTAATTGTAATAACTTGTATATATGTAAGAATTATTTAATGTGAAATGGACACATGATACATATAGAAATTGTAATGAGAAAAGTATGATGTGAAGTTTTATATTGTAAGAAGGAAAGAAAGTAAACTCATTATATGAAAGGAAAGAGCCTAGAAAGATAAATCAGAATATGAAAGCTATTCGGAAACAATGAAAGGTTGTGTACTTTACCTTTGTATTTGAAGATATCATTGTATATTGCATGTTTGGGTAGTGAGCTCATCTTGCAAGCATTCTATTTTGTAATAGAAACTCCTAACAAGGTTGAGGCTTCTAACAAGGCCTAGAGTCCTTCAACCAGGACAGAGACACTATATGTATGTAATAGACTCCTAACAGGGTCAACATCCTTAACCAAATACTTTTGATTAGTGGCTCAGTTGTGGGTATCATCCCCACCAGGGTTTCCTCGAGAAAAAACATGGTGTTATGAGTTCATTTACTTTATTTTTATGCTTTTTATTCAGTTTCCTTAGTTTACTTTGTTATGCAAGCTTCAAGTTAAGTTGTTATATCCATAATTGGGCAAAAGTAAAAGTTTGTGAAATATTGATTCACCCCCCCCCCCCCCCCCTCTCAGTATTTCCTATTTCTAACAATTGGTATCAGAGCTTAGTAACTCAGAATAAATTTATTCGGAGAAAGCCTAAAAAATTGAGTAAGATCTCTATGGATATGGATCAATTGCAGAAGAATCTTGAAGAATCTCTTGAATAGATTGATATTCTTACTGAAGAAAGAGACACTCTGAAAGGGAAATATGATGATGCAAAAAACTACATTGAGAAACTAAAAGAAAAGATGGAAGATCTGAAATCAAAGAAAGAACCTAAAATTCAAGTCAATGACTATGATGAAGTTTCAAAACTAAAGAAAGAAAATGAGATCCTTAAACATGAGCTGAAGATTGTAGATCTGAAGTTAAGCTTGAAAGATGAAAGCAGCAAAGATGAATCAAATCTGAAATCTGAGAATGTTGATCTGAAGTCTAAACTTAGTAAAGTGACATCTGAACTTGAGAAAGAAAATTTACAGTATGCTGAACTTGAGAAGTACAATACAATTATGAAAGGAGAATTGACTCAGTCTAAACAACACCTTGAGAAACTATATTGCAGTAGTGAAAATATTGATGAACAAATTTCTTATTAGAAACCATCCTATGATAAAACTAGTCTTGGATATCTTGAAGAAAAGTTCCCTAAGAAGATTAAGGAATGTAAAGAACCAGATCCAAAACACTCTAAGAACAAAGATGAAAATAAGTCTAATGAAGCTAACAAATATGAAGATATACCTAATCCACCTAAAGATATGTGAAAAGAATTCAAAGGTAGATGTTTTTCATGCAATTCTTTTGGACACATGAAAAGAGATTGTACTGGTAAGCAATTTAAACCTATCTCTGGTTATTGTTATAATTGTCATGGTTTTGGACATAGAGCTATTGATTGTAAGAAACCTAGATCTAATGATAACAATGGTAGTAGAATGTTTAGAGGTACTAACCCTACAAATAAGAAACCTATTGGAGACATGAACAAAAGGAATGGAGTTGTGTGTTATAGATGTAACAAGATTGGACATAATGCTAGAAATTGTAGATCACAAATCAGTCGGATGGGACTGAGATATGGAAAAAATGGAGTAGTTTGTTAGATATGCAACAAATTTAGTCACATAGCAAGATTTTGCAGAATGAACAACATGAGAAACACTAATCCTAGAAACTATACAAGGAGAAATGTGAGCACAAACAACACTCAGAGAGGATGTTGTAGTAACTTGGAAGAAGTTGAATTTGTTAAAGCTGCAGATCAAGCGAGCACACTCAGTATACTAGGAAACCACATAGGTGAAGTACCTGATAGTAAGTGTGAATCATTTCCTAATTCATCTCAAAGCACTTAAGTATTTATTTCATGAATTATGTATTAATGTAAAGCATTAGAATAGTGTAGAAGTTAGAATAGAATGAATTGAGTCTTGTGAAGTTAATATATGCTAGTATATGATGTAATGAAGATATGTTTAAAAGCACATGAATTTATATGAATATATGTGAGTACATGGAAAGAATGAAGTTTTGCAGGTAACAGGAACAAATTTTTGGTATGAAGTGGTAAAGAAATTTAATGTGATGTTAGAATCTTGAAAGATTTGAAGGATAAAAGCATATGATCAGTATTAGTTGATCATTAAAGTGATTATAAGTGATAAAGAGAGCTAGTCAATGGAGATTAAGAGCAGTTTGCAAGATTTGGAGATGGATTTCTTGCCAGATCTACGCAAAGCCCTAAATCATGATTCTGAGGTATTTTGCTAAGTAATCATTGTCAAGAAGCTATGTTTTTATAGAATCATGGATGCATCACTTGTTCACCACATCAAGGATTTACTTAGACCTAGAATGAAAAGGGAACAAGTAGAGCCTTTGGAAAAAGACCCTAGTTTAGCCTTGTCATCCGTTCCAGATGGAGTTTTGCATTTGGAAGACATAAGAAGTTATCTGAAATGTAAGTTTGAGACCATAGGATATGGTAACCTAATCATTGAATACAATAAGATCTATAAATAGGACATGCCATACAAAGAAGGGTTTGAACATTTGAGTGAGATTGATATTATCAAGTATACACTTCATTATGAATTTTAGGATGATGAATGGACTAAGATAATTTTGCGCAGAATTCACAATGGTAAGTTTTGGTTAGATGATAGATCTATTGACATCATCGCAGACCTTATTCATGAGGTAATTGGTGTATCTAAATATGGATTGATTCCATTAAATGAGAAAAATGTCAAGAAAATAGTTTTAGACAACACCAAGTCATCATACAATGGAAGAGGAATTGTTACTAGTAAGATTGTACAGGATGATGTTATATATGTATGTAGAATTTTGACTTCAATATTTTGTTAAAGTTCTAGAGAAGATGATATGGTAGTTGGCATGGTACATGCAGCTTATCTTATGTGTGTTGAGAAAGTATAGGTAGATAAGTGTGAAATCTTAAGAATTCAGTTGATAGAGAACCTTGCGAAGATCAGAAAAACCAAGAACTCATAGTTTAGATTTTCATCTCTGATCACATATATGTTTTTTTATTTGCTAAGAAAATTTCTATACACTATAGGAGAGGATTGGAATTATAACAAAAATTCCATGGACAGAATCAATAAGGTGTACCTAAGACACCCTATAGACAAAGTAAATGAAAGTGCTACTTGGGTAATTAAGACCTTTAAAAATCAAATGAAGAAAAGATCAAGAATTCTACCATCTATTATGGAGAAATACAAGGATGAGATATGTTTTTTGGTTGATACCAACTTTACCTACATTGAAGAAGTTGAGCCTAGAGTGGAATTTGTACATCCACTTGAGTATGAAGTTTTAGAAGTTGAGGTTGAAGGATATGTGAGCAGATTGCTTAAGAGAAATTTGAATGCTAAGAGTCCTAGATTTGGGACACATGAGGAGAACTTTGACTCCGCACAATCATTGCAAGCATAGAAGATGGCTAAGAGAAGAGTTGACAGTAATATAAAGAAAATATTGAAAGACAATGATATGACAGAACATGAATTTGTAATTACAAAGCAGGTTGCATTAGCAATAAGGGATATTGGACATAAAGAGATACTATCAGTTCCACCCTTCACATCGCTTGCAGCCCCTACTGAAGAAATTTAGGAAATAGATGAAGAAATTGAAGAAGTGGAAGTGCAGGAAGTAAGGAAGTCTACTAGATCCTCCACCACACCAACTAAAAGAGTTAAGGAAATGGCAAGCGGGCCAAGTAAAAGATAGAAAACTATATTTACCCCATTTCAAAGGAAAGCATTAATGGTTAAGGCAGATGAAGAGACAAGAAGAAACAAAAAGAAATGGAAGCTGAAGATAGATAAAGTGAATCCCTTAATCATTAATGAAGGTGATTTCACTAAGTTGAAAAAATATTATGAGTTATATGACAATTTTGAGAAATTAAATTTAGAGAATGCAGTTTTCAAACATATGATCCTTGCAAATAAGAAGTTAGATGATATAAAAGGCAAGATCCCTGACAATCTTTTTGAGAAATTAGTTAACAAAAAGAAGAGACCAACAGAAAAGGATAATGGAATAAGAGAGAGATATGTAAGGAAGTTGTGTGTAATAAAAGATGAAGAACATTTCAAGGAAATCATGAAAAGATTAAGAACCCATCTAAGGAAGAAAAGGACAACTATACTAATAATGGGAGGTAATTATGATGAAATTAATAGAGAAATGGAGAAAGTGGTTGTGAGCGTTATGACCTCTGAACTAGGTGAGCACATCAATGAATATGATCAAGAGATTGAAGCAGAGTATCAGATAGATCCATCACTAGCAGCACCACCCTCCATTAACATTGAAGATGAGACTATGAACGTTGAAGGAACAAATATCACCTTGGACAGTGAAGAAAATCCCTTCAATGAAAATGAAGCTGACGTTGGCAATTTGTTGGATGAGCAACAAGACATAGTAGAGAATAAGGAACAAGAGGTTGAAACATAGAAGGAAGAAGAAAAAGAAGGAATACAAACTGATATAGCAACAAAAGAGCATACGGTTCTACAAGAGAAATCAGTAGTCATTCCTACACCTAAGGACATGGTAGAAAAACCACAGATTGAATCTATGTTTGCAAACCTTAGATAGGAAGTTGATGATGATGATCAAGTAGAGTTGATCTCATCTCTGAACAAGATTATTGGGAAGAACAAGAAAGTGAAAAGCTTGGAAGGAACACTACTTGAGGTAACAGGTAAATTACAAAGCATAATATCAAGTCAAGTCAGTGAGGCACATCCACAAGGAAAAAAAAAAAGAATTAATAAAAGCCTTTGATACAGAATTCACAAACTTGTCTGATGTAGCAATAGTAAAATCCCAAGTAGCTCATGATGCTCAGATATTTCAAGTTATATGTCAGAATGTCAGAAATGATATAGATGATTTGGATATATGTATAAAAGAATTGAAAAGATGCATGGAAAAAGGGAAAGCTTTGTACATTCAGTGCACACAATTAGAAAGCCACACATCTGAGATATCAGAAAAGATAAAGATAAAAGAGGTAGAACTACAAATAGCAGTAAAACTTTTGCAAAGCCCTAATGTGAAGATCTCAGAAATTGAGAGGAATACAAGTAAGATTTTTGATGATATGAGACTTCTAAAAGATGAGAAGGAAAAGAAATTGAAAATATTCGCTCTACTAAGAGAGCATGTATCAATGAAAAATTATTCTTGAGAATCAATTGGAAGAATGTCTTTCTTCAAGGACATTTTATAGAAAATTTGCTTATGAAAATCTTAAGGCATGTAAAATTGTGTCCTTTGGCCTATGCACATTGCTCAGTGTTTAGATGGGGTGAAGAAGTCATGGGAAAAGGAGATGAAGAGTCTGAAGATCAATTTTGCAGATTGTATTGCAAGCCTTCCAGCCTTGCAGTATTGAAATCTTGAGGTAAAACAGTTTTTGACACCTTTGTCATTGTTGTCAAAGGGGGAGTAGTATAAATAGAAATTGTATGTATAGATGTTATATGTATAAGCATGAAGTATACTCTTAGGGGGAGTATAAATATTTTGGAGATATAAGTAGTCATGTAAGATCCATAAATTTTTGTATGGCCACAATTTTGTATCTTAAGTTTTTGGGACATAGCCAATTTTCCCATATGTTGACACCAATGACAAAGGGGGAGATTGTTGGAAATTTGGATAAGTAGGATATCAGATTTTTTTCATTATGGAAATATATACTCACTATGATGATCGCATAATAGAAGGAAGCAGTCTTGTATGAGCGCACTAGAAAATTGTATAAGTACAATAGTATTTACCAGTCTAATCGAAGATAGATTTGATTAGCAACATTCCCAAAAGTAAGTTCAATGCATGCACACTTGAACATGGATAATTCTATGTATATCAAAGCCACATATGAAAGCACAAGTCTATATGGCATGTATGAAAGAAGATATTAAATAATTACAGAGACAGTGTTGAGTCGACCAAAACAAAGCAGAAGACAGAGTATGATCACAATAAGTTAAGGGATTATTTTGTTTATCAAAATAATGGCTTAACCATGTAGGGATGACATCCTAGATGTTAACCCTAAGGCAGCATGAATTAGTTTTACATTTTGAGAAGAGTTTATGTATTGTAAGCCGACTGGAAATTATTAATTGTAATAACTTGTATATATTTAAGAATTATGTAATGTGAAATGGACACATGATACATATACAAATTTTAATGAGAAAAGTATGATGTGAAGTTGTATATTGTAAGAAGTAAAGCAAGTAAACTTAGTATATGAAAGTGAAGAGACTAGAAAGCTAAATCAGAATAGGAAAGCTATTCGACAGTAGTGAAAGGTTATGTACTTTACCTTTGTATTTGAAGATATCATTGTATATTGCATTTTTGGGTAGAGCTCATCTTGCAAGCATTCTATTTTGTAATAGAAACTCCTAATAGGGTTGAGGCTTCTAACAAGGCCTAGAGTCCTTTAACCAGGACAGAGACACTATATGTATGTAATAGACTCCTAACAAGGTCAACATCCTTAACCGAATACTTTTGATTAGTGGATCAGTTGTGGGTATCATCCCCAATGGGGTTTTCCCTTGGCTAGGGTTTCCTCGAGAACAAACATGGTGTTATGAGTTCATTTACTTTATTGCTATGTTTTTTATTCAATTTCCTTAGTTTACTTTGTTATGCAAGCTTCAAGTTAATTTGTTATATCCATAATTGGGAAAAAGTAAAAGTTTTTGAAATACTAATTCACACCCCCTCTCAGTATATCCTATTTCTAACATTAATTGTCTTACATATCACTTTAGTAGCTCAGTGACCTCTAATAACTATCTTTCACTTGTTCATTCATTCCATCAAGATATTAAATCAGTTGTAGGTTATAACCTCTTTCCCTTCTCTCTCTCAACTTCCTTTATTGTGAGAATGATTTTGTACCATACTCCAACTAAAGTGGGGGCTAAATGTACCATCCTAAATTAGAAGCACCTAATTAAAGCATACAATTCAAGGACTATGTTGCACCCACCTTAGTATGTTTTCTATATTAGGACCTCATATGGCACTTAATGGACACCTAAATTCAATTATGGGTCCTCTTTAATCTCAATATTGTGAAAAAATTATTTTAGCCCTTATTTATAAATGCAATTCTCTATTTTTCCTCTAATAAGATAATTAATTTCTTTACATAGGCTCTATACTACTTTTTATGGAAATTTTCATTCTCTCCTAAGCTTGAAATTAGCTATCATTTGTAATCTTGCATCCTCTAATTATATAGGACCCATGATTCTTATTTGGACCCTAATTGGGTGGAACAAAACATAACCAAGGACCTATCTTGGTGTTTTGACAAAGGATTTTAATTTACAGTTGGCCTACTTGAGTTTTAACCCCTAACATTTTGTGAGAGATATATAAACACCCTATCTCTCTTCATTTTGATACATATATTCAAGCTATCAAGTGCAAGGAATACAATCAATTTCAAGATCTATCAATCCATCAAGTCCAAGATTCTATTATTATTCTCAAGCATTCAAGGTTTTCTTCTCCACAGATATAGATTCTTTCCCCATTGGAGGCCAAGAAAAGGATATTCACATTCATCTACATTCATCTAAGGCTTATGTCTCTTCTCCTCAATCAAATATTGTACAATATACTTCATTTATTAGATCTAGCCTTTGCTACATGACAACAAACTTTTTCCTATTTTATTTCATTTCAAGATCAATTCTTAAATAGGGGTTTGATTGATGCAAACCCCTTTATGCAACCTTCTTCCCTATTTTTCTATGCATAGGAACATGTTACAGAACTATCAGAGAAAATTTATGAAGTTCAGAAGCTCTTAGAGTATCCCGAGAAATTTGAGACAAAAACCCATGGAACAAAATGTTTCTAACATTTTTTTCTTGGGAAAATAATGTTTTAGACATTCTATTTATCCCAGAATAGGATCAATTTTATTATTGGGTCACAGCCTTTAGGTTCCTAATCTATAGTTGCATGTATTTTTGGGATCCCATCTATCTAATATTCATATCTGAAGTAGCATATCTCTTTTTTTTATTCTAGGTGTATATAGATCTTGCCTAATCTACATTTCCTATCTCATTATCATTTCTCATTTCAATTTTACATATTTAGTGAAGGATCGTTGACACATTTAGCACTTGGGGTAAGCCTATTGGGACATCTTCCTTTTGAATGTGCAACCTTGAAAAGGAGAATTGATCTACCTCTTTACATTGCTTCCCTTTTCCTACTGTACAAATAAAATATTATTAAAAGAAAGAGATCAAGATCAAGATATGCTATCAAAGACATAGAGCAAGGCAATGTAGAGAACTCCCCTTCATTTTTATAAAGAAAATCTTGATGGGTAAAAGTGAAAATTTGTGGACCACACTTTAAGCCAACTTATCAACACAACTGAATTTATGTATTTCTAACTAAAAAAATAGTTTCGGTCAAACATATGGTCTTTATAGATTCATTCTAGCTAAGTAGATATGTGTCTCAAGTTTTTTGACTAGAAGTGTCCATTATTTTATGTATATGGAGCCTAATTAGACTCAGGTTCTTTCAGCGTGGTTTCCCCCCAGAATTATCCACGGGGGATTGGGGGCAACGCCCCCAAGCTCGGAGTCAAGGGGCAGAGCCCCTGATGGGGTCAAGGGGCAGCATCTTGGGGTCGAGGGGTAGCGCCCCTCAACACCAACAATGACTTAATAATACTGTAAAGGTTTGGCCATCAATTTTCTATTAGTCAGAGTATTTTTTGCCCTAATTTTGTTATGTCAAAAATACTTGTAAAAAGGGCTTAGGGTTTGAGATTCATTGTATGAGGTTTTTGTAGCTTCCTATGGCGGTATTGATTTTTAGGCTTCAGATTCTAATCACTGGATAATAATAAAGATATTGGACTCGCTGTTGGTGGATGTAGCCTAGGGATTGGGTGAACCACGTTAAACATTATGTTATTGTGTTCTCTTTTGTCTCTTAATATTTGCATGTTTCTACTTATTATTCTAACAAGTGGTATCAGAGCGAGGTTATTTTGTTCATTCTTTCATCTATTCTCTGAAGCAGGTCTCACGAGTTAGTGGGAGAGTCTCTCAATTAAGTGGGAGAAATGGCTGATGAGGGTAGGCTAAAGGTTGATAAGTTTAATGGGTAGAACTTCAAGTTATAGAAGATGAAAATGGAGGACTATCTCTATCAGAAGGATCAATGGCAGCCATTAGAGGGAATATCCAAGAAAGAGGCAACAATGTCTTAGGAAGATTGGGATATTTTGGATAGAAGGCACTGGGGAGTATTCATCTATGCCTGGCATAATCAGTGGCATTCAATATTACTGGGGCAACGAAAGCTAAAGATCTGATGGACACCCTAGTGAATTTGTATGAAAAGCCTTCAGCTTCAAATAAGGTATTTCTTATGAAGCGTTTATTTAATATGAAAATGGTAGAAGGTGGATCAATTGTTGATCATTTGAATGAGTTTAATATAGTTACAAGTCAGTTAGCCTTAGTTAAAATTACTTTTGATGAAGAGGTTAGGGCTCTCTTGATTTTGTGCTCTTTGCCAGAAAGCTAGAATGGCTTGGTAATGGTTGTTAGTAATTCTATTTCTGGTTCTAATACCCTAAAGTTTGATGATGTTATTGGTGTTATATTGAGTGAGGAAATTCATAGGAAAAGCTTAGGGGCATCCACATTGGGTAGTGTATTAAATGCAGAAAGCAGAGGCAGAACAAGAGATAGAGGAAACAACTCTAGAAATCATGGAAAATCATGAGGGAAGTCAAAGGGAAAGAGGTCTCAGTCAAGAGGACCTAGCGACTGTTGGTACTGTGGAAAATTAGGACATAAGAAGAAATATTGTTGCTCTTGGAAGAAAGATCAAGGAGACAAACATGATGGAAACAAGGAGGCAAATGTGGTAAGTAAAAAATCCAAAGAGGATGCTTTGCTCTTGTCTTTAGAAAATGTTGATGATTCATGGGTGTTAGATTCGGGGGCTTCATTTCATGCTACACCCCATAGAGGTTATTTGGTTGATTATGTCCAAGGGGATTTTGGGCTAGTTTATTTGGGAGATAATGAATCCTGTCAAATTGTTGGAAAAGGGAAAATCAAGATTAAGTTGCACAATGGGAATCATTGGCTACTACAAGAGGTAAGACATGTTCCAAGACTGAGTATGAATTTAATTTCAGCGGGGCAACTCATTGATGAGGATTGCATAGTTACTTTTAATGATAAAAATTGGAAGGTTTCAAAAGGTTCCTTAGTAGTAGAAAAAGGTGTGAAAGTAGGCACCTTATATCTTTGTACAGTTCATATTGTTCCCTCTACTTTAATTGTTTCAGAGAAAAATGAATGTTTAGGAATAGTTGTTGCAGTTGAGCAGGTAGAACAAGAGACAGTAGCTAGAGATTCTAAAATAGCGTTGTGGCACAATAGACTTGGGCACATGAGTGAAAAAGGTATGAAATTACTTCATTCAAAAAAAGTTCTACCAAGTCTGAAATGTGTTAATATGGATTTGTGTGAAAGTTGTGTGTATGGAAAGCAAAAGAGAGTTAGTTTTGTAAAGAGTGGGAAGGAAAAGAAAGATGAAAAATTAGAGCTTGTGCATACAGATGTATGGGGTCCAGCTTAGGTATCTTCCCTTGGTGGCTCTCAGTATTATGTTACATTCATTGATGATGCAACTAGGAAAGTATGGATATATTTCATTAGACAGAAATCTGATGTATTTGAAACTTTTAAGAAATGGAAAAGCTTGGTTGAAAATGAGACTGGAAAAAGATAAAAATGTCTCAGATCTGATAATGGTGGTGAGTATTGCAGCAAATAATTTGAATATTATTGTGCCTCTACTGGTATTCGTAGATAGAAAATAGTTCCAAGGACTCCATAGGAAAATGGAGTGGTTGAACGCATGAACATGACAATAATGGAACGTACTAGGAGCATGAGGTTGCATGTTGGGCTCCCCCTAAACATGTGGGCAGAGGCTATAAATATTGTTGTATACTTGATAAATAGAGGCCCCTCTACTCCCTTGGATTATGGTATTCCAAAGGAAGCATGGGCAGGTAAGAAGGTGAGTTATTCTTTTCTCAGAACCTTCAGTTGTGAAGCATTTGCACATATAGATTCTGAAAATAGAACCAAGCTGGAAGCTAAATCTAAGAAATGTATATTTTTTGGATATGGCATTGATGAATTTGGTTATAGGCCTTGGTATTTTGACAATCATAAAATTTTAAGAAGTAGGGATGTCATATTCAATGAGAAAATGTTGTACAAAGATCTATTGCAGCAGCATGAGAAGAAAGAAAATGATTATGTAGTGCTGGATGATATTCCAAATGATAATGTTCTAGAAATTCCTTATGCTCTACAACAACAGCAACAACAAATACCACACACCCCAGTGAATGTTAGATGGTCAACAAGGCTAAGTCGACCTCCAAATAGATTTTTACCTTCTTTGTATTCTATCTTATTAACTGATGCTGGTGAACCTAAATGTTATAATGAAGCTATGCAGGTGGATACAAAAATTTAGTGGGAGTCTACAATGACAAATGAAATGGACTCCTTGCTAAAAAATCAGACTTGGGATTTATGTAAGTTACCTGTAGGTAAATGGGCTTTGCAGAATAAATGGGTTTACAGGTTGAAAGAAGAAGATGGAGGTAAGAAAAGATTTAAAGCTAGATTAGTCGTAAAAGGATTTGCACAGAATCATGGTATTGATTTTGATGAGATTTTTCTCCAGTTGTTAAAATGACTTCTATTCGTACTATTTTAAGTATTGTGGCTACTAAAGATTTGCATTTAGAGTAGCTTGATGTTAAAACAACCTTTCTTCATGGTGATTTGAATGAAGAAATATATATGGTTTAGCCACAGGATTTGAGGTCAAGGGTAAGGAGAGTTTAGTGTGCAAATTGCAGAAAATTTTATATGGCTTGAAGCAAGCACCTCGGCAATGGTATATTAAATTTGATACTTTTATGAATGAGAATGGATACACTCGATGTAATTCTAACCATTGTGTTTATTTCAAGAGGTTAAATAATGACAGCTATATTATTCTATGTTTATATGTTGATGATATGCTTGTAGCTGGATCTAACATGGATCATATTAAGGGGTTGAAACAACAATTAGTAAAATCTTTTTCTATGAAGGATTTGGGGGCAGAAAAACAAATCCTTGGCATGAAAATTTGCAGAGATAGGAAGAACAAAAAATTAACTCTATCTCAGGCTGATTATGTTGAGAAGGTGTTGCAGAGATTCTACATGAAGGATGCCAAAGCTGTCACTACACCTTTGCCTGGTCATTTGAAATTAACCAAAGAAATGTGTCCAAAGACACTAGAAGAAGAGGCAAAAATGTCCAAGATACATTATGCTTCAGCTGTAGGGAGCTTAATGTATGCTATGGTATGTACTAGGCTAGATATTGCACATGCAATGGGAGTCGTTAGCTGGTATATGAGTCACCCTGGGATTGAGCATTAGAATGCAATCAAATGGATTCTCAAATATTTGAGAGGTACATCCAATAAGTGTTTACACTTTGGGGGCTCTTCTACTACTGTTCATGGCTATGTTGACTCAGATTTGGTAGGAGATATTGATACTAGATGGAGTACTATAGGTTATGTATTTACTGTTGGTGGGACAGTAGTGAGTTGGATTTCTCGGTTACAAAAGGTGAATGCTTTATCCACTACAGAGGTAGAGTATGTTGTTGCTACAGAGGCATCCAAGGAGATGATATGGCTTCAATTCTTCATGGAAGAATTGAGACCTCCACAGGTAGATAATTATTTGTATTCAGATAGTCAGAGTGCCCTTCATTTTGCAAAGAATTCTTCTTTGCACTCAAAAACAAAGCACATACAATTGCGATATCATTTCATTCGGTCAGTTTTGGATGATGGACAGTTAAAATTGGAGAAGATACATATAAATGTTAATCCAGCAGATATGTTTACAAAGGTAGTGACAAGGAAGAAGCTGAAATCCTCTTCAGCTTCGGTTGGTCTTCTAGACTGAACAAAATAAAAGAACAGCTGAGTCTAGGGTGGTTTCATTATTCCAGTGGGAGCTACAGGTTTGGTCGATCAGTCTCCAAGTGGGAGGATATTGCTGTGGAGTTTGACCAGTCTCCAAGTGGGAGATTGTTATGTATGTGGAGCCTAATCAGACTCAGGGTCTTTCGGTGCGGTTTCCCCCCAGAATTATCCACGGGGGATTGGGGGCAGCGCCCCCAAGCTCAAAGTCAAGGAGCAAAGCCCCTTGCGGGGTCCTGGGGTAGCACCCTAGGTGGGGTCAAGGGGAAGAGCCCTTGATGGGGTTGAGGGGCAGCGCCCCTCGATGCCAACAATGACTTAATAATATTGTAAAGGGTCGGCCATCAATTTTCTATTAGTTGGAGTATTTTTTGCCCTAATTTCGTTATGTCAAAAAATACTTGTAAAAAGGGCTTAGGGTTTGAGATTCATTGTATGAGGTTTTTGTAGCTTCCTGTGGTGGTATTGAGTTGCAGGCTTCATATTGTAATAACTGGATAATAATAAAGATATTGGACTCATTTTTGGTGGACGTAGCCTAGGGATTGGGTGAACCACGTTAAACATTGTGTTATTGTGTTCTCTTCTGTGTGTTAATATTTGCATTTTTCTGCTTATTATTCTAACATATTGAATGTAAATTTTAGACAACTTTAGGTCCAATTACCAAAATGATAAAATTATTTTAGAAAATTGATGTTTTAACAAATCCTACTCTATTTATTGATATTTTAAAATATATATAAAAATACCCTTTTGTATATCTATAAGTGAAATTTTCTAAAAATATTATCTTTTTAATATTTTATTTATTTTTTATAATTTATATTTACTTTTTATTGAAAGTAGTCATCAAAACAAAAATATATGGTTGATTATCTTGTCATAGAAAAATAGAAAAAAATAATTAATTTTTTTAGAAAAAATATGATGTAGTAGAGGAAAGAATCTATATCAAGAGGATATAATTTATCTATATTTTGGATGAATAGTGAAAACAAAAGGTGACGTTAAATGAAAAGAGATATATTTCAGTACACATAAATTTTTATTTATTTTTATTTAAATATACATTTATAAAAATAGTGAAAATATATATCCATGCACTAAAGTTTCAAGTTACCCATACACACACAAAAAATTGAATAAAAAAAATACTATATAAAGGTTGATAGATGATGTAACTCCAATTTAAACATTTTATCAGCACCTAGATTTTAGTTTTTATTTTATTAAAATGTATATTTCTATAATTTAATAATTTTATACAAAAATTATAAACATAAAATACATTAAAAATTAAACATTTCGTTAGTTTCACCATTTAAAAATTCTCAACATAAATCTCACTTTTTAGTGCTTCAATTTAAAAACTTGAATCAGTGTTGACTATTTCCTTTATAAAAGTGTGACACAAATTTGTACTTTTACCCTGATAAGATGAAAAGCAAGGATGAACAATGGATGCCAAAGCATGAGATGGAAGCCACTAAGCATGAGAAATTTGTATAGAGGTTTTTTTAGAATCATGGAAGAAGACTCAATGAAGAAAAAAATGGGACTATAATACAAGAGTTTAAATTTTTGCATCATTGGGCAATTCGGGCATTAAAAATGAAGGATGACAATTTGTAACATTCCAATAGAAGTTTGCACTTCTGCATACTCATGAATGAGTGCACACCACACAAATGTCTCCAAGGCATGAACACATCTTGTGTCAACCAAGCCTCTTGGCCAAAATTTCAAATGGGTGGTGACAGGTCCAAGATACTAAAGTGATATGTAAGGAAATTAAATCAATCAATGTATTGTCATTGATGTCAACTAGTTTTGACTATACTTATCATGATATTTACAAACATCTGAAGAATAAAATGGTAAAGGAATGAGATATCTACATGAAGATGAGATGGATATGAAAAATATCGCTAAGGTATACATTGGGTAACTTATTGATGAATCTATGGCATCATGTTGTTGACTTGACTTTGTCATATATTGAAGATCAAAACTGAACAAGTTTATGTGGTCGGTAATTAAAGATTTTCGTATACACTGAGCTAGTGTAGTGTATACCCAAGTATAGTATTAACCAAGCAAGTATTCACTGACACATTCTGGTATTGACCAAGTCAAAGAAACAAATAACATTTATAACAGTGGACTAAATTGATGAGTTGGACAACTGCTTATGATTTCGAGGTAAAAGATCAAGTTTTCTATGATCATCTAACAAATGAAAAAATTCAAGATTGATCAGATGAAGAAGAATGAAACTGTTATAGACACAACTATCGAGGAAGGTTAAAGCAGCAAAATGAACGATGGAGATTAAGAGGCAAAATCTAACGGATGAAAAGAAAATGATTTATGATGTCTATTTAAAGAGACATGAGATTCATTATTGAGTCTGGGATTATTGACACTGCAGGAGAATTCATGTAAAATGACTATTTTCATGCACTTCTAATCAAACAGGTTATAGACAGAATCGAGTTGAAATGTAGGCATTACCGAGCATCGAAGAAGTATTCACCAAGTGGAATAAGTTGGAGGATATGAAGAATTGAATTGATTATTGATCAAAGGAGGTATTTTGAGCTTAGCATAGATCTGAAAAATCTGCAAATCTTAGTTTTAGTTGAATCAGATCATTATTGTATCAGTTTAACCATTATTATAGCAAAATCTCTTAATTGAGTGGACTTAATAGTCTTTTTTTATTTCAATATGACATTCAATGAATGTTGATTATTTTCTTGTTGACCCCATAGTGAATGTTGGTCAAGGGAGAACTGTTAGTGATAAATCCTCTAACCAAGTCACACCTTGCAGTGTGTTTTGTAAACTTTAACAGGGTTGGCTCCTAACTCATCTCACTTCAAAGAGTGAATTATTTTGGGTTACCAGTCTCAGGTGGTTTTTCCCTTAATAGGGTTTCCATGTTAAAAATCTATGTGTTATTTGTATTTGATGTGATTGGATTGTTATTTTACTTTACACATTTCATAACTAGTCAACTTGGTAAACATAGTATTGAATTGATTGGCAGTCAGTAGCTAAAGAGAAAGTTATTGTTGATAGCTTACTGAGTTGATTATTTGATTGAAAAGTTTGAATATATACATCTAGGAGTTTTGGGACTGTAGGATAACTAGAATTAACTGATTCACCCCCCCTCTCACTTATATAACAAGAGGAAGAAATGAGAAAGATATTATCAAGGAAAAAATGAAAAGAAATAATGCATCACTAAGTTTAAGTATTAAATCCCCCAAACAAAGGAACTCAAATCATACATCCATTCACAAGGGAAGGAACAAAACAATAGAAAAGACAACAAAGAAACAAACCAAAAGGGGTTAGTACTAAAAACAAAACTCCAAATCAATTAGCCAAAGAGACCTCGATCAAGAAATATCTCAACCACTAATATCATGTTTGGAAATATATTGCAAGAGAATAAATGACCACATCAAAAGGAAAATAACATCTACCAAAGATAGGACTCCATGATCCAACCCACTAAAAAAGCTAAGAGATAATGGAAAGATAAAGAGAGACCATGAATTTGATAGGCTAGCAAGTTGTGTTATGCTAGGTGATTCATGGGAAAAGAATGGGAGGAAAGAGTAGAACGGCTAACAAGTTATGTTATGGTAGTTTCACTCATCCAAAATAAATAGGGAATGATATTTGATGTTGTAGAAAGCTATTTTATGCTAGTCAATCCTACCTCAAAAAAAATTGCGCATAGGGGCAACTTGTAAAACTTTGTGCTGAGGGGCGACTTGTAAGCATTTTTCACTAAGGGGTGGCTTGTAAAATTTTTGTGCTCAAGGGAGGCTTGTGGGATCAATCTTATGGAAATAATTATCTTCATAAGGATCTTAAAAAAGTGATAAGTCCTAAGGAAATCATTGTCTCCTTAGGGATAAAATAAAAGTGATTAGTTATAAGAAAAGCATTGTCTAGTTAGGGATCAATAAACAAAAAGTTTCATAATGTACAAAGGAGGCTATGTGTATGCACCCTTCCTTATGATGGCAACATACGACTATGGTGGCATAATAAGGAAAAGAGAACAAGGATACCTACTTCCAAAAACAAGGAGATAACCTTAAATAAATAATGTATTTCATAACCCTAGCAAAGAGTGAAGACTCTTGATAGACAATGAAAATAGATAATTGTGAAAAGATATTTTCAAGTGGGAAGAGATCTTAGCTGAAAGACATCTACCTTCGAGTTGATTTATTTAACAAAGAAAACATATTCAAGACAAGGAGGTTAGGATAAAGAAGAATGCACCCTTTTTAGCCTCTCATCAAAAGGTGAAAAATAGATTCTTGGAGAAGGATAAAAAACTTCAAGCCCTCAAGTAAGGGAATTTGTTTAGGATGGGCATAGGTTTAAAAATAAGGAAGAGGTTATGATCAAGGAATCACACCTCTTGTATAATAAATAATTCCAAATTAGAACAACCAATTCCATATATGGAAGTAATGTTACATTGTAAAAAAATGTCACTATAAAAAGTAGATCCCTAGAAAGAAAAAGAAAAAGAAGATTGAAATATGAGGCCTTTCCCCCCAGGTGTGAAGGCAAGGGAAAATATAATAGATTGTGAGTGCCCTGTACAATAAATAAATTGTGAACAAGGATGTAAATATCCTAAAAAAGAGAAGATCCTAATGTCAAAAAAACACATTTATGTAAGAAAGGACATCATATTATAAAAGAGACAAGTTGACAAAGGGATAATGAATGCAATGTAAATGAATAATATATATTCCCGAAATGAAACAGTCCTTGATAATAGACATGCCCTTTTGAGGCATGAAATGGATTGTTTAGAAAAGATGTAAATGCCTTGTGTGAAACAAAGAATCTCATTCCAGAAAGGACGTAATTTCATAGAACAATACAAATCCATAAACAAAATTTGAAGAGAGAGATAGAAGGATGTCATATTATGAAATCTGAGTGGAAAACTCAATTATACAACATGTATACTTCCAAGCAATGATTATGTTCTAAAGGATATGAATCCTCTAGAGAGGAAGATACTTAAGAAGAAAGTTCGTCATTCGAAGGACATCAAAATATAATATATTTAACTAATAGAGAGATAATAGATCCTTGAAGAGGACAAATCAAGAGAAAAAGATCTTACACCCCCAAGAGAAGGACAAGGGAAAATACCTATTATGTTTCTCAAATATGAACACTCTGCAATATAAAGAGAACCCTAATAAAGTAGGATACTAATATTACATGATGGAGAAAAACATAATAGAAGAAATGGATGCTAATGTATGTTCATGATATTAAGAAAAAGTATAAGATCTATTATTAATGTAATAAGACAATGATCTACAAAATCTTGAACAAACTGTCTAAATTCAACACAATCAGCAAGATAATGTTTATTTCTATGATGAAAAAGACAATTATAATTACCATTATTAGATATTTTGTTTCTTGGAAAGTTTATTAAAGGAAGCTATATTTTAGTATCATATTTAAGTCTCCAAATTATCTTATCCAAAGTCAAACTATCATCGAAAGGAGGTGTAACAACATATGGTGTTCGTAAAAGAATTCTTAAACAAGGAGGTTTAGTTTGTGAAGGATCAAGAAGAGTAGAAGAAGTAGACAAGGGGTTAACTTGAGATATAAAACCTAGAACACTTCTAGTGACTTGTGTAGGAGGGTCAATAGGAACTTTTATACCTTGTTCATTAACACCAAGAGCTTGTCCACTATATCCTTTTTTGGTAGTAATATCATATCCTAAACTATAGTTATATTTCAATGATGAGGGAGAAAGAGATTGATGACAGAGAAAGAGATTCATCTTGAGGTTTATAGAAATGTGCAATATAAGAAAGAATAGGAAGGGAAGTAGGATTATCTTTAGGGAGATCAGGATTCCTATCACTATTCACCTCATTTTTAGGTGATGATGAAGGAGAAGATTTATCAAGATCTTCATTTCTACTTAATGTCACTTGTGGAGATATATCATCAAGAAAATGTCTAGCATCAACATCATTAATAATGCTTTGATTATAATATCTAAAAATATCCATTGAAAAAGGTTGAGAAGGAGAGGATCTAGGTCTCATTAATATAGGATTATGAGGTACCATATGAGGAGGATTAAAGCGGTTTATATTATTATCATCAACAAAAACTCTTATATAAATGAATAGTGTTAAAATGGAATCACACCTATTCAATGTAATGTATGGGGGAAATATGAGATCCACTTCTAAATCCAAATTCCCAAAGGAGAGATCCAATTTGATCAACCAAAAGGTTAATGCACAATTGAATGGAGAATATGAAAGAGAGAGAAAAATCCTATATTTCCCTATGGAGAATTATGCTTGAAATTTGAAATAATTGAAATACAAGTGCTAGCCTCAAAATAGGGAAAATCTAGAAAATGCTAATTTTTTATGTCTGTGTGTACTTTCGGGCAATTCTGCAACCTATTTTAGACTGGAAATGCCAAGACAAAGAAAACCCAAAAATATTTTGTCTTTCCGACGGCAGGTAGTCTTTGACCCTCATAAAAGGTCAAAGGCTACATTCTTAATTTGAAGGTCAATTCTGACTTTGTTCACAGATCTTGGAAGTTCGCCGAAAAGGGTATCCAAATCCGATCTCAGATCCAAAATTCTGCACCTCTACTTGCAAGAAAAAGGGAGTTTTTGTTTGTATGGGGGGTTTGCCTTGGTCAAACCCCAATTTAGGAATTAACCTTGAAATTGAATTGAAATGTAGTATGCATAAACAAAGCAAATGAAACAATTCACCTTGCTTATGTTGAAGTCCTTGTAGAGGATTTGAATCCTCAAATCCACAAGTAGGAATGCTTAAATGGATGTAGAATGAATGTAGGATGTCTCAAATCAATGGCATTTGATCTTCAACACCAATCTTGAATAGATCTTTGCATATGAGGAGGCTTGGATGAATGTAGAAGAATGGATCTTCAAGGGGGCTCCAAAGAGATTGAATCCTTCAATGGCTAACAATGGATCTCCTTGATGGATGAATGCTTGAATGCTTGAAGGCTTGCTTGAATGCTTGAATTCACTTTCTTGCACTTGAGAGCTCACTCATGAAATTTCTTGAAGATGAGATATGAAAACTTGATTGAGAGATGGATTGAATTGAGAGAGGAAGGCCTCCTTTTATAGTGAACTAGGGCACAATCTTTTAGAGGGGCCACCTTGGGGAATTAAATTCCAATTAGGTCCTAACCTTTAGAAATATACCTAGATTAAATGCAATTTAAGGATTTACCATTCTGAAACCTGAAATGGCCGACCCGGAGGCGGGAAAACAAATATCCCCGAACCCGACACCCAGAAATCATGGGAATTTGAAATCTGGACTGGGGGTCAGGGACAAGGTTGACTCTTCCCTAAGTCAAGGTCAAGGTCAACCTTAACCTAGGTCAGGGTCAAGGTCAACTTTGACCATCAAGGTTGACTTTGACCTTGAGGTCAAAAACCTCAAGACCCTAGCCCAGATTGCCAGGAAATGTAGATATGAAGTGGAAAATGGGTGCAGAGGGAAGCAGAACAAGGGGGAAAGCCAAATATATGAAAAGACCCGATCAAGGTGCTTAACATGACCCCGAACCACTTACTTAGAGGGCTAAATGCTCTTATCATGGAAGTGCTTCCATTTTAAGAAGATACATTAAGCCCCCACTTTAGCAAGAGTATGGACTCAATGCAAACTCTTGGTAAAGGAGATCAAAATGAAAAGAATAATCTTATCGTAATCCAAGGGACAAAGAGAAACCTTAAGCCCCCAGAGACTCAAGTCTTCGTCAACTCCCAGATCACAATAAGAGAGACATCTCTAGAGAGAGAAAAGAAAGGGTGTGATTACCTCACCCAATGAGAACTTATGTCCCATTGTGAACCACACAAGGAAACGGTGCAACTGGAAAGATGGAATTGAACCACCTAGTGAGTGTGGCTACTCACTAGTCAAACCATCGGGGATTCATCCTTAGGAATATTCTATTCCATCAGAATAAAACAAAAAACAAAAAAGAGATCCAGTCTTAAGGACACCTCCGACCTTAAGGGATCAAAATATATGTATATTTGAAACTGGAGGGATCAAGAGATCCTAAAATATAAATCCATGCTTTAAGGATTAGTTACTAATCCAAAAAGGGAGAAAAGGTACTTTTGAAAAATAAGTGTGTATCAAAAAGTGTGTGTGTGCAATAGGTGACCAAGGCGTATGCCCCCATGTTAAAGTCATTGCTGACACTTTAATAGGAGCAATGGCTTTAATGAAAACATAAAAAGTCCACTAATTACATTTCCACATCAAGATGCCCCCGGATGAAGAAAAATCAAGGGAAATATCACATAACACAGAAGGGATCTACCTATCGTGGAGTCATTATGATCATAAGATAATATATATATGATATTATTGAAAATGAATTGACATTATTCCCCAAATATAGTAGAACTACAATCACAAAGGAGGAAAGATCACACAAGATATACGAAGGAGAATCTTTTCAGACCATGACATGGAGACCAAAAAGAATTAGTGCTACCATATCTCGAATCCAAGTGGATTACACAAGGAAACATTTATGAACAATAGCACAATTACAACATAACATGGAATAATGTATAGAAGAATAGAGATACATATAGAAGAATTTGAACAACAGTTTTGATTCCTTTATCACCTTGCACCAACTGAGTAACAAGGATCGTATAAAAGAATGTAACAACATTTAGCAAACACATTATGGGAGAAACATAGTACAATAGGAAAACACACAACAAAGCTACCATGAAGGACAAGCTGATCAATCATGTCACCTACTCTCCCCATCTCATTGTATATCATTTAGGGAAGGTGGGTAACTCACAAGAGGGACTATATCCAACATAGTAGGAATGATAGCCAGTTCCAAAAAAGGATCCCCTTGAGAATCACAATTTTTGACACTAGGTGTAAGAGTTAATTGTGATGAAAGCATATTAGGTAAATCAATGTCAATGTCAATAGTCTCATATTCATCATTAACATCATCAGTATCATCAAGAGTATCTTCTTCATCTAAATTAATCAAAATAGGATCTAAGATACGAATAGAATCATCATAGTCATGCATCTTAACATCATTATTAATAACAACTTCTTCTAACACATCATGCATAGATTTATCCAAAGAAGGTAGAGATCTTTGAAGAACAGAATTATGAGCTTTAGCCTGAGCATGACGCTTCTTACGACATTCATTGGTAGATCAATTATGTTTTGATTTATTTGAAATAGGTTGATAACTAGGAGGAGCAATCACAAGATCCTTCATAGGTTCTTTAGAAAGATCAATAGGATTATCAACAATAGGAGGAACAATCACAGGATCTTTGATAGGTTCTTTAGGAAGAGTGATAGAAGGAACTTGATTAACAGAACTAGAAGCCATAGTTAAAGGAGGTATAGAAGGTGTAGGAAAAAGACCATGATTAAGATCCATGGAAGGAATGCTTAATTCAAGAATCTTATGATGTTTATAGGCTTGATATGAATGAAAAAGATTATCAGGTCGAGGAGGACATGAATTAGGTAATGAAAGCCAAAAGAAATCCAGAGCAGCACAATCTCTAGGCCTGGAAGATTGATATAAACTATGATTAACTGTCTTCACTTCTTCATCATGAATGAACTTAAGACACTTATGGATAGGTGAAGCAACATCATGCATGGAATTTAACCAAGGAAAACCTAGCTTAACTTGAAATTGATCAGAAGTAGGAACCACAACAAAGGTAGTGTTCACAATTTTTCCACAGCGTTCAACCAGTAAAGTAATAGAACCAAATGAGGGATAAAGAAAACCATTGCAAGTTTGAATCCATACATCTGATGTATCATAAGAATCATGTTGTAAGCTTTTCATAAAAATATTTTCTTTAGTAATAACATTGACTAAGGATGTAGGATCAACAAGACAACCACAAGTAGGTTTCTGAGAAATCCTAGCATAAATGTAAAGGGGACCATCAAGAGCCTTAATAGTCTCAGAGTCATCAAAGGTAATCAAAAGTTCCTGAGGTCTTTTATTCTTAGGTTGTTGTCGAGGTTTAGGTTGAATTTTCAGTTTAGGTTTAGGTTTTGGTTGAGGTTGAGATTGAACTTGAGGTTGAATCTAAGGTTGAGGTTGAGGTTGAGGTGGAGATACAGATTGACCAACATGCTCCACTTGATTAACAACATGATTGAGATCATCCATCTTTGAATCATACACAATTTTCATAGCAGATGGCTGAGCAATGGTATTAGTATCATACGTAGGTAAAGGATTCGTATAGATTTGAAGGTTTTGATTGGGAGGAGAGATAGATTTGTTCCCACTACCATCAAGATTATCAACAGATAAGGCATTAGAGTCAATTAAGTCTTGAACCTTATGTTTTAAAGAATAACACTTCTCAATATCATGACCATTCTGACGATGATATTGATAAAAAGCATTTTGATCAAAAGATTAAGATGCAATTGTAGCAGGTAAAAGAGGTCGAATAGGAGGTAAAGTAATCATATTAGTAGTTAACAACCTATTCATAATAGTATGTAAACATTCAGAAAGAGGAGTAAATGTACAATTTAATCAAAAAGCAGTGGATGCAGAAGTGGCATTGTGAGATGCAACAACAACTTGATCAACAATTGCATTTGCTTGTTTGTTTATCTTGACATAGTTGTTGAATTTTTGAAATTTGTTTGGATTAGGAGCAGCATGACTCTTATCAACTGGAATAGGAGTCATTGGAGTGTTTCTCTCAAATTGACTCACTTGTAATTGATAATGATGAAGCGCTACACAAAGTTGTTGAAAAGAGGTAAATTCAGTAAGCAGAATCTTATCTCTAATATCCTTTTGCAAATTTGAAATAAACATACGTTATATATCAATATCAGGAACAGGATAGGAAATTTGAGCATGCAAATGCTTAAATCTACCAATAAATTCAGATAATTTTTCTTTAGCACTTTGTTTACAATGTATTAAATCGGTCAAAGACACTTGCAGGCCAATGTTGTTTTGAAATTGTTGAATAAAGGCATTAGCAAGTTTTGGAAAGGAATCGATACAATAAGGAGGCAAGGAACAATACCATTGTAAGGCCTTGTCATGGAAGGTTCTAGCAAACAGTTTGGCTAAAATCCTATGGTCATGAGCGTAATCACTACAAAGGATTTGGAATATTATCACATGATGAACGGGATCTCCTTTTCCATTATAATTCTCAAGATGAGGCATATCACCTTGTTGAGGAATAGGAGTATGAATAATATCCAAGGACAAAGGACTTCCCATGTCACATGTAGGGATACTAAACTTGTTTTGAGTTAAGGAAGTGAGTTGTTGTTGTAAGGATGAAACAGTTTGAGACAAACTGATGATTGTTGAATCATTAGAGGAAATAGGAGGAGTAGCAACATTAGACACACTAGGTAAAGTGTAAGAAGCTACAATAATAGAAGACACAACTAGAGGAACACTAGGAACTACACTTGGAAGCAGATTGGAATAAGTAAAAGGAACATTATGATATGAAGGTTGTGATGTAGGAAGGGATACAAGAGGAACACTCATAGGAATAGAGGGAACTGTCACAGTCACCAAAGAAGGAGTATAGGTAGGAATACTAGGTAAAGGATTAGAAGGAGGTTCTACAGTAGTGATAGGAGGAATCAACCCTAAATCTTGAGCTTCTTGAGCTAAAGGTTTAACATTTGAATGCACGAGGTGAGTAATACCACGCAAGAGATTAACACCTTGATCACTATCATGAAGAACTTTCTTAAGAGCCTCTATAGCTTGAATAGAATCTTGATTATGGTTCTCTTGAACAAGCCAATTACCCATTTTATCAAGTTTAGTTGAAAGTTTTTGGACTTGTTCAGGAGGAATTCTTAAAGCGTCATCCTCATCATGAGATGAATGAGAAGCATTTTTCTCCATAGTAGGATTGGAATCATGAAGAATAAAATTATCATCCAGGACCCTAAGCAAAGGAGAGGAAGATTCAGGATCGAAGGCACCCATGAGTCTACGACTTCTTCTAACCAGAATGTTATAAGTAGGACTACTAGTAGTAAAGCTCATAAACCAATGTAATGCAAATGAACTAAACTAAGACCACATAAAGCATGAATATTTTTGTGTTTTTGAAATCTAATTAGCATGCAAGATCTAACACAAAAGATAAATCTAATACTAAAAAGATAAAAGGAAATCTAACACCACAAAACACAATAGGGCATCCAATTCCACAAAAGAGAGGAGAGTAAGTATGTCGGGTTCACCAAAATGAATAGTAAAGGTGAATACATAAGGGAATAAAAAGGAAGATCTAACACAATAGAGCATCAAAATCCACAAAAGAAAGGAGGGTAGGTGTGTCGGGTTCACCAAAATGAATAGTATTAAAATGGAATCACACCTATTCAATGTAATGTATGGGGGAAATATGAGATCCACTTCTAAATCTAAATTCCCAAAGGAGAGATTCAATTTGATCAACCAAAAGGTTAATACACAATCGAATTAATCTATGGAGAATATGAAAGAGAGAGAGAGAGAGAGAGAGAAATCCTGTATTTCCCTATGGAGAATTATGCTTGAAATATGAAATAATTGAAATACAAGTACTAACCTCAAAATAGGGCAAATCTGGAAAATGCCAATTTCTGATGTCTATCTGTACTTTCGGGCAATTCTGCAACTTGTTGTGGACTGGAAATGCTAGACGAAGATAACCCAGAAATCTTTTGTCTTTCCGACAGCAGGTAGTCTTTGACCCTCATAAAAGGTCAAAGGCTACATTCTTTATTTGAAGGTTGATTTTGACTTTGTTCGTAGATCTTGGAAGTTTGCCGAAAAGGGTATCCAAATCTGATCTCATATCTGAAATTCCACACTTGCACCTATAAGAAAAAGGGGGTTTTTGTTTGTATGGGGGGTTTGCCTTGGTCAAACCCCAATTTAGGAATTAACCTTGAAATTGAATTGAAATGTAGTATGCATAAACAAAGCAAATGAAACAATTCACCTCGCTTATGTTGATGTCCTTGTAGAGGATTTGAATCCTCAAATCCACAAGTAGGAATGCTTAAATGGATGTAGAATGAATGTAGGATGTCTCAAATCAATGGCATTTGATCTTCAACACCAATATTGAATAGATCTTTGCATATGAGGAGGCTTGGATGAATGTAGAAGAATGGATCTTTAAGGGGGCTCCAAAGAGATTGAATCCTTCAATGGCTAACAATGGATCTCCTTGATGGATGAATGCTTGAAGGCTTGCTTGAATGCTTGAATTCACTTGCTTGCACTTGAGAGATTGCTCATGAAATTTCTTGAAGATGAGATATGAAAACTTGATAGAGAGATGGATTGAAATCAGAGAGGAAGGCCTCCTTTTATAGTGAACTAGGGCACAATGTTCTAGAGGGGCCACCTTGGGGAATTAAATTCCAATTAGGTCCTAACCTTTAGAAATATACCTATATTAAATGAAATTTAAGGATTTACCATTCTGAAACCTGAAATGGCCGACCCGAAGGCGGGAAAACAAATATCCCCAAAATCTGACACCCGAAAATCATGAGAATTTGAAATTTGGACTGGGAGTCAGGGATGAGGTCGACTCTGCCCTAGGTTAGGGTTGAGGTTGGCCCTGAACTAGGTCAGGATTGAGGTCGACTTTGAGCCTCAAGGTTGACTTTGACCTTGAGGTCAAAAACCTCAAGACCCTAGCCCAGATTGCTAGGAAATGCAGATATGAAGTGTAAAATGGGTGCAGAGGGAAGTAGAACAGGGGGAAAAGCCAAATACATGAAAAGACCCAATCAAGGCACTTAACATGACCCCAGACTACTTACTCGGAGGGCTAAATGCTCTTATCATGGAAGTGCTTCCATTTTAAGACGATACAGTAATCAATATATTCCATATATTTTGTTAATAATTTGAGGAAAGCACAAGAAATATAGATAAAATCCTTAAAACATGCTTGTAAGGAAGAAAGATATTTGAAAGCCTCATGATTGCATATGCAAGAACATGGTGGAGGGATACAAATATCATGAAATGTAAAAAAGTATGATTCACTCCATGTGATTAATAAAGAGAAGGAGAAATATAACAACATAGGTTATCACACACCAATATAACTTACTAAACTCCATGAATGCTAAAAAAAGTAGATCCAAGAAGGAAAGGAAGAATATCTAACACCAAAATCAGAAGTATGTAAGAAGATTCAGGCTCATCAAAATGTACAGTAGGTGAACCTAGATATCTAAATGCATAAAATATAGAAAAGATAAAATGTAACTAATGCATACAAAGGAGATCTAGACACTAAATCAGAATAGAAATTTCATGTGTCGGGTTCACCAAAATGTATAGAAGGAAAAGGGAAACAATGCAAAGAGTTATATCACTTCTCCTTTTCAAGGTTGCACATTCAAAAGGAAGATGTCTCAATAGGCAAGGAAGGTCTTCAACACTAAATGGGTCAATGATCCTTCACTAAATATGTAAAATTAAAATGGGAACTGATAATGAGAAAAGAAATGCAGATAAGGGAATATCTATGTGCACCTAGAATCAAAATAAGAGATATGTTGCTTCATAGATGAATATTAGACAAACATGGTCCTAAAAATACCTATAACTAAAGATATATAACCTAAGGGATATGACTTGACTCTAGAATAAATTTGAGCCTATTCTAGGAGGAACAAAACATATAAAACATTTTTTACCCAAGAATAAAACGTTTGAAATGTTCTATTCCCTGTGTTTTTTCCTTAAATTTCTTAGGATACTTCAATAATTCTCGAACTTCCCAGATTTTCTCTAATATTTTTGTAACCTATTCTTCCACATAGAAAATGGGGAAGAAATTTGGATAAAGGGGTTTACCTAAGTCAAACCCCTAATCATGAATTAACCTTGAAATGAAATGAAATAGGATAAACCATGATCATGTAGCAAAGGTTAGATCTAATAAATGAAGTATATAATAACTTGGAAACACAAATGCTTATTTAAATGTGATTAGAGAAGTTTATGCAATAGCTTTTAGTTAACAAAAAAATCCAAAAGAAAACCATGAAAGACAAAACCTTGTGGAATGGATGTTGTAATTTTCCAAAATATTCAATTAAGGAGAAGAGAGAGAAGACTTAGATGAATGTGAATCTTCTTTATTAATAGAAAACTCCTCTACTTTGCCTCCAATGGGGAAAGAAGCTAGATCTATGGAGGAGAACACCTTGAATTCTCAAGAATAATGATAGAATCTTGGACTTGATGGCTTGATAGATTTTGAACATAATTTCCTTCTTTGGACTTGATAGCCTGAATGCTTGATTTTTTTTATGTTGGATAGCTTGTTGGCTTGTGTTGACTGATCAGGAAATTATTGTACACTTTTCATTCATCATGGGGTTCGAGGCATCACCCTGAAAGAAAAAGTTAGGGCTAATTTTCTAGCTAAATTTTTGGCTAATTTTTGTATGGCTATTTTTTTAGCTGACATGTTGTAACTGATTCTAACCCTAAAGCAGAAAAAAGCTTGTATAAAATGTCTTAGGGTTAGGGATTTCATATGTATGTTTTTTGTAACTTCTTGTGGCAATATTGAGCTATAAGGGATTGCGGGTTGTAGTCAGGTTGTAATCACTAGATAATAATAATATTGGACTTGTTATTAGAGGACGTGGCCCAAGGATTGGGTAAACCATGTTAAATATTTTTGTCTTGTGTTCTCTTTTGTGTGGTTTATTATTTTCTTATGTTGGTTATATTTGCATGTAATTGTTATTTTTTTCTTGTTAATCCTAACAAGTGGTATCAGAACGAGGTTGTTTTTTCAATTATCCTCTGTAGGAATATCTCACAATTTAGAGGGAGTATCATGGTTGAGTGGGAGAAATGGTAGATGAGGGTAAGTTGAAGGTTGAGAATTTTAATAGGAAGAACTTTTAATTATAGAAAATGCAAATGGAGGACTATATCTATCAGAAGGATCTATGGCGGCCATTTGAAGGAAAATGTAAGAAACTGTCAACAATGACTGATGAGGACTAGGATATTCTTGACACAAAGGCACTTGGAATTATTCAATTATGCCTGGCACAATCAGTGGCTTTTAATATTATGAAAGAGAAGACAACTGAAGAGTTGATTGAAACCCTAGAAAGGTTGTATGAAAAGCCCTCTGCTTCAAACAAGGTATTTCTCATGAAGCGTTTGTTTAATATGAAGATGGAAGAAGGTGGATCTGTTACTAATCATTTGAATGAATTTAATATGGTTACTAGTCAATTATATTTTGTAAATGTTAATTTTGATGAAGAAATTAGGGCTCTTTTGATTTTGTGTTATTTGCCTGAAAGTTGGAATGGCTTGGTAATGGTTGTTAGTAACTCTATTTCTGGTTCTAATATCCTAAAATTTGATGATGTTATCAGTCTGATTCTGAGTGAGAAAACTCATAGGAAAATCTCAGGTGGATCTAAATCTAGAAGTGTCTTGAATGCACAAAGCAAAGGAAGAATGAATGAGAAAGGAAACAATTCTAGAAATCGTGGGAAATCAAGAGAAAAATCAAAGGGAAATAGGTATGAATCCAAAGGACCAAATGATCATTGGTACTTTGGAAAACCAGGTCATAAGAAGAAAGATTGCTAGTCTTGAAAGAATAAAGAAGGAGAGAAACAAGAAGGTAACAAGGAGGTAAGTAATAAATTTGAAGAGGATGCTTTACTTATTTCTTTCGAAAGTGTTGATGATTCATGGGTTTTAGATTCAGGGGCTTCATTTCATGCTACACCACATAGAGGTTATTTTCTTGATTATGTCTATGGAGATTTTGGGCTTGTTTATTTGGTAGATAATGAACCCTGTCAGATTGTTGGAAAGGGAAAAATTAAGATTAAGTTGCAGAATGTGAATCATTGGCTACTACAAGAAGTAAGACATGTTCCAAGGCTGAGTAGGAATTTAATTACATAAAGGAAACTAGGTGATGAAGGTTGCACAGTTACTTTTAATGATAGAAATTGGAAAGTTTCAAAAGGTTCCTTAGTAGTAGCAAAAGGTCTGAAAGTAGGCACCTTATATCTTTTTACAGGTCATAATGTTCCTTCTACTTTAATTATTTCAGAGAAAAATTAATGTTCAGGAACAGTTGTTGCAGTTGAGCAAGAAAAACATCAAACAGTTGTTGTAGATTCTGACACAGCACTATGGCATAACAGACTTGAGCACATGAGTGAAAAAGGTATGAAATTACTTCATCAAAAAAAGTTTTACCAGGTCTGAAATGTATCAATATGGATTTCTATGAAAGTTGTGTATGGAAAATAGAAGAGAGTTAGTTTTGTGAAGAGTGGGAAGCAAAATAAAAATGAGAAATTAGAGCTTGTGCATATAAATGTATGGGGACCAGCTCAGGTATCTTCCCTTGGTGGCTCTCTATATTATGTTACATTTATAAATGATGCAACAAGAAAAGTATGGATTTATTTCCTTAGACAAAAATCTGATGTATTTCAAACTTTTAAGAAATGGAAATGCTTGGTTGAGAATGAGACTGGTCGAAGGCTAAAATATCTTTGATTTGATAATGGTGGTGAGTATTTCAGCATAGAATTTGAAGATTACTGTTCTTATAATGGTATTCATAGGCAGAAAACTATACCAAGGACTCCACAAGAAAATGGAGTGGCTGAATGTATGAACAGGACAATAATAGAGTGTGCAAGGAGTATGAGGTTTCATGTTGGGATGCCCTTAAACATGTGGGAGGAGGATGTTAATATAGATGTATATTTAATCAATAAAGGTCCCTCTACTCCTTTGGGTTGTGGTATTCTAGAGGAAGCATGGACTGGTAATAAGGTGAGTTATTCTTTTCTCAAAACCTTCGATTGTGAAGCTTTTGCACATATAGATTCTGAAAATAGAACCAAGATGGAAGCTAAGTCAAAGAAATATGTATTTTTTGAATATGGCATTGATGAATTTGGTTATAGGCTTTGGGATTTTGAAAATCATAAAATTGTAAGAAGCAGGGATGTCATATTCAATGAGAAAGTGTTGTACAAAGATCTATTGTAGCAGCATGAGAAGAAAGAAAATGATTATGTAGTACTAGATGATGTTCCAGTAGTTCTTTATGCTCCACAACAACAGAAACAAAAAATACCACAAACCCCAATGAATGTTAGACGGTCAACAAGGTTAAGTAGACCTCTAGAAATATTTTCACCCTCTTTGTATTCTATTTTATTAATAGATGCTGGTGAACCAAAATGTTATGATGAAGCTGTGCAGGTGGAAACAAAGCTTCAATGGGAGTCTGCAATGGTAGATGAAATGGACTCCTTGCTGAAAAATTAAACTTGGAATTTATGTAGGTTACCTATAGGTAAAAGGGCTTTACAGAATAATTGGGTTTACAGGCTGAAAGAAGAGGATGGAGGTAAAAAAATATTTAAAGTCGGGTTAGTTGTAAAAGGATTTGCACAGAAAAAGGGTATTGATTTTGATGAGATATTTTCTCCCGTTCTTAAAATAACTTCTATTCATACTATTTTAAGTATTGTGGCTACTAAATATTTTCATTTAGAGCAGCTTGATGTTAAAATATCCTTTCTTCATGGTGATTTGGATGAAGAAATATATATGGAACAGTCACAGGGATTTGAGGTCAAAGGTAAGGAATACTTAGTGTGCAAATTGAAGAAAAGTTTATATGGCTTGAAGCAAGCACCTCGGAAATGGTATCTTAAATTTGATAGTTTTATGCATGAGCATGGATATACTAGGTGTCATTCAGACCATTATGTTTATTTTAAGAGGTTGGATGATGATAGCTACATTATTTTATGTTTATATGTCAATGATATGCTTGTAGTTGGGTCTAACATGAATCACATTAAGGGATTGAAACAAAAGTTACCACACTCATTTGCTATGAAGGATTTGGGGGTAGAAAAATAAATCCTTGGTATGAAAATATGAAGAGATAGGAAGCACATAAAATTGACTCTATCTCAGGTTGCTTATATTGAGAAGGTGTTGCACTGTTTCTCTATGGAGAATGCCAAAGCTGTCAGCACACCTTTGCTTGGTCATTTGAAATTGACTAAGGATATGTTTCCAAAGACACCAGAAGAGGAGACTAAAATGTCTAAGGTACCTTATGCTTTAGTTTTAGGAAGTTTAATGTATGCTATGGTATGTACTCGGCCAGATATTGTATATGTAGTGGGAGTTGTTAGCAGGTATATGATTCATCCTAGGATTGACCATTGGAATATGGACAAATGGATTCTCAGATATTTGAGAGGAACATCCAATAAATGCTTACATTTTGGGGGCTCTACTACTAATTTACAAGGCTATGTTGACTCATATTTGGTAGGGAATCTTGATACCCAGTGGAGTACTACAGGATATGTATTTACGGTTGGTGAGACAATGGTGATTTGGATTTCTCAGTTACAGAATGTGAATGCTTTATCCACTACTGAGGCAAAGTATGTTGATGCTATAGAGGTAGCTAAGGAGATGATATGGATTCAATTCTTCATGGAGGAATTGGGACATCCACAGATGCACAACTATTTGTTTACAGATAGCCAGAGTTTCATTCAGCTTGCTAAGAATTATTTTCTCCATTCAAAGACAAAACACATACAGTTGAGGTACCATTTCATTCGATCAGTTTTGGATGATGCATAGCTAAAGCTGGAAAAGATACATACAGATGATAATCTAGAAGATATGTTTACAAAGGTAGTAATAAGGGAGAAGTTGAAATCTTGTTTAGCTTTGGTTGGTCTTCTAGATTGAACATAATAAAGAAATAGTTGAGTCCAGGGTGGTTCGATCCATCGGGAGCCTCGTATGGTAGTGGTATTGCTACAGGATCAATCTCCAAGTGGCAGATTGTTGTTTAGCATGGAGTTTGATTAGTCACCAAGTGGGAGATTGTTGGCTTGTGTTGATTGATCAGGAAAGTACCTACACTTTTCATTTGTCGTGGGGTTTGGGGCATTGTCTTGGAAAAAAAAAATTGGGGCTATTTTTCCAGCTAAATTTATGGCTAATTTTTGTACTGTTTTTTTTTTAGCCGATATGTTGGAACCGATTCTAACCATAAAGCTAAAAAAAGCTTGTATAAAATGGTTTAGGGTTAGGGATTTCATATGTATATTTTTTTGTAGCTTCTTGTGGTAGTATTGAGTTTTAAGGGATTGCGGGTTGTAATCACTAGATAATAATAATATTGGACTCATTGTTGGTGGACGTAGCCTAGGGATTGGGTGAACCACATTAAATCTTTGTATCTTGTGTTCTCTTTTGTTTGGTTTATTATTTTCTGATATTGGTTATATTTGCATGTAATTGTTATTTATGTCTTGTTAGTCCTAACATAGCTTGTGGATCATGCATGTATGTATCAAAATGAGGAGAGATAGGGTTTATATATATATATATATATATATATATATATATATATATATATATATATATCACAACATTTTGAGGGTTAAAACTCAAGTAGACCGAATGTAAATCAAAATCATCTATCAAAACACCAAGATAGGTCCCTGTTCAAATTTGACCCAAAATGTTAGGGAACACAATGTTTGAAATGTTGTATTCCCAAGAACACAATATTTAAATATTTTGTTCCACCCAATTAAGGCTCAAATCATAACCATGGTTCCTAGTAATGAGAGGATGTGGGATTACAACTAACAATTGATTTCAAGGTCAGTAGAGAATGAAAAAGGCCATAAATGGTAGCATAGGACCTAGATGATAAAATGAATTATCTGATTGGAGGAAAAATACATAAGAACACGTAGAAATAAGGGATAACCTTGATATTTTATAAGATTGAGATGAAAGATGACCCATATTTGAATTTAGGTGTCTATTAAGTGTCATAAGAGGTCCTTCTATACAAAACATACTAATATGGGTGCTAAATAGTTCTTAAATTGTACACTTTAATTAGGTTCTTACAATTTAGGATGGTACAATATCTATCATTGTATATATTGTTATATATCATTTCTTTTGTGTCTGATTGACTATTGTGGAGGTAGAAACACCAAATAAAGGACATGATTAAGGAAGGTCTCTAAAAAGCCTCTCATCTTTTCTCCTTCATTTTTGTGTGTATAGGTTCATGAATGTTTGAGTGCTTGGCTAGAAACTTCATCAACTTGTGGTTATTGTTGGGAGATCTTCTCTCTCACCTTAAGTTTTTTATAGGTGTCATAGTATTTTGTTTTCATTTTATTTATGTTCTTACCATAGTTTTTTTCCTATTATTTCTAGTTCATTTCTCAATTCTCTATCGTGCTATCTCTATACTCAATTTGTATATGATGTACATGCACTGCACTAGTTTCTTGTACCCATGTTGTCATCTTTGACTAGTATTTTTGTCTAGGGAAATGAGCTTGCAAAGTTTAGTGTTTCTCCTTTGTAATAGATCTTTTTTTTTAATAATCTAAATATTTTAACATCTTCATCATCTCCCCCTTCCTTGGGTGATAGTCCCTATGTCAACATGGTGACCATGACTCTATAATTTCCCCACCTACCTAGAGAGTGCCTAAGATGAATATCACTTTCACCCCTTTGGGCAATTCATATAGCAGAGATCCTTCCCCTATCAAATCCCAACATTGATCAATGGCATCTTTGTTAGGGGTATCTTGGTTGACCCTAATTTTTGGGTTGATGTAATCATTAAGGATCTCCTTTATGTTAATGGATTAAACCATGGGAAATATGATGAGTTTCATACCACCATCAGGATGCATGATGGGTTGTCCCTTCTCCCTTTTGGGTTCATGACTTTGACAGTCTAGGTAGGACCCAAACCATTTTTCTCAACACTTTTTGTGATTCCCAAATTAAACCACTTTTGAGTCAATCTAGGTATCCCATGGTTAATCTCCATGGGAGATTTCCCATTGATAGTTCATAAATATTTGAAGTTTCTTCAACTAGCCCATCATTCACATAGTCCAAGATATTGGATATCTCCCCTTAGTGTCCTGTGGGGGCTTCTCTCTTAACCATTTTTTGCTTACTCTAATATGACCCACACATCCCTAGCAGGATGTGAAATTTCTTTCTTATCAAAAATAAAAGATCACGGAAGTTAATCTGAAATCTGTAGCACCTTCCCCCACTTAGCCCTCTCATGATGCCCAGCGTGCTTCATCCTATACCCCTTCCTGATCAGGGGCTCAAGGAAAGTGTTTTCCCATGGAAATCCTCCTCACCTATCTTGGGCCACATAGCTTCCAATAGTTTCCTCCTTTCCTCCATGTGCACCTATGCAAACAAAGGAAAGGTGCCCATGCTACCAAATCTCAAGGTCCATCCATATTTACCCATTCCCATCATCATGGAGATACCTCATCCTACCATTTGTGGAAATGGTAATAGGTCTCCCAAGACCACACAATCTCCCTTGGAAATTTACCCTCAGCCTTTAAGGGTGTCATTTTTGCCTCCTGCTAATTGTAGGGAAAAGAGAGGAAGGTCACTTGTGGCTAAGATAGTAGTAATTTTGCTAGCACCACTTCTTACTTCATCAATGAGGCTATCCCCTTTTTTGATAATGACATCGATGACCTCTCCCAAGGATTAGGATGGTATTGTAGCCTCATAGGATTCTTATCCTAGCCCACATTTGCATTAGAACCAACTTTCACATGAGTGAAAATGTTGTCATTTGGAGATGGGAGATGGCCTTGGAACATGAGGCCATCGTGAGGGTAGAGAGTGTGGCATTCAATCCTATTTTTATCTTTTCTTCAACCTCTACATCCATCTCTTCTACCACTTCTATTGCTATTGTTCCATCCCTTTTCCCTACAACCTCTTCCATCACACTTTCCCCTTGTCTCAAGAGTTACTATCAAGCCTCATGCTAAGAGATTCCAGGTGTTTATCTCTCCTTCTCAAGAGCCACTATTGATCACCACCTTGCATGATGTCCCACTATTTCCTGCATAGGTGAATATGATGCACACCAAGGTGGTCTCTTGTACAATAAGTCTACCCAACCCATTTCATCCCCATCTCAGGACTATTATGTTAGCTTCTTTGACAACCTAAATATTGTTACACTGGATCAGAGGCATTCACCTCCATCTTTAAGATAAATTATGAGAAGAGCCCTATCCTATATTTTAGGCATCGCAAGTCTTCTCTGACAAACCCTCTCTTCATTTTCATCCTCACAAAGGAGCAAGCTTCAACTTCTCCTAATTTCATCTCTTCCTCTTTTATAGATGTCAAAGGATAATTTTCTTCATCAAAACCTCAAAATGGATCATTTGTAAGATATGAGCTTTCATTCTTGAGTCACTGGAGGATATTCTAGTGTTGACATTGATCTTCACTCAATCCCTCTCACTCACCATGATTGATCTATTGGATGATAATTTTGAGGATGATTTATACTTGACTCTAGCTACTAGTGGGGTACCTAGGGATCTCATCTTGACCATACCATCACAATCTTAACCTCCCTCCCAATATGATCAAGAATAAGAGAATGATGATTTGTTGGTGAATGACTTGTGAGGTAGTTCCTACTTCCACATATTTAGATTAGAGTGTTTGATTATTCCCTAGTGCTTGTCTTTTGATGTTGTTCCCTCTTGAAGGAATCTTGTACTTTGTTGGTACCTAGAAAATGGGAGGTTTATGTTGTGCAACCTCCTCTATTTTCTATCTTATTCTTTTGTTTTTTGTGTCTTGATTTTGATATTTGGGGACAATGTAAAGTGATGAGGGCATTTAGGTACCTCATCCACATTGACCTAATTTTTTACTTTTCCTTCACATACTATTTATCAAATTTGATCCATGGTTGGTAATGATGAAGTGCCCCCTAAGAGCACATATATATTTCTCTTATGGGTTCTAACGTCAATCCATCAAATCCTCTTGTCCCCATGCAAATATTATGGAGATCATGTGTCACCCATCAGGAAGTGAAATTCCATGGCAAAATCTCATATGTTGACATGCCACAATGTATTTTCTCTCCTTGGAATGTCTTATGCTTCACTTTGAGTAGCATAGTCCATTCCAATGGGTTTTTATATCTATGTATATGATTATCTTCTTTATCTAATAATCATATTGTCACTACATCACAGGTTTTTCTCACAAAAATTTAATTTTTTAATCTCTGTATTTGCCTTTGTAGGGGCCAAATCACTATCTTAGTGCCTCAATATCACCCTATCATATATCTTTATATCTTATGATATGCATACCAACATGATCTTAGTGGCCCTATCATACACCTATCTAGATTTTTTCTGTGTGTTAGCACATGTCTAAGTCACCCTATCAAATGTATAGCTAGCTTTTCCTATGCATGTTAGTGCACCATCTAAATCCACCCTATCAAATTCCTATCTAGATCTCATTATGTATGTTGATGCACCTTCTAAAGCCTCCATATCACATGCCTATCTATCTTTCATTGTGCATGTCAAATCACTGTAAAAAACACTCTATCATATGGATATTTGGCATAACACACCTTATCATCCATATCTACCATCAAGGGTCTTAGGTCCATAGGTTGTCTTCATCATCTATCATTCTCATTTGCATCTTGTGTGTTAGATGATTCTCGACAATAATTCAGGGCTTCATATTTTAGGGTAACCCTATATGATAGAATCCATGCAGGTAAGTATTTTGTACTTTATCTCACATCTCTCTAAATATAATATTCTTTCTAAAGTGGGGAAAAATGTAATGTCGCAAATTTGCACCCTTATGTAATTTTACATTTAGCATTCCCCTACCTTAGCCTAAAGACACAAAAATCTACGTCACCCTTCATACTTTCCCATCCTTTCCACATCGGCACCCATTTGAAATTTTGGCCATGTGACCCTGTCGACATAAGACATGTGCACGTCGTGAAGATGTCTATACAGAGCGTACTCATCCATGAATCTACAAATGTATAGACTATCATTGGAGTGTTACAAACTACCACCCTATAATTGTAACACCTGAATCCACCTCACACTGATGCAAAAACTCAAACTCTTGCATTATAATCTCATTTTTTAGCTTCATTGAGTCTTCTTCCAAAATTCTAAAAGAACTCTCTACATATATTTATCACACTTGGTGGCTTTCATCTCATGCTTTGGCTATAGACACTCAAAAATGGTCAATGCCTATGTGCTCCCTTTCTTTTACCATATCTTCAATGTCTAATTTGCATCCCTAATTTACTAATATTTCTCCTCAAATTTTCCTCATTTTTGACCTAATCAATCACTTTCAAAAAATCAATGCAATTCATTATCAAAATTATCAGAGTCATTTCAAATCCTTATCAAAATCATCAAAATCGACCATTTGCCTCATCAAAATCATCAATTTGGTCAAATCAATTAATTTGTCTTCTTTGGGGGTAAATAACCCATAATTTAACTCTCTTAGCTTTGATAAATAAATTATATGTATTTATCCATTTTCCCTAAGTTTCACAATTAATTAATTGGCTAATTATCAATTTATGGAATTTTTGTAATTCCTAAATCCTAATGTCCATTTTGTTGAAATAAATGAATTTTCAAATTCAATAATTCCCTCATTTTGCCAAATGGGATTTTATCCCTTAATTTGTGCTTCACCCACTTTTCTAGCCTTCACTTCCTCTTTTTAGTCTCTACCTTCCCTTTTTCCTTTTGTCATAAATTGTCATAGTTTATGATAATTTTTCTTTTTCCTTTTGTCATAAATTTTCATAGTTTATGACAATCTTCATTTTTTACCTTTTGTCATATTTGTCATAGTTTATGACAAATTTCCCTTTTTTCTCACTAATTTATAATTGTGCATTCAATTTGTCATAATTAATGACAAATTTCCTCTTTCAAATTTGTCAATTGCCATAATATATTACAATGCCCTTTTGCGCACTTAATTGCTAAATTTGTAATTTCTCTTGCAAATTTTATAAATTGAGATCATTTCTCTTTTTTGTTAACCATCATCTTTCAAATCTTCTTGTCATTATTATCAATTTCTTGCTTTCATGTTATAAGTGCATTTTTCCATAGTAGGAGCAACATATCAACATTTTTTAGAAGAAAGAAAGGCATTGGAGCAAGTTGAAGGGAGATTGTTGAATTTACTTTCATATTATATGATTTTTCCTTCATGTCTTTTAATGTTAGGATAGGATGTTTTTGTTTGCTTTTATGGCTTGATGTTTACCTTTCCATGCATTATTTTTCCCATTTTTCCTCTCCTTCATTGGCCTCCATTGTCCATCCTTTCCTTTCATCTTATCAAGATCTTTTCTTCATAACAATGAAGGGGAGTTCTCTACATTGCCTTGATATGTGTCTATGATAGAATATATATATCTTAATCTCTTTCTTTTACTTGTTGTATCTATCATTTTATGTACAGTTATCTCTCAATTCTTTTGTGTCTAATTGAATACTATGGAGGTGGAAACACCAAAGCATGGATTTGACTGAGGCATGTCTCTAAAAAAATACCCAAATATTATCCTTCATTTTCATGTATGTGTAGGTTCATAAATGTATGAGTGCTCAGCTGGAGACTTCATCAACTTCATCAACTCAAGGTTATTTTTGTGCAAACTTATTTATCTTTCCTTTTTTTAATAGGCATCATAGTATTTTGTTATCATTTTATTTTCTTTTATAGCATAGTTTCATTCCTATTATTTCTAGCTCATTTCCCAATTCTCTATTACTGTCTATGTACTCTATCTGTACGTGACATATGTGCATTGTGTCGGCATACCATACCCACAAAATTGTCAATAACCCATGTCGGTGTCTAGGGAAGTGATCTTGCAGAGTTTAATGTTTGTCCTTCATAACTATCTCTTTCATTTTCAACAATTTGAATATTTTTATTTTTCGATTGGCTCAAGTTATTTGTATTTATTTCCACTCAACATGTATTATTTGTCTTAATTTTTTAATCTATTTGTATCAAATATTTTAATTAGTTAGGATGCTCTCCAATATTTAGTGTATTGGTCCCCTAGCTCACTGGAGCACTGTTAGAAGTAAGGTGGTGCAGGGGAGAGTTCATCCCTTGACATTTTATCAATCTTGAGGTCAGTGCACTTTTCCTTCTCCACACTATGAATGCCACAAAATTTATCAAAATTTTTAGAGCTGAATTCACCACCATTATCAATCCTCAAACATTTTATTTTCCTTCTAGTCTACAATTCAACCATTTCTTTAAATTAATTAAAAATATTAGATTTACTCTTTATAAAATATACCTATGTCCTTTTGCTATAGTTATCAATAAATGAAAAAATATATGTGGATTTTTCAATGGAAGGAATATCTACATGACTAAACACTTTAGAATGAATAAGATCCAATAGACCAAATGATTCATGAGGAATCAAGTAAAATTGAACATAATTTTTATTTTCCATAAATGCAATGCTCATAGAAACTAAAATCAAGATTAAAATCATTCAAACATTCAACAAGGTTTTTATTATTCAAGGTCATTATAACCTTCTCTCTAATATGGCCAAGTCTCTAGTGTTGTAACATAGTCTTCTTTGTAGGTAAGTTTGATTCATAATAAAATAGCATCATTTAGGTACCCAAAATCTATGACCATATATTGAATGTGAAACCTTCATTTTTTTCAATGAAGTATCCACAAATTTGGTGTACAAAAGTACTTTTACACTCAATAGTGTATGCACCCATCTTATACAATGTGCCAATTCTAACACCTCTAGAAAGTACCATAGCACCTCTCACCATTTTGCATCTGACATCAGAAAATATTGTACACCTGCATACCCAAATCTATTAGTTTTCTAAAAATAATAAATTTTATTTTAGACCAAGGAGATGCATCATAGTATTAATCCTTCTTAGTCTACCATTAGGAAATCTAATTATAACCTTACCAAAACCAAACATATTTAATAGGAATGATCACCCAAATACACCTTACTTCCATCAAAATCTCTATATCAAAAAATCAATCTTTGTAGAGGTCATACAAAAAGATTCACCTAGGTCAATTAACCATGCATCATTGCATGCATGAGTAACCAAAGTTGAAATGAATGCATCACCATATTTCTTCTTAGACTCAAAATTAGAATCAAATTTCTTCCTTTTCTTCTTTGTAGTCCTTATATATGTGTTCAACCTTATTGAAATTCCAACTAATAACTTAGGACTTTCCAACAAATTTGGATCTCCCCCTAGATTTTAATTTATTACACTTCTCATTATTATTTCCTCTATTCTTAGGTCTTTCATGAACAACTAGGGCTTCCTCAACACTGATAGATACATTCCTCCTCATCTCTTCAAAAAGAAGATAAATCACATCTTTAGTCTTCAAACTAATAGAAGTATTGTTGATGACCATATCAAGAGAATCCCATGAATTAGGAAAAGAACAAAGAAAGATTTGACATTTCTCATCTTCATCTATCTTGACACCAAATTTATGCTAATTGAGCCACGAACGTATTTGTAATAATTTTCCTAAGGCAAAGAATGAAAATGCTAAGATCTAGAAGCTCAATTGATAGTACAAGAGAGACGAATATGATATGATCAATTGAATGATTCAATATTGACCAATAATGAAATATATACAAAATCAATTGAATAAAAAGTAGATGTGTCTAAATATATAGGAAATGTATGATACTAGGAGAGATGCAAATGATAACCTATCAACTATACAAGGTGTAATCACATGTCCACCAAAGGAGCATCATCCTCCATTTTACATCAAAGTATGTGAAACATGTGAAACAATGAGAGGATGATAATGTGATAAGAGCACTAAAGGTGGATCTCACACCTAAAGTGGAAATTCTCTTACACCATTGCTAAAATGAGATGCAAACTTCTAGATGTATCAATGACAAACTACTATGCAAATGCATTATCCTAAGTAAACTTAAGTAAAGTTTAATTAGGAATATTTAATTACACCAACACCCCCCCTTAAGTGCAACTTAGGGGAATGCACTTAAGCTCACAAGGAAAAATGACAATGCAAGATGGGTCCCAGCTACTAGGCCATGTTAGGTACCCATGTACAATATGCAAGTTCAATGCAATGCAACCTCTCATAAATCAGAGAAAGAGGGAAAACCTCATAGGAAAAATCATCCCCCAAAAAGAGATGAAAAATAAAAAATGCATGGATGGATGGAGTAATCAAGACCCCCCCATTATGACATACATCATGCATATACAATCAAGAATCCCCCAATAGGAAGGAAATAAGGAGACATGATATCCCCCCCATAATGAATAATCTCCTCCAAGGATGGTGAGTGCTTGAAGGAAAAACATATTTCAATGCCTACAAACAACATTTCTCCACTTAGGAAGAAGATAAACCAAGTATAGAAGAAAGAAGGCTTCCCATTGTGGATAGGAAGAAGGGGAATCCAAATGAAGTATGATGCATCTAAAGTATATCCATGTGTCACAATGTCTTTGATTGATGAAGATGCCACAAACCAATCAAGAACATATCCAATAGAAGATGACAAGAAAGGAACCAATGGCAACTGATCCATGTAAGAATTTGGATCAAAATCCAAAGACAAAGATATCTCCTCAAAATAAGAAATAGGAAGAGAAGCAAAGAAGCCCCCCCTCAATGTAGAATATACATGCATGATAGGTGTGTCTGGATCAATATAGAAACTACACCAAGAAAACTAAATGTTGTTCCTCCCTTTAGGAAGAAATAATGTCATACGTGTAACAATGAATACTCCCTAATCTCTAGGAAGAATCCTCATGATGTATGAAGTCTCGGGAAACTGAATAGGAATCTCCAACACATGAGTATGATCAATCTGAACCATGAAATATGACATCTCAAGTGAATTTTGAGACTCGTGAAAGAAAATCTCCAAAGACTCAAATGTCTTCTCTAAAGATAAAGAGACCTCCTCCAACGGTTGTATCAAAGGATCCACAATCATGTCAAACTCAAAAGAATGATCAAGTGAAGAATGAAGATGAGGGTCAGAGTGTTCCCTCACAACAACTGAAGAAGGATCATCCTCAACAAATAGAGTATGAATTTCATTAATGAAGTCTCCCAAATCCTCAATGTATGAATCCACAAACAAACCTGCAATGTCTTTCAAGAAGTCATCCCATGGAACTGAGTTTGGAAGACAAGGATTATCATGTTGCATTCAATTGCAAGAGACCGTGGTTTTAGGAATGAAAGAATCATCAAGAAAAATAGTAGGAATGATCTCAACTAGACATGTAGGAGCTATGGTGGTCTCTAGATCTTTTGGAAATGAAGGAACAAGTGGATCTCCATACATCTCCCAAATAATGATCCAAAGATCATGAATTGTATTTGTCTTCTTTCCAAAAAGGGAATCCAAAACATCTTCATCCATGTTGAAATAAATAACTTGTAGAACTTTATCCAAAGAGTCCCAATTTAATGGATTACCAAGACAATGAATTTCTTCCATACATAAATATGGCAATAGATTATGCTCACTAAGATGAGCGAGAATGAGATCACTCCATTTCTTATAGTTCCCTTTCTCCAAGTAAATTAAAACACCCATGATGAAAAATGAAAAGAGAGAAAGAGACAAGGAGGCACAATCACAAAAGACACACCCCCCCCCCCCCCCCCCCAAATCACTCAATCAAAGAACCCCCCCAAAATAGATGATTTTGGCACTTTATATATAGTGTGTGTACAATTGCCACTTATCAAAATGGACCAAAGTGGACTTCTAATTTTTATGATTACAACAAAGAATATGAAGCTATATCAGACTCAATAAAGTAAGAGACAAGATCACTCAAGGATCCTATTGGGACTCTAAAATTTGCATAAACTTTAGAGTCAATATTCTAAAGGTTTTCTCCAAGGCTGAATTCGATGCTTCAAAAGACCATTTTAATGGACCCTAGTTCAAAAGCAAGTAAAAGAAGACCTATTGAATTTCATGGGATGTCGCTTGGGATATGTGTTCCTCGCCTTTCATTTGGCATCTACAGATGGTCACAACTCCCAGATCTCAGTTCTGATAAGTTTTGAAGGTACCCAGTTGGAGGTTAGTGTTAATATGATTTAGAACAACAAAGAGGGGGGGTGAATTAGTTGTTCTCAGGTCCAGATGTATAAAACAAACTTCAAAAACTTTTCCTTAAATTAGATCTAACAACCAAAACCAACTCGGTCATCACTAATTCAATAATAGAAACATATAATATTGCAGTCCACTACCCAGCTGTCTCTAACTTGTAAAACACAAAAATGTCTAAACCAAAACATTCACACAAGCATTGACACTAGGATTTATAGTGGAAACCCAATCTAGGAAAAACCACTTTGTAACATGCTACTATTATTTTCACTCTTCTGAAGTGAGCTCAGTTAGAAGCCAACCCTATCAAAGGTTACAATACACACTATTAGGTGTGACCCGGTTAAAGGATTTCAATCACTCTGTTAGAAGTGAGCCTTGTTATAGGACTTACATACATTCCATTATAATGCAACCTTGTTCAAAGGATTTAAACATATGACTGTTAGGTCAACCTCTGTTAAAAGGATTTTGACTGTTACAATGGTTAGAAAGTAGCAGTAGTATTGATCTGAAAAACATACAACTCACTTTGCAAATATCAGATCCAATTCCGTACACAAATGCTAGTTTACTGACTTTGAAACTTTTCCATCTCCATCTCTAATCTGCTCAAAACTTTTCTTCAAGAAATCACCACACTTCTCCTTCAGCCTTTTCTGCTTATACAGTCAATAACATCTACTGATCTTCTAGCATCCTCTGTTCACCCATGCACACACATACCTAATGCTCAAGTTCCCTTAATACTTCCTCAATTAGGTTAACTCATCTTTTGCCACTCAATCTCCTTTGTAGATCTTAGGATTAGGTCAGATTCATTGAATCTACCCACTTTATGTTCTTCGACTCCTTTTCTAGAAACATCTCAAATCTCTTAAAGATTTATAATAAAACATTTTTCAATGCATTCAATGCTTTCAAACAATCAATAAATAAAGTCAACATGTTTTACATAATCCAAGAATTCAACAATGTCGGCTCCAAATCTAAATTCTCTTCAAATATAAAAATACTGATGCTCGGTCAATACTATGATCAACTACTCGGTCTTCATGTAGAAAGCTCGGTCATTACTAAAAATGTTTCCTCGGCTTAAACTGTCTTCCTCGGCAATTAACTGATGTTTGGTCAACACTAGAATTTTTCTCGGCATATACTAACTCGGTCGACACTAACATCACTCGGCTTGAACATGATTTCTCTATTTTTTCTCGGTCAAGCCTACCAGTTTAGTCTTCAATCTTACTAACATAAACAATACATTGTCTCATCATTGTACAACATAGTCAAGTACACTTTATAGTATCAAGATAACTCAACCTTTCCTTAGGTGATATTGTTACCAACCTTGCCTATCCCCTTAGCAACACTCAAATAGATATAGTACTTTCCTAAGTAGAAACAGTCTTATCAGTTAAGATTTGACATCAATGACAACACAACAATTGCTTCAATTGCAGTTCCCAACAGTTAGTACCCAAATATGCACTTTGCATTCTATTCGGTTATTGTTGAGTCACCTACTTTGGAGGTTTTCATCTGACACCAGGTTGACACTCATGGAATAAGGATTTTTTCACTATATTTTAGGCATGAGAGTGAATCTTCATGCCCATTTTTAGATTCTGGTATGATCAGTTTACTAAGGTCTTTCTATTTGCATTTTATTCAGTTTTACTAAATGTGGGAATGTAGAGTTTTGAGTGGCCTACTTTGTGATTGTACAAATTGCATCCAATTAGTGATCAAGAGGAATTGAATGTTGTCCTATACTTTATACATGGAAATGAGTCTCCTTGACGAGTTTCAGATCATGACCAATTCAATTGATCACTTTGCTTGATCAATTCTAAACCCAATTTATACAATTTTACTGTGTTGCAGTTCAGGATATTCTGTAGGCATGACTTTGAAGTTTATTTTGAAATAATCGGTTTATCATTTCAGATATCTGATTACAACCTTGTTTTCTACATATGACAAATAATCTACACCCAAGGTTTCATGCTATGAGGGTTCCTTTGACATGATTGCAAGGTCATACAAAAAGTGTTTTATGCTGATGAATTGTGCAAATAGAATAAACTTCACAAGTAACCATTTTTAGAATTTCATATCTTATTGTCAGATGATTGTTTCCAGATGGTGGTTGTTCCCTTGCTTTCCTTGTAGATGATTCTTCTGTCAATGTTAGTGGTTCAACCTCATCTCATCATTGGATTTTTTTAGTGCATCTTCTTCAGTGGCAGTTTCAGGTGTTCTTAGTTTGTGTTTTCAAAGCGGATTTAAATAGGTGTTGCAATTAAAAATCTTTCTCCCTCTTTTGGGAGGCTGATGTCTGAGGAACAACATTTGGAAGGAGATTTTTGACAATCACATTCTAGATTAATGAGCCATTCGAAAAGTGTTGCATTTTATGGTGGCCAGGATAGGGAGGTGTGAGCTTTCATATAAGGTTGCATGGACCATGCCGATGCTGGCACACACCATGCCAAAGAGGAGAAGCATGCACCTTTCAGAATAACATGCACATGTTATTCTCCCATATGCACCCGCTCTTTTATTCTATGCACACCTAATTGAATCCAGGGTTGAGCTCATTGGTGGTTGCATTTGAAGTCAAAAGAGGGCTTCACACTTTTAATGAGGGCAACAAGTTTTTGGTGAACGCAACATGCTCCATGTAAAGGAAATAAAATGCAATGCGTACCTATCCAAGCTGGATGCACCAAGTAATATGCCATGTGCACTTTTGCATACACCATTTAGATTTGGTATACAAAGCCAAAGGGGGCAAGTGTGTGCCTTTTGGGAGCCAACAAACCTCTATCCAAGTGAAGGTTGCAGGCTTATACACACCAATGCTAAAGTAAGCAACCAAGATTTCCCCTACACACCTTTGTTTTCTTATATACTCGGTGCACTTTCAAAGAATGCACACACGCATATTTTTTTATATTGGGCTCTGCATCCTTCTCTTGGAGCTGTGCGCACCCTTAAGGGAGGTGATAACAGATCATTACAGAAGTCATCATATGTTTGGTGGGCAGCCGCCATTGGAGCATTTGATTCTCACATTTTTTGCAGGTGGTAATCATGGAGTTGTGCGCTATTTTTTGTTCAAACATTGGAATGGTAGTGATCCTGATATTCAAGTCCATCAATATCTCCCAAATGACAGAAAGCATAAATCTTATCTAAACTACATGAATAATACAAGATTTTGCATGTGTCCAAGCGGACACAAAGTGGCCAGTCCTCGCATTATGGAGGCCATCTACAGCGGGTGTGTGCCTGTTATTATTTCAAATCACTATGTTCTTCCTTTCAATGATATGTTAAATTGGGACACTTTCTCTATCTTCATTCCACCACCTCAAATCCCAAATCTGAAGAACATATTGCAATCTATTCCCATGAAAACTTACGTTAAGTTTCATGGCAAGGTGATGGAAATCCAGAAGCACATGTAGGCCAAGGGATGCTACTAGAGTACTTCCCCCCATGCACCATCATGGCACGAAATGAAGGGTGCCTTGTGTGCCATTCAAAATAGCATGCACGCACCTTGGAGGAGCAATGTGCTATGCACGCACCAAGGTGAGGGTGTTGCGCATGCACCAAACTTGCATGCCATAAGAAGGAGGCCAAGGAAATTATACTCCCAAGCAAAGAACAAAATGAAGAATGTTTACAAAGTATGGCATGGGGAGTAGCCAAATAGGTGGTTGTCGTGTGGAGCATCATCCCACATTCGCTACGTTTGGTACTAAGAAGGTTTTTAAAAGGAAATTTTTCCACGTTGGTAGAAAAGAAGAGAAGAAGAGAGTTGGGCCTCTCATATTTGTGTGGGCCTAGACAATTAGGCATGCTCTATGACTTCTTTTTGAAGATAAAATTTATAAAAGACATGGGGATTTATCCCACATTCCCTGAGTGGGAGGAAAATAAGTTATTTATAAACTAAAACACGATATGTTGTCCAAGCATGGACACTTAGATAGAGGCCAGCCTATGTGTGCATGAGAATTGAGGCATCCAATTGGCAACAGTTTGGCAATGACATGTTAGAGCGGGTCCCAGCACAACTCAGGATAATTTTGACAGAGTATAGAGATGCAACTTCATGCCTCGAGATGCATGTCTGGGGATCAGTGGTCATGATTTCACAATGAGGAAGATGCATGAGGTTTACCATTATGACAACCTGACATGTGGCAGCCTGATGACATGGCAGATGGATGTAGTGCAATGCCTAGTCAGAGTGATAGGCCAATCAGAGATTGACAAGTGGCACGATGGATGTGTAGACAGTCCAGCAAGGTAATGACAAGGATTAGCGAGAAAATCATGTGATGACATGTGACACATGTAGGGCCCACCCATTTTCAAATGTGAAAAGTTTTAAAATGAATGATATAGTCAGACTATAGAAAAATTCAAATTTTCAAGACATTGCATTATTCATAAAGTTGGAATCAATTTTTGATCTGCAGATTCATTTTTGCCCGAATATACAAGTGTAATATACCGTTGGAAATGGCAAGAAATGATGGATTCAATGGTGGTGGAAATGACTAGTTCCCCACAAGTGGGAAAGAGAAGTAAGGACTTTTGATTCCAAGGTCAGTTTTGGAGGGAAGAAGTTATTTGCAGAGTGTATTGGTTTTGGAAAGAGACAGATGGCATGGTAGAAATATCTTTTAGGTCTCTTTTCCTAAAGGATATAGGTTGGTCTTTTCATTATTGTAGGGGTTCCAAATTCTCTGTATTTTTCTCAGAGTTGGTCCCAAGTGTTCTGTGGGCTAGGTAGGAGATTTAGGTTTAGTCTTCTTCTTAGTTTCAAAACGTCGACTAATGACTTTGCTCTCAGTCTATGATGTATCATACTTTTATCAGATTATGTTGTTATATCAAAGGGAAAGCTTCTTGATCTATAGTTGTTATTGAAGTGGTTCAAGTCTCGAAGTAGGGTGTATACAAAGGCATGATCCTCATGCATAATACAAATTTGTCTCTCATTTCTCTCCATTTGTGTCAAGTTTATGAGTTTTCATCCTCTAGTTCTGATTTAGGATTAGATTAAATAATGTTGTAGATGAAGCATAAATTCATTCAGTTTTCACAAGGATGTTTGTAAGTAGTGTGGGATTTGTGTGAATGAATTGGATCTGTGACGAAGAATAGTAGTTGGATTTTGTATATTGCAGTGCATTAGAGGTTTTGCCCAATGGATAAGGCACTGGTCAGAAGTGAGTATATTCTAGAATGACATATCTAGTATGGTCGGTTATATCCCTGAAAGTTTTAATTCATAACCAATACCAAATCATCCAAAATATTGAGGTTATAGGGCCGTTTGTTTAAATCATGGTGATTGAGAATCAATGAATGACTGGTTTCCTTTTAGTATTTTCTCACCTTTCCATTTCATCTACTTTGTTCAAATCTAGTCCTGGTTTCATAAGGAGTATTGTTTTTATTGACTGGATTAGGTGCACCCGCCTTGGTTCTGCAGAGCCAGAAGCGCAGAGGGCAGTCTTGTCCCTATAGCTGGTCCAGTTACCTTAAGATCCATAGCATATTTGTAATTAACCACTCCTAAAATCCAATCTGAAGGTATATTGGCAGCCCAAGTGCGTAAGTCATTTTGAGGAACCAACAGATTCAATCGATTACAAGTGCCAAATTAGGCCAAATAGACCAAATTCTGAAAGTACTATGTCCACTCAATTTTTTTCCAAACTGGTACCAGATCTGGAAAGTAGACAAAAAAATACTTTCAAAAACAATAGCACATAAAAATGGGTCCATATGAGCCCAAACAAAGCCTCTAAAGTTGCAAAAATTAAGATTTGCAATTTTAAAAAAATATCAAGAATAGAGATAAGAAACTACCTGCACCATTGTGTAGATCATGAAATTCCACCCCAAAATGAAAAAAATTGCTCGTAAAAAGGAATCTAGATGACTGAGATATCATTGTTTGGAAATCGCTTCTAAATTTTATTTTTTTGAATCACCACCGCTGCACCTTGAAAATTCAAATGGCTCTAGATTTGGCTTCAGGTGTTCGATTTGGATGAAAAAAAATTGATTTAGGGGTTTTAAGACCTCCTTGATGTGATGCCAACCTCTAATTTGCACCAGCAAGCTCCAATTTTGACCTACAACATTTGAAATTATCTCAAAATAGGCTTTACAATGACACTTCTATGGCTTTGATACCATGTAAGAATTTTCCTAAGGAAAAGAATGAAATTTCCAAGATCTAGAAGCTTAATTGATAGTACAAGAGAGACAAATATGATATGGTCAATTAAATGATTCAATATTGATCAATAATGAAATAGATACAAAATCAATTGAATACAAAGTAGATGTGTTTGAATATATAGGCAATGTATGATAACTAGGAGAGATGCAAATGATAACCTATCAACTAGACAAGGTGTAATCACATGTCCAACAAAGGCGGATCATCCTCCATTGTACATCAAACTATGTGGAACATCTACAACAATGAGAGGATGATAATGTGATAAGAGCACTAAAGATGGATCTCACACCTAAAGTAGAAATTATCCTACACCATATGCTAAAATGAGATGCAAACTCCTAGGTGTCTCAATGACAAACTACTATGCAAATGCATTATCCTAAGTAAACTTAATTGAAGTGTAATTAGGAATATTTAATTACACCAATAGTATTGAATGAGCTTCCAAATGGTCTGCAACTTATCCACCCTCCTCTGTTCTCAAGGAGTATTGTTTTTTCCTTAAGAAAATATTATTTACTAAATATTTGATTTGATACATCTCACCAAGCTTCTTTGATAGCTTCTTTGTAAAGGTCTTTTCATGGAGATTGATCAAAATAGAGTACTCTACAAGGCACAATCTGATTAGAACCTTGTTTTTACACTCCATAACATCATACTTAGTAGATCCTCAACTAGATATGTAGGTTTCTTGACATTCTCATTAACAACATCCCAAATATTTTGATCGATTAATGGATCTTCCATCTTTAGCTTCCACATTTCAAAATTATTTCCAAAAAAAATATCCACCTCTATGCTCCCTTACAAACTTAACATCGAAAAATTCCTACAACAAGATCAAAATATATCTTCTACACAAGATCCCACTCAAATTTGGATTAGTTCAGAAAATTAAATAATCTACAAATGAAACCAAAGGTGGTCAGGCTCTGATACCACTTGTAAAGAACTTAAGTAGTAGAAAAATTCCATACACTAATCTTGAAAGGAGGGTAATGCAAAAGAAATTATAGATTATTTACAATAGTCATAGAAACTTAACAAAAATAACATTCATATTGCAACATGATGATTTACGTGAGGAAAATCCTTTTGGAAGAAAAACCCCACACTCCAAAAGTTTCCCAATATGTAATTCAGAAATAAAAAATATATAGCAATATACTTGTAGAGAAAGCTTTTTATAGAAGTGTCACTAACAAAGATCCTAAGGAAAATCAACATCTATCAACCTATGATAACACATCACATTACTTTTTTTTAATACAATCCCTTCTGAAAATAAGGTTGCCTTCTAGTGAAATCAAAGCACACAAAACATCCACCATTAGATCTATGACCTAATAATAAACACTCAATAATTACAAAGATAAATTATAAGTGAAATTGTCTTTAAGGGATCTGTCGTTGAAAAACCCTATCCAACATGTTTCCATCCAGTCCCCAGCCAATCATGGGACTGAGGCTGGCAAAGGAGGAATCCCTTGCGATCCCCAAGTGAAGGGTGACACCTTTGAACCCCATCACTCACAAATTAATAGTAACCTTTTTATTATTGCAAGTTTTAGACACCATTTTCCTAACATATATATCAACGTTATTGATCTATGTTTAAGAAATTATGAATGATATGAAGACCCATAGGACCCAAAATAAAGTTAAAAATTAACAAATACACAAGTTTGAAAAATAAATTATTGAGGAAACTATATAACCTGGTAAGACAAGTGCAATTAGGGAGTGATAAGGGAACACAAAGATATAAGGAGAGGTGAAGAAGGTAGTATAATTAGAGAATGGCAATAATCTAGTCAGAATTAATGCCTCGGCAACCACAAAAATTACCACGGGCTAGGGTCTAGTTCAAAGCTCAACTCAAAAGAAATTGGTGATAAATAAAAAAAACAAGGGCAATTACGACAAGGATAAAAGATATCATACAATAAAATTTCAAACACTATTAGCGATAAAGAAATAAATTTGAAACAAGGGTGAATCCAAGCCCTTCTTAGATTTAAGATGAAAGGCATTTCATCAACAACAACAAAAATCTTAATAATAGGGATAAAACCTAGAAAGGCAGAACCTTATAGGGTGTAAGAATGTCAAATTCACTAAAACATAAAGAAACATGATAATATTTTATAGTTATGTAGGGTAAATAATAAATTAATGGCAACATGTAAAATATATACCCTAGATAAAAAAGAGTTGAGATTGGTAACAAACCAAATTAAATGTAGATAAGTAAAATAACTTAAATGAAGGTTTTTCACTCTAGGTTAGTGTCAATCTAGTTATGCTAGATTATGTTAAATAATTTACCAATTAAATAAAAAAAGGGAGACTTGTTAAATGAATGCCTCGATATTAAGAAAATCATTTCTTATAACTTTGTTCACTTTGTGACTACAAAACTAAGCTTAATGAGTGTGAAAGTAAATCCTATGTGTGGATCTAAGCTTGGTACATGTATTTGAACCTCACTAATTTAGATATTTGAAGCCTTTTCATCTTGATGTCTACACCATAGCTATAAATAAGTGTCCTCATTATAGACATTTTTATAAGTTTTCTCGGCAAAGACATTCTCCCTCGGTCAAACCATTGTTACCAAGCCAATGGTATACATTAAGACTAAAGACATGAAATCGTCTATATTCCTAGAGTGTTGATGCAATGTTGATGTCACATTTTTTGTGACAATGAAATAAATAATGGATATTGTTAATGATTTCCAAAAGATCTTTGACAACACCCTAGCACACAAGCTAACAAATTTCATGTTCAAGTTGTTTCATAGTAGCTAGTAAAAGGAGGTGTCAACGAGGGTCCAATTTGAAACTTCAATTTTGAAAGTTTGGTACAGTCATTTTTGAAAATTATAGAAGTATACAAAGTTAACTTCTACACACACAAAACTGACCCAAATACATGAACAAATGACAATGACAACCAATCTCTATGGATGAGTGCAAATATAACAAGGTAACCATCAAGTTATTTGTTGATTTTTGCATTAAAACATACTGCATATACTTAAATCATTTCTTTTGAAAAAGCCAAATCAAAATAGACTCAAAATAATATTAGATATTAGATATCTAATATCTAATACAAAATACACAATATTCTATTTTTAACATTAAAATATTATATATCTTTTATTATGAATTTCCTCTTTTTAATTTTTAAACAAAATATTCTAAATTTGTATTCTAGAAGCTTCAACCAAACTAACAATGTAATTCTCCCATTCCAACGTGGACTCCCCTATGCCTGACATTTTATAGATCATTTATATAAGAAACTAAATCTTTTTATAAAGTAGGATGAATGTTCAAGAGTCTTTAAGTATTCATGAATGGTACCTGATAGCATTAAATGACAAGAGAACACGTGTTTTCTTATCAAGAATTGTGGTACCAAAAGTCTCCAGATTTAGACTTTAAGAAAAAGAAAAAATATCATATATTTGACCGGATGAATCTCGTGCCTTTGAAGGGGAAACCCACATTATTATACCAGTGTAGAAAGAAGAAAAGCTTGATCAGCTCCACCTTTCAAGATTGAGACTCAAGAACACACAAAAGTCAAAAACAAACAAAAACACCGAATCAAGACACAATCAGTGCAATAAATTAAGAAGCTCTCCAAAGACTATCAATAGTTCACACAAACAAAAAAACCAATTACATAATAGTTTGACATAATAATATTCCTAATGTTTTATGTTGACTAAAAGAGTTTAACATAATGATATCTCTAGAAGAGTTTGAATGAAAAATTATTTAATTTCTTTATCTACAATGTGAAATTCCTATGGTTTATAGTTATCTAGAATAATCAAACAGTAGATGCAGATAAACATCAACGTCATATTTGGTGACATGGGCCCATATATTCAGGCTCACTTTAATGCAGCTACATGCAATTCAAAACTGCTTTGATTGAACCAACTAAAAAATCTTCTTTGTAGACTTTCAGATAGGCATCAATAAGCAATTGAAAGCTAACAAACTCTCTTTAAGTAGAACAATCATCTGCAAACATATTGCAGTGAAAATAACAAGGATGGGAGGGATTTCTGATAGCTCTGGGTTTGCTATGTCTGTGAGGAGGTTTATGCACAGAAGAAGATACAAAAGGGTGGATGATTTCAATGGCAGAAGAAGAAGATTGAGAGTAGTTAAGCTTGATGGCCACAAAGGGAGGCTGGCTTGGAAGCTTAAATTTGTGCCAATTTTAAAGCTGAAATCCATCAAGTCTGTGGTTAGGGTTTCTGCAAAATCATGGGTTTCAAAACTGAGAAATGTGTATGTAAATACTATGTATAGTCTTGCCCAGATGAGGGTTAATCAGCCTTCTCCAAAGGGTATTGAAGATTTCAATGATAAGATGATTATTGAGATTTACAAGTCAGTGGGAGTTCAAGTGCAGGTGTTGCCAGATCAGGTTTCAGCCAGATATCAAAGTGAGTTTAATGTGAGAAGAATTGCAGTTTGAGTGCTTTCAGTAGATATATGGATTGCTTTTTCATGCAACAGTTTGTATGTCATCAATCAGTATAGTTTGGCTCATGGCTTGAACCCACTGAGCTTGTAAGTTTCAGGTTTGAAATGATTTCAGAGGTTGTTTCGATTGCCAAAGGCATAGATTTAAGCCTGTAAAACTTTGATGTTAGATCTATTGTAAAGTTAGATCTATGTAATAAAATCCATGTTTTAATATTTCCGTGTATTTGTTGAAGTTATATGAGATTTATTTCAAATTTTTTTCTCATGTATGAGTTCTTTTTGTTATTTGATATAAGGCACAATTTTATTATGATGCTCTTCAGCTAAGAGTCACGGGTTGAGGGGCATCCATTCCTTTAAAATCATCCAAGTCATGTCCACCTCATTTTCTATATCATATTTTTAAGATTCGATTCTTAATAGATGGCATGATCAAAGAACATACGGTTTCCTTCATCAATTTCACTCATCTAAATGAATTACAACATTTTGATGGTCAGCATAAATTTTTTGAAATAAAAATAAAATATATTTTTCATACTTAAATAGAGAAATACATCATCCTAATATGATTAGGTGCATGGACATGCTCAATAATTTTTGAAAAATGAACATCCCATATTGATTTTCTTATCCAAACAATTTTATCAAAGTTTATTAAACTGGATGTGGTAGTTGAAACCTTGACCTTCTTGGTACAAGAGCATCCCTACTAGTGCCAATGGTAATTTATAAGAACCAAAAGCACAAACTCTTAAATTAATTGTGTAGAATAAAGTAGTAAAAATCACACTCACAATATATTGGCTTAAATTTCAGGTTTCTCCATATATAGTAAGAATGTGAGAAAAGAAAATATATCAACTTATTATATATCAATTTTTCACACATATATCTGTATTAGGTGGGAATGTGAAAATTAAAAAAGTTGGGCAATAAATATAATTAAGTTTAAATTAATTTTCAAATTAAATTTGGGATGTAGATGGAGTGGAGTGTGATAGATTAGATGTAATAAAACTAAGTAGTAATTATAATCATGTTATGAATAGTAGTAAATTAGAAGAGTGAACATATAATTTTATGTATTTATATTAAATTTAGAACAAAATATAAAGAGAATACAATAATACTAAATATTTTATTGTAAATTAAAAAAAATCTGAAATGGCAATAAAAGATTTATCAAACAACAAGATTTGTCTTCACATACCAAATAAAAAATCTTTTTGTCGAGTGGATGTGCACTGTATTGCTTTTGTGATTGCTCAAGGATGCATATCTAGTAAACCTTTGATGGGGTGTGGTTGGATTTATAGAGTTTTTATATTTAGTATGTGTATGATTGACACTTCATGTTTAATGAAAGGTTGATATTGATTTAGACATTAGTTTTTGTTAGTTTTTGGAGTGAGATAAGATATGAATGATCAAAGATTGATAGCAAAATTGATGGCATGGAGAATATTGATTAATTGGTTTTATTAAATGAGTGTGACAAAGTGAATGTTTATAATCATTCTTTAAATGGATGGTGGAGATTCTCAAGAGAACTTAATTTGACTTAATAATTGTAGATAAGGATGTGAAAATTTAGAGAATAAATATTTATTTTAAATATATAGAGAAATGATTAATTAATTAGAGACATGACTAATTAACTAAATAATACAAATTAATTTGGTTTATCAGAGAATGTGATAATTTATTATATTTAGTAGAATGAAAAGTATAATTATGAATGAGATCGGTATATAGTGAGGTGGTGTTCACCCTAATTTTAAGTGGTCAATTTTAGTTGTCTACATTATATTTGCAAATGAGCCTTCATTGAATATGATGGCAAAGTTGATGCTTGATCCACCTCAAAGTTCAGAAATATGCTAGATAACTCTATGCATGAATGAGAATTAAAATATTCTTCCATGTTTTATGTTAGGTGGTTGTCATGGTTCTCGATTGTATTCATGACTATAAATCTAACTTCTATATGTTAAATTGACATGTGGTTATATTTAGGTTATATTACATGGATTCTCTAAAATATAGACAACTATATAATTGTTATTATTATATTCCCTAATATTATATTGTAAATTATTATTTTAGATATGATAGTATATAAAATTATCTTAATAGTTAGCAAGCTTAAAATATGCACATGTATAAAAAATGATTGCTAGGTGATTTGTATGTGTTAGTATAAATGTGGTTAGATATGCTAGATTCCAATACATATGCAAATAATTGTTCTTGTGAGTAATCAATAATCCTCTCTTAAAATCTAATGATGAATACTTAGTTCCTAAATGGATAAAAATCAATACAATAATTATCTTTCTATACATAAAAATAACACTAAATCATTCATTTTTTATGCAATCTTGGCCTAGGACCAAAGGGTAAGATGAGGCATCAACTAATTTTTTATTTTTTATTTTTTTAATTAAGTAAATTAGTATCATGACTATAAGGATGACCTCACATTTATAGACACAACCTAGGTTAGGAAACTAGGATGGATTAGTGCTCAAGATTGAAGGCGTTAGATTAATTATTCAAATTTGATAAATAAATCAATTGGACTAGGATCACATGCACATGAGCATTGGAATAAAAATAATCATAGAACTTGGTGCAGGAAAGGCTAGATATGTAGGCCTAATTATGCATAAAAATAAACCATTTACACTTACATAAATCCATTTATACATTACCCCAAATTAGACACAAAACTAAATGAGAAATTTGTTAAGGGTGCATTTTTCACTATTAAAGAATGTAGGAATTTTTTTTCCAAAAAAAATGGAAAATTTTGAAGCTCAATCTTTAATATTTCATTTATTGTTTGGAAAATAACTACAAGAGCAACCTTTACTTGAAAATATTTTTTATTACTTCTTTTTATTAAAATTATTTGAGATTGTATTAAAATCAAATTTTAAAAAATATAAATGGTTTTAGAATATAATTTATATGGTAGATGTTTGTGACATATTAAATATATTTAACCAATAAATAAATTATTACTTATGGCATGATTATTGTCTAATGGTGTCAATGGGATTGTACTATAATAGTTATTGGGATTAAGCTATCTCAACCTTAGAGTCCTAATATGTTGATTATTAATTATTTATTGTGCCAACTTTGGAAGTCCTAAAATTTGGGAGACAAGTGGCATAGTTGCTATGTTGGGACTTTGACAATTTCTTTTAATTATTATTATGATAACTAGTTTAGTGGAAGAGATACAGATAGTTAATCCTTTGATAGGTTGTATTTAAGGTAGCATTCACTTATGACATGTAGTGTAAGGTAAGGGATGTGTCTAAAAAGGACATGACAATTTCTATGTAGTAGGTACAATGCATATGGCAAGATGATCATTATGGGTGAACCGTGAGTTAGTACTTTGGAAATTTTCTATGTGCAATGTGTCATTGAAATGACAACTTGTATTTTTGACACCACTTGCCTTTAGACAATGTGAGTTGGTTTGGGAAACCATGGGCACTTTCCACTCATGTGTTGAGATCCATAAATATGTAGCTTCTTAGCATATGATAGGTTGGATATTTTCTAAGAAACTATTGTGTCATAATTTCTCTAGAGTTTTTGTTTGTAATTACTTATGAATAGCATTGGCATTGATTTTATCATTACTCATGTTTCTCATAATACAATTGAGCTTTAGATTTTAAATTGTTTGTTTTTTTCCTAAAAAGATTTTCCATCATAAATTTGGCATAATGAGTTTATTTGTATCATATTTGTTTGATTTTTACACCCAAAAACATGATACAAGAATAATACTTCTGAATAGAGGAAAAATAAGAGATACCAAGAATGGAATATTGCTTCTAAACATAAATAGTTTCTATAAGGGTCGGATGAAAGAAGAACAACCCCTAAAATAAATCTTCCTAAAGAGACGGTTGTAAATGGTATAATTCATCCTCTGTTCTAGATCCATTGTGAGGAGAAAGAAATATTCCAGATCACAAATACACCTAATTAAACATAAAATAATTGCACCAACATGAAAAAAAAATAGATCAAATAGAAATGAAATTAGCACATGACACTATAATTAACAAAATGAGAAAGACAAAAAGGACACAGTCCCTATGTTTCAATAAGAAAAAACTTGTCAAGACTAGAACGTAAGTTCCAAAATAATAAAGCTACAACATACCTCTTGGGTCCAAAAGCCATGGAGTCCCTACAAATATTTCCTAACAGGTAGAACCAACAGTTCAATCTCTAACTCTTTTTACTATGTAGGCCTTTTGGTTTTTTATACACAACCTTTGGGCCTTTTCGATCAAACTTGATCACTTTTTGTTATAATACATTCGCATACCAAATTATTCAACATGATTTCTTCTTGTATTTTTTGGCATGGAGACTATTTGTTGCAATCGGCACGCCTGCCAGTTGTATATGAAAAGTTCATCATTACAAGTGGTTACTATAATTCATCGTGGATTCGTGATCTTCTTATAACATGATGATCGCTTTGACATCTTTCAAAAAGATTATTTAGGCAAGCCCTGTGACATGGCATATTCTTTGGATATTTTTTAGTTGAGTCCCTTCATTGTTGAGAGTGGAAATCGTTGTAGATGGAATCCCTATAAAAAGTAGAGTAATGTCTTGCACGGGTTGAAGGACCTAATTCTCTGTAAAAAGAGGCATTGTTGTCATAAGATGACATCCTTAAATATGAAGTTATGTAAGTTCATAGGAGTGAGACATTAGTAGTATAAGTTTTAGCGAGTTACGGATATGCCTATCAAAGTCACTACCTTTGGGTCAGATTTTTTTCTTAGGTCGTTTTATAGACAATAGACTGATGCATTTTATAGGTACTAACAATGATCAAGTTATTGTAGATGTAAAATGGGTTTTGGGAGAGGATCTCCTGGATATCGAGGAGAGCTACATTGTGAATATTGATATTTCTTCTAGGTTTGTTGGTTTTTTATTGGATTTGGGTGAACTTAGATATGTCATTAAACACCTTTTTTTTTATCTATTTGGTAGAGATTACTATGAGGATTTAGAAGATGGTCTAGGAGCTTCATGGTATGGAGTTGGGTTATCATTACCTACAGACCTACTGGCCTTCCTTGAAATGAGAACTAAAGGGCCATGGGTTCCTTTTATTTCTAATTTTTATTCTAGATCACTTGATGTACACCGGTGCTATACCCGATGCAAGGCTAATTTCCTAAAGAAACTTACAGGTGTGGATGAAGACATTGAGATGAAGTGGTTAAATGAATTTTGGCTATAGGTTTTGTTTAATCGGGGTCGAGATATATATCAAATAGCGATTTATAGGAAGAGGAGGCCTTAGATTTGGGAGATGATTCTGAGAGCACTAGGAGTAGTGGGAATGACTTTTCTAGGGAGGGCCCTAGTTCTAGAAATGTATAACCTTTTTTTTTTTTTCAATGAAATATGCACTTTTTCTAATTTTACTATGACAAGAGCAAGAAGGATGAAATCTAAAAGAATATTTGTACTCATAATGTAAATAGAGACTTCATTAATGAAATAGATATGCATGCTTTGCTCATTTTATCTATGTTCAAATTTATTTATTTTATGTCATTGTTCTTCTCTTTACCAAGTTGCATTAAATGAACTATGCAAGAACTTTTAAGACATGCATAGTGGTAAGATGTATCATAGAAAGGGAACCTGCCACCACATACAAAATTCATAGTAGGTTAGGAAATAAATGTCTCTAGAAGAAAAAAAACATGTGTAAAATGAACCTTAACATGAGCACTAGCATATTTTCTTTTAACTAAGTATGAGTTGAATAATATAGGGTTTTAATCTTTCATCACATTGGATGAACTTTTAAATTTATGCGATTTATTATGTAATAGCCACTTGTAAATGTTATCCTTTCAAAATAGAATGAACGTGCAAAACACACTTAGGAAAAAAATGAATATACATAGGGTCACTTTGCAGGTGAATCATGTGTGATAGTTCTTTTGGAATTGAAACCTACCTACCTACACTAAAATATTAAAAAAACTATAAAGACCCATTCACTGGAATGCAAAAATAGACACCCCTGCAACTTAGCTTTTTACATTTAAATAATGTTTCAACAAGATTTTGACAAAGTTGAAGAAACATTTGGGGCATATTTCTATTTTTGTGTGACACATAAAAGAAAATGACATAAATGTACATATCAAGATACTTCTTTGATGCCACATAGGATGATGTACTGTTCTTAAAAGAAATCTTTGGTTACTCTGACATGAGCATGACGAGAATTGACTAGTGAGATGATAATTTTGAGAAATACCTAATTGGACATCGCCTTAATTTATCTTTTTTTGTGTTTTCTCTTCCTTTCCCCTTTCCCAAAAATAAAATAATGAAGATTCAGGTTCCAAAGTCTCAGAGCTCATTTCATAGGATGTATTGACTCTCACTCCTATTAAACTTCTTCACTTCCCTTATTTAAGTGTGCGTCTCTTAGGGATCAAAAATCCAAAAGATGAAAAGTGTGTTTTCATTAGATATGGTGATAATGTAAAAGGATATAAGTTATGGAACCCACTAACCAAGAAAATTATCTTTTCTAGAGATGTGATTTTTTAGGGAACTTAGTATTATTTATAATATTGAATGGATAAAAGAAAAAGGAAAGGAAAAGAAAATTCATTTTGAAACCAAAAAAGAAAGTGCATCTTGGGAGAATAGAGAGATGGAAATGAGGATGAGGATGAAAAAGAAGAAGATGAGGGTTTAGAGTTAGTTACTAATGAAACCAATGAAAAAGAAGAGGTTAAGTAATCAATAATAGCAAGAGCCCCATACTCTAATTCTCAAAAGTTCCACAAGACAATGAAATCCAATTTTCATGTATATCCCTCTTGATTTTTGTTGCATATTTTATTTTTAAAGTAGTGATGATAAACCTTGGTCCTATAGTGAAGCTATTATGGAAATAAATTGTGATTCTTAGCAACAAGCATGTAAGAGGAGATGATGGCATTAGAATCATGTGACACCTATGATCTTGTTCTTTTTTCCAAGGGAAGGAAATCTATTGGTTTTAAATGGGTTTACAAAAAGAAATTTGGAGCAGATGGTTCAATGGAAAAGTATAAAGCTAGACCAATAGCTAAGGGCTACTCCCAAAAAGAGGGAGTTTATTTTGGTGATATTTTTTGTGTTGTTTCTAAATTGTCCTCTATTATAATTTGTTTATCCATTGTTGCAACTAATAATTTTGAGACTGAGAAAATAAATGTTGAAACTACCTTTTTGTATGAAAACTTGGAAAAGGAAATTTATATACAATAACCTAAAGGATTTGAGTTAAAAGAAAAGGAGCACTTGGATTCCAAGTTAAAATGGTCTCCTTGTGATTTAAAACAATCTCACCAAATGTGGCTTAAAAATTTTGATTCAGTTGTCATGAAATTGGATTTTGTTAGAAGTGAAGAAGATCACCTTGTATACATTAAATGTATTTATGACCATATTCTAATTATTTTCTCATATACGGATGGCATGCTCCTTATCATGTATTCTAAGGCAATGGTTAGTGAGCTAAAAGTACAACTTTTAGGGGCATTTTATATGAAGGATTTGGGAACTACAAGGTATATACTTGGTATGGAAATTAAAAGAGATTGGGTAAATAGAAAGATTTGGTTGTCTCAAAGTAAGTATTCTTTGCAAGTTTGAGAAAAATGAGTTGTTGTATGACCTAGTATGGTTGTCATGATGCCAACATGATACTGTTTTCATTGGTGACTATTTCCTGTGAAATGGTGTTGAAACTTTTTCTCCATATATTCTTCATATTGAAAATATAATGATGAGGTTTTGGTATGTTTTTTATTAATGTTTGAAGATATTGGATTCATTTTTTTGTGCTTTGGATCTTAGCTTAGTGGAATTGGTGTTCATTTAAGCAAGACAATGATTGGCAGTATTTATTGCATGAAATGTGTGCTCTGACTTTCTCTATGTGATTTTTTTTATGTTGTGGATTTGGATTTGAGATTTTAATGTCCTTAGCTTCATTCAATCCAATTGGCATGAGATTTTGAGTTTTGGACATATTGTTTCAAAGTTTGATGGTGTTCCTACTCTAGGTATGGCTGATCTTGGGTGTTTACACTTTAATTATCTTGGTGTATGCAAGATGAAATGTATTATGTATGATGATTATTTTGGTCCTAGTTAAGATGTGTTAAGGTCCACTTCTCAGTCCTTTCCACCATGGGAATGTTTAGTGCTGACCTAAATCAATTGTGTTTTTTTAATATGCTTAGTTGACCATGGGAGATTTTTCAAATGAAAGTATGAATTGTTGAGGAAAAAGTGTGGCATGTGTGTATACTTATAAGAGTTTTTTTTAAGTGTGTGTGAATGCAATTAGGATGTATGAAAGATGATTTGTCTCCATGTATGTATGAAGTGGTTCAGTGTGCATGCTCATGTATTATTTATTGGAAGAAGTGAGCTGAAGGTATCTATAGATAATTTGGTTGAGTTGTAGATGTGCATCACTTGTGTATTTATTATCTTTTATCCTTATTCATCTGGGCAGTGAGTCTTTATTCAAGTAGTGAGCCTCTGGAAATTAGCATTTTTTGTAAAAATAACCTTAACTAGTGTCACCCTAACAAGTGTTCTTATATATTTGAGAATTAATATTCTCCATGGTTTTCCTTTAATAGGATTCTCCACATAAATCCAGTGTTCATTGTGTATGGTGGCTTATTTTCTCTTTCATGCTTATATCTTTATGTTGTTAAAGAATTAAGGATAAGTTTTTATGGATCTAATTTAGCTAAAGGTTTTATGGACAACTGATTCACCCCCCAGGCCCTTAATTTTTGTGTGCATTTAATATTATGTTGATACTATTTTGAATAAATTTAGTATGTGAGATTGTAAACCTATAATAATTCCTTTAAAATTTGGCACTAAGATTTCATTAGATATGTCTCCAAAGAATAATGATGGCTTAGAAGATATGTATAATGTTCTTTATGCTAGTGTTGTAGGAAGTTTAATATATGAAATAGTTTACACTAGACCATAAATTACACAAGTAGTGGGAGTTTCAAGAAGGTTAATGTCTAACTCTGGTAGAGAGCATTGGAATCATGTTAAAAGGGTGTTTATATATTTGCAAGGAACTTCTAATTATTATTTAGAATACTTTGAGACTAATTGTGTGGATAAAATATTGGACATACAAGGATTTTTTGATGCAAGTTGGGTGAGTGACTTGGATAGTTGAAGGTCCAAAAGTGGGTGTGTGTTTACTTTTTTGTGGGAACTGCAAGTTGGATGAGTAAAGAGGCAGCCCATAGTTGCTTTATCCACTACTAAAGTAGAGTACATGGCTACTACCCATATTTTTAAGGAGGCAATATGGTTAATTGTGATAGTCAGAGTACAATTCATTTAGCTATGAATCATATGTATCATGCATAGACTAAGCATGAGGATGTTCAATACCATTTAGTTTTTGAGTTCATTGCAAATGGAAAAATGAACATTGTGGATTATCTCATCAAAATAGTGACCATAAAAATATATATATATATATATATATATATATATATATATATATATATATATATATATATATATATATATATATATATATATATATATATATATATATATATATATTTACTTGATGAAAAAAGGTCATAGGGTTGTTTTATTTTTCTTAGTTGATTCCAAGATGGTGTGATTCCCCTAGATCTTACAAAGTGTTCAACACGTGGGAGAATGTTGGGAATCGATGTGTCTCAACCTTATCAATTCTAGATCATTTATTTTTTATTATTTTTTATTTTTCCATGGTTATTTGATATTTATACTATTAAATGATTATGCTTAATCATAAGGGGCATGAGTCTTATGAGTCAGCATTTTCTCCACATGTAGGTGTCTTTAAAATTAAGTTATTATTTGTAAAAGTATTCCCATCAAGTGGTATAAAATGGAAAGACTATTTTTAAGGATTTTATGATGGATTCTATGACAACTATAAGGGCTAAGAATGGTGCAAAACATTTTAGACGTGAGAGTTAGTTATTATGACACATGTAAGATAATTCGTACATAATTTTATTGATATTCTATGACCCATGTAAGAGTATCTCCTATTTTGGGGGGCTCTTATGACAACCTATAAGAAGGTGTAATGTCATATAAGAGACTATGTTTAACATGTAGGGGCTAGATGCACTTATACCATGGTATTTTGGAACCTTGTTTTGACTATGGTAATGTCTTATGGTAGTATTTTGAGACCCCATAAATCTATATATGGAGTGGTTGAGTTGGATACAACATGACTTATAGTTAGTTTCATCTCATTATCTTCTGGTTTCCATTTCTATCAATTTCAACTCACTATTTGTCTGTTACAGTTTATTTTTACTAGTTTTTTCAATGATTTTCCTAGTTGACATTTACATTGTTCTACTTAATCATTCTCCTTTCATCAGTCACATATTTTAGAAAAGGATCATTTTTTCACTTAGTGTTTGATTCTCATCTTGAACCTAGTGGAGCATCTTCCTTCCTAGATGTGCAATCACTAGTACATTTGGCCTAGCTTTTCTACCAAAATTTTTGACCAAAAAATAAGAAGGTTTTGCTTGGTCAGATTATAGAAGGAAAAATTTGTTCCTTTTTTTATTTATGCCCGTGTTTGTTGAAATAGCAAAAAATTCCGTGGTGGTCAAAATTTTGACAAACAAGGGCATAACTTTTTTTAAAAAGGGAATTTCATTTCTCATTTCATTATTTCATTTGCGAAAAAAAGAAGACCAGTGCGCATGTGCGAATCTACTTGACATCGTGGGGTAGCAGCATGAGCTTGAGCTCAATCTTTACATAAGGTATGTCGCAGAAGATTATTAATTTGTGCATTCTTCTTTTCTTTTCTATGTGAATAGGGGGAAAATGGAAGCTTTAGTAATGTACCTAACATTCAACACCTTTTCATTTGTAATAGATTTGAAGTTGAAAAGACATAAGTAAATCTAGAAATACTTGAAAATTAATTAGGTCAAGATACATACCTCATTGTGAAATTGATTTAGAAATACCTATTTTCTAAAGTCTGTGTGAGGTTTTGGAAGATTCTACAACCAGATCTATGATCAGAAAGCAGAGACGGAGAAAACCCAAAAAAGTTTTGTCTTTCCAGTAGCAGGTTGAGTTTGACCCTCATAAAAGGTCAAAAACCACATTTTTATTCTGAAGCTTGATTCTGATTTTGTTCACAAATCCTGCAAGTTCGGTGAAAAGGGTACTCAAATATGTCTTCTGATTCCCGAAACAGTGACTGTAGATATCTGAAAAAGGGGGGTTTTGGGGTGGCTATATAGGGTTTTGCCTTAGTCAAACCCACATTTTGGTGGTCTCCACCTCCATGAATAGCTAATTGAAATAGAATGTGTGTGTGTGTGTATTGAAAATGTAATGCCAAGATCTAATCCTCTAGATCAAAACCCTAACATGAATATGTATGAAACAACAATGCATAGATTTGAATGAGATAGAAAAGCATACCAAGCCCCCAAGGCTAAAGTACTTCTACCAAACTCACAATCCATAATTGTTACTCCATGGTTGAATGCTTGAAAGTTGATAATGGTGGCTCAAGGAAGAAAGGATCTCTCTTGCTCCAAATATGAATTCATAAAGATGCTTGATGTCAACAATGGCTTGATCTTCTATATAATCCTCTTGCTATCTTGCACCTTCACTATTCCTTGCTTGCTTGAAATCTTCTTGTTCATGAAATTGACTCCTTGAGAGCACTTGATCATGAGAATGCTTGATCATACTTGGCTCTCACAAAACTTGATGAAGAGATGTGAATAATGGATGAGAAAATGAGAGAGGAAGGCCTCCTTTTATAGTGAACTAGGGTACAATCCTCTAGAGGGGCCACCTTGGAGAATTAAATCCCAATTAGGTCCTAACCTTTAGAAAATATACCTAGATTAAATGCAATTAGAGGATTTACCATCCTAAAACCCTAAATGGCCAACCCAGAGGCAGGAAAACAAATATCCCAAAAGCTCGATGCTCGAAAATCAAGGATTTTGAAGATTTGAAGGGGGCAAAATTGAGGTTGGGACTAACCTAGTTAGGTTCAAGTTTGAACCCAACCTAGTCAGGTTTGAGCTCAATCTTGACCTAGTCAGGATCAACCTCGAATTTGACCCTAGGCCCAGATTCAATCATAACCAGGATAGGAGGTCCTAGGGAAGCCCAGAGAACTAGAAATGATATCAGAACAAGATAGAATGCCATGGCTAAGCATAAAATCCTATGATGACTATGATGAATGCCAGGAGGAATTATTTCTAAGCCCTACCTAGAAAATAGAGCCATGGGAAAAGGGGAAATTCAAGAGAATTCTCGGGATCCTAAACCTAATTTCACCTAGAATGAAGAAGATAAGTGCAAAATGCATCCTAAATGCAAGTCTATCATGATAAATGTACTAAAAGAGGGTGCTAAACCTATCAAGATGGAAGTGCTTCCATTTTAAGATGATACATTTAGCCCCCACTTTATCTTAGATATGATACTACGTGAATATGCAAGCTAAAGTAAGAAAACATCATAGTAAATAAAAAGGATATAGCCAAGTCCTCGATGTAAAGATCCTGCAGAGAACTATTAGAACCTGCAACACACAAGGTTAATGAAAATCTATAAATCACCTAAAGATTCCTATATGATAATTTGAGAAGTGTATAGATCCCCTTATACCCCCCCCTTATTTCGACTTTCTACTTCGGAAGGGTGAAACAGGGTGATAAGAAAAGCTCTATATACTGGATATGCAGAGTGTTGGAAAATCCTTTCCTAAACCAATTAGAAGGATTCCCAACCTTCCTAAATTTGTTCACTAAGTTAGATATCTGAATCATGATTCCAACGCCACTGACGGCACTAAAAACAGAGTTACCAAACTCAAGTTATGATGAAAAGAGTGGATGTCTATCTAAATGCATAAGAAAGAAATTTCGAGTTTGCCTTAAGAAAACCCTAATTTCAACTTATAAATAATGAAAAGAGAGAAATACTTACTCATTCTTACCATTTACAAATTTGAAACAAGAAAGTAAGATGTCGAGAAGAGAGGAACTTTGAGCGACACGCCTGGAGACTCTAAGACACAACTTAGCTACTGGACGGTCACTACCTGAGGTGAGTTTTGTTGTTATCCACCTTTGTTCTTCCCAAATTCCTATTTTTTATAGGCAAGGTTGATTTTACCCCTTTTAGGTCAACCCTGACCCATTTAGGTTGACATTGACCCATCTAGGTCAACTTTGACCCATGAATGTCAACATTGACCAGAGGGTTTTTGTCATTTTTTTGAGCTGAGGTTGACCTTGACCCAAAAAGGTCGACCCTAACCCAGTAAAGTTGACATTGACCTAGTAAGGTCAACATTGACCTAACTAAGGTCTACTTTGACCTAACTAAGGTTGACTTTGACCTAGTTCAATTAGTTTTATAGATTTGATGATGTAGATGACTGATATGATATTTGTTTGTGCTTGCAGGAGCTAGTCTGCTTCCGAGAGCATCCTTTTGGGGAATCGCTAGTGAAAGTCAAGGAGAGACTATCTGAGCTTGATGATGAGGGGATGCAGTTACTGAGGGATGTAGGATTGTACTGAGTATCATTCCTTCCATAGATCAGACTACACCGAGCCATGTTATCAACTCTAATAGAGAGGTGGGATGAGGATACATGCTCCTTCATCTTCCCTCTGGTGAGATCATAGTGACCTTAGAGGATGTCTATAGGATCATGCGGCTTCCAGTCCGAGGGGAGACCATTAGACCCAGAGCATAGCATGATTTTGAGGAGATCCATGTAGACATAGAGTATTGTACAAGAGTGCATCCATAGATGCGGACCCGGTCAGATCAGATCCTACTATCTTCTGTACTATCAGGCCCTACACCTTTAGTACGGAAGGTGATGTTGTGTATAGTAGCCTTGGTTGTGTTTCCCAACTCAAAGGGTACCATATTTTGTTCACCTCTAACACATCTCATATAGAGGATGGAGAGAGAGAGAGGACCGTGTTCTCATGGGGTCATAGCATACTAGCTCAACTATACCATGAGTTGGGTCAACTAGTGAGGTATCAGGGGAGAGTCTATCGACATGCACAGTTCTATAGATATGGATTTTTTAGCATTTTGCATGTACACATCCATAGGGAGTTCCAGTGATGGTAGATGATGTATGGTGAAAATGTGACCACACTTCTATGAATCATTACATTCAAGAACACTCAAGAATGAGGTCTCAAAAATCGATCCATAGCTCCCTAGGCATGGAGTGCAAGGGTTTTAAGAATGCTTTCAGCTAGAGCTATTTAGCCTATAACCTTGCTAGTAAACCATGCAATGGGAGATTCAATGAAGACAAGGGCAAGAATGCCAATATCCTCAAGAATCAAGAATGAAAATGCAATGCAATGCTATGCTAGAAATGGAAATGCAAGCTAAGCTATGAAAATGAAAGATGTAAGTATTACAAAGCCTCCTAGTTAAGCTAGATGGATTCATCTAAAGCATAAAGGAAATCTAAGCTAAGAATGATATGATCATGCAAGAAATGAAAACTATGATAACATGTAGATGCAAAAGCCAAGAATGCTCCAAATCTTTAAAAGCTCCAAAATGACCTAGAAAACCTGCAGCATAACATTAGCATAAAAACCTAAGATATGAAAATGAAGGAGAGAGCTCTCATTTTATAAGAAATGAAAAGGAATGGACCATGGAAATTAAGATGCAAAAGATTTAATCAAGGGTGGAGCTTGAAAGAGGAGCAATCCATGTGCACAAGTATCCTCCAATGAGAAAATAGGAGTTGACTTTTGTGTCCATATGAGACAAAAAGTGCTTTTCTCTTTTTTATAAAATAAGAATAATGCTTTATTTGTGCAACTTAGGATAAGAGGAAAAGTGGGGGCTTTTATTTATTAAAAGGGGAGGAAATATTCCTTTTAATAAATAAAAACTTAGGATAAAATGGTTAGCCCATAGAAAATAATCGAATTAATGATAGAACTAGGATTTGATCAAGAATAAGCAATTAAGGATTTAGCAAAAGAGGCTAATAGTCTAGGTGACCATTTTTAGGTGTATACAGATGCGAGCACAGTGAGAGCCTTCGCATATCCTTTGAGAGATTTTTGGCAGTTTGGGGATATGCTCTACTGGAGAGTACATCTAGACCGTATTGCTAGCACCGATGTGATATGGAGACCCTACTGCCAAATGATAGAGTGGCCCAATACACAATTCCAGATGAGACATTCATAGTAGCATAAGCTGCTAGAGGGTCATCAGAGTCATATAGTGATGCCCTACTATTATGATCGGGTGATGAGGCAGTTTGGCTTGTTATAGGGAGTCCTTAGGGCAGTACCTTGCTATGTTTATCCGACGAGATACTATCAGAGACCCGGCACCATACACCGACCATCGATAGAAGACATAGAGGATAGCAATGTAGAGGAGACAGAGGATATAGAGGTACCATCAGATGTAGCCTATTCAGGCATGAGCTGAGATTACATCAAGTACTGGAGTTTGGATGGGACCTATCCTATCTTTCCTGAGGATTATCCTACAGGTGATCCAAGCTTTACAGAGGGGACAAACTGGAATAGTGGAGCCACCAAGGAGGATGAGGAGGAGCACATATCTGAGGGAGATCCCATGGAGGAGGAGGTGAGAGTCAAGGACATGCCCCCGCATGGTGATACTAGTGTAGATATACCTATTACTCACACATCACCACTGAGATCACGACGGCCCCCATGACCCCACACAAAGACACCACCACCGAGACCAAGATATAGTGAGCATGGAGAGATTAGTCACTCCATGCCCCCACCATCTAGACACTTTAGTGACGTCTAGGAGGGAGACCCAGGTATGAACTTGATTGAAATTTGGTTGAATATATGATTTGAATAGATAGGATACTGAACTGATAGAAGTTTTTCTTTCTATAGCTAGCATAGCAGAGTGGAGGAGCTTTGTATTCAAGATTCTCAAGGATACCATTATATCCTACCAACTACCAGCCAATGAGTGAGAGTCTTCCATTGGTCACAGAGATCTCGGCAAATATGCTGACATCTTTGTATGTATCCAGTGAGAGCTGAGAATGTGCAAAGAGAGAGAGGAGAAGCTAATGGCAGAGGTACAGAGTCTCCAAGGATGTGTACAGGGTATGAGCATATCCAGGAGCCATACACAAACACACAAATCTTCATCTTCTCATCAGAGAGTAGAGAGATCTGGGAGTCATCAACCATCAGAGTGATATAGTGATAGACGTAGCACTAGTACATTTGACATCATTTTTCAACCATTATTTTTTACCATTAATGAAAATGGTTTAGGTTGGTCGGGGTATAGAAGGAAAAATTTGTTTTTTTTTTAAACCATACCCGTGTTCATCGAACTTTTGACCACTAAAATTATGGTCAAATTTTCAACGAATATGAGCATATAACTTAAAAAGAACATCTCAATTCTCATTTTCACTTTTAACAGTTGCAGCGAGCGCATGAATTAGGATTGTTGTTGCTAAGCTAAGGAGCAGAGTGGAGCTTATTCCTGAATAGCGTGCCTACACCCAAGGTTAATAGCTCATTTCATTACTATCTTCCATGGAGTTTGAGGTATGCTTCATTACTATCTTCTGTGGAGTTTGCTATATTTCATTATCACGCATTGAATTGTCATTTTCTTGTACTCATCTCTGGTAATGTTACTTGATATCTTTGATGGATTCCGATCCTGAAGTTAACAGGTTCCCAACTCATTCCATTATAGCATTTATCATTTCATTAGTTACATATATGAAATGTACCCAATTTAGGGCTTTGTCCTTGAAGCATTAAATCGGTCTCCCCAAATTTTGAGCCTTCTGATTACTTGCATACATTACCTTAACTTACTCCACTTCCAACAGCATTGGATTCCCATGGAGGAGATACAAGTTAAGGGTTGAGTCCCATAACAAAGCCAATCAGAATACCTTCAAACACGGTCTGTCAGAGAATGGAACTCTGTGGAAAAAATGTAAATAATACTACACAATCAAACTTAAAAATGCATGAGTATGAATTTGGGGTGCGTTATCCAAAGTGTAAGTTTCTAACTAGTGGTGGACTGTGTCTTAACAAAACATTTAACCGCATAATGAACAACAGTCACAACAAATACATAGTAGTCTAGCAGAACCCGCAAATGTAAATTATGGGTTTCTATAATAACAGGGACTGCATATAGTTCCAAAACACCAGTGCTCCTTTAAGCAAACTATTCCATAGAAACAATAGATTCCAAGTGGGGATGCATTAGGAACCTTATTGTCATTCACTGAGATGTAATAGAAGTTCCTTTTCATTCATTATTTGTTTGAACAAGATTGATACACACTGTGCTGAAAGTTAGACGCCTAGTATCAGTTGACAGATTATAAGTTTTGAGTTTTCTTGCAACAGTCTAGGTTCTTTTCATAATATGACCATCCCATGAAAATCCAAGGGCCCTGGCTTCATGGGATGTCTTATTCTAACCTGTATAATAGCCTACTAACTCCTGAAATGTAGAAACAATGCAGCATTGATTGACTGTTATGGAACAGTGAGGGTTTTGTTACATCTCAGTTATGGAATGGTTATGTTAGGAAGGGAACGATGATAGTTGGTTATGAGGCTAATTCTTTTAACATTGAGGGAACGATGATATTTGGTTGAAATGGTTATGTTAGGAAGTTATGGGATTATTATGTTCCCTATTAGTTGGAATGGTTATGTTATGAATGGTCATAGGGAGTCTCTGTTACAAAACAGTGAGAACAGACTGGTGTATGTTTTTACTGGTGTCTGTTACAAAAAAAGTAGACTGCTTCAATATAAGGTTGGCTTCTAGTATTTGTTGTAGTACTAATTGCAATTGAATGATTTAGTAGTTTTAACATTCTTTTGTTGTGTAATGTTACTAAATTGTTTGCAGCAAACAAGTGCATTGAGTTGTCAAATTTATCTTTTTTCTTTTCATAAGTTTTTTGCTTTTGCAAGTCATTAAGATCTCTCAATATTCTTGTGTTGGTTCTACATTATGTATGTTTTGTAACAGTTGACAAAATTGTGATCTTGATAAATTTAGATGTTTTCATGGACTGTAATCTTGACGTTACATGCATTTAATTCTGGTCAGTTTTATTTAAGTTGTGTTACCATTTCACATCTTTTAATCAAAATCTAGGTTTTCTCAACAAATACTTTGCAATGCCATTTGAGTCAAAAATCACAATAACAAGTAATAAGGCATTTTAGTTTTAAGAAAATTAACAATTTTATTTAGTTGCACAGTGCAAATACTGCATAAATTTCTCACTTGAATAACATGTGAGTGATCCATGAACCATTTTCAGTCAATAACCTCAATGCTTTGAGGCTAATCCCTTTTTGGACTATGGCTGAATCAGGTCTCATTCATAATTATGAATAAATAGAATTTATTAGCACCACATAAAAACAATGTCACAAGGCTTACATTAATGAATTGGAAAGTCTTAAAAGTACAATAGCTATTGCTAATATATACCAATGAGAATAAATGTTCACTGATTTTGGGATTTCCAATATGTCAAAACTAAATTCATGTGTCTATAGAGAAATTAAATCCTTCTACAATCAAAAACAGAAATTGATGCCAGGTCTTCTAGCTTTCTTCAGAAGGCAATTAGATTGATGCAACACTTTGTTCAAAAATAGTATAAAATGCATTTTTTCGTCATTCAAAAATAGTAATTAGAGCTTTTCAAAATTTAACACTTCAAAAGGATAAGTTTTACTTTGTCTTCATCTAGAGGATGGGAATAGAGAACTTACTAATCCCATTCACACTAAAGTGAATACTTTTGTAAATAAAGGCATGAATTGGGAGCCTCCAAATTTCATGTTACCCCAGCTTAAGAAGCATTATTGCTTTGAATTATTAGCATTTTGTAAGTTAAGGAGTCCTAGTTTTAGACTTTAAGCTCCACAAAACTAATCTGTAATCTTACTTCATCAAAACAAATAACAGAAACAATTCATGCACTAGAGAAAGTTTCTTGGCATTCAAATATTGCATACAAAAAATTTGTATTGATTCCATGAAATACGAACTTGGAATCTCTAAAGAAGCAGTTCTATGTCAGGATTCTTAACACAATAGTACCAAGGTTTATACAATTCTTTTGGAAACTAAATGGAAATTGGAGAAGTATAGAAGAACCTATTAAAATGCATGATTGTGGTTCCTAAGTATGCTCTTCAATAGAATATTAAAATGATATATGATTTTATCCATAACAGCGTTCTTTTAATGTTATTGTTACACATTCATTGGATTTCCTTCACTTGAATTAGATACAGACAAGTGAAAATAATTATTTACAGTTAAACTTTTACATGGATGTGCTTAGATACAATGCAACTGATTCAATCACTCATGTCTAAAACATTACCATCACCTATTTCCATTTCTTTGTAGATTTCTCCTGCCATAGTAGCTGCTCTTCAATCCTCTATTCCCTCATAAGCCATTAGCACTATCAAAATTGTTGAATGCCATATGCAACCACTCAAGAATTTCTTCCTACGTATAATATTCCTCTATGTTTGTGGCTATGCTAGCATGGCCACTTCCTCTATGAGTATGAATGCTTCTATATACAACATTATTCCCCATACCATTCATGTGAAAACTTGGGTTGTGAGTGTTTGATAGGCATTTCAAACCCTGTGGAAAAGGAAAAAGATTCAAGGAGATTAACATATATGCTGCTAGATATCATCTCTTATCCTACGTTATACAAATAACAATGAGGTGTTAACAATTATACTTCTTTAAAATCCATGGAACTAAATGAAACATATTATGTTCCTTCACACAGGTTTTCTATCAAACAATTTGAGTCATGCTTACACTATAATATAAAAAATTAATGTTCATGCTTAGGGAGTTCAAATTCTAATGGCTTGCATTAAAGAATCAACAAGGGAACTAGCAAAAAAGAGAAAATCACTAGCCTGAATAGATCAATGTACTATAGAGTACAAATTCATTTCTCATTCACAATGTTTACACACTTCAATAGATCCATCAACAAAGTAGAAAATAAGTTACAAAATACAAAATTCAATCATTGTGAAAATGCATTCACCATCTTACAATAATAGATATACAACAACATAAAAATGCTTAGAATGCTTAAAGTTTAAATGGAAAAGAATACTAGAGCTTCAAAAATGCAGGCATTACCAAAACAATAAGAGCATATACAAGAACATAATAATACTGGGAATTTAAGTGAATCTTATTCTAAAAGCTACTCCTAGTCATGGTTAATATTTTTAGTATAAAGTTATTTGTCCAAATAGTTTTCTGATTTCTCACATAAGCACACAAGAACTATCATTTGTACTTCATACTAGCTTTGATTTTTAAACCTAACAAGGCAGCGTGCCAAATTGAATTTTATTTTTCTAAATAAAATGAAGAAAACAAAGCCTTGCCATATAATCATTTAACTCAAATGAGTCTCATAAAACTTCTTTATCAATTTCCAGATCATAGGCCATACTAAACTTCAGTCCTCCCATTTAATATAATTGTCTCACACATATGCTACATCTATTGTCCTTGCACAAGATGGATTCAATGATATGTCGATGGTTGAAAGTTCACAAGGAAACAGAACCATCATTCTACATCAATAACGATCCTCTCATAGTGCACTACATGATCTGAGATTTGACTCATTCAAACTTATGTGAAATACCTATTCTTAGCTTTAGCCTGCAAATTCACCTTTTTACTTTTTGTCTAAATGTACACTAACTTCATATAGGTAGTTGCCCATAGCTTAAGTGATTTTATTGTCTCCACAAAGGCCAGTTACCAGTTCTATAAAGAATTTTTGTTTGCAGATAATCAACCCAGCTGATCTTCTATTGATTTGTAGGAGGGCTGCAATGGTAAACATCAGCAATTACATACGCATCCAAGGTGAGCTATGGTAGCAGCAAGGATGTGGCATGGGACCAGACAGGTGGCAATCTTTAATTGGTCATGTTAGAATAGGTAGATAGTTGCATGGCCTAAAATCTACCACAAGACGTTGCTCAATGAAATGGAAAATATAGTATCGTTGCAAGTTGGGTTTGGCCATCTTGCCCCTAGCCATTGATCTTGTGTCGACCATCAGATCTAGCCATAGTTTAAATAGTCGAACCAAAGATACAACGGTAAATAAAAGGTTATTACATGACACTTGGTCTCAAAATCATTGGGTGGAGGATAGATACACATTTGAGGAACATAACCATCCCATAACTTCCTAACATAACCATTCCAACCAACTATCATCGTTCTCTCAGTGTTACATCTTAGTGAACGGCAATAAGGTTCCTAATGCATCTCCACTTGGAATCTATTGTTCCTAATGTACCTTGAAACATATGAATCATTCATGTTTGTGCATCCTCATTGTCTATCTCATATGCATGTGTAGTTGATTTAAACAATAGAGAAAGTTACCACCACACATCAAACATAAGGTGCATTTGATTGAAAGATTGGTCATTGTCCCTATAATGACTGTCCCAGAGTGACAGCATTTTGGTGAGTTAATTTGTTTGAGTAGAATTATGAATGGATTGGTCAGATCAATGGATTGGAATAGTGTGATGACTGTCCCATATCCATTCCACATGAATATGAGACAGACAATGAGTATGCCTTGATAAAATTATTTGTGAATTCCTTAAAAGAAATTGCCAAAGAATGGTACAAAAATATCCTAGACAATAGTACTATTTCTTCATATTCATATTTCTTCATATTTCTTCTAAATAGTGTGATGACTATCCCAACTAGAGAATCACAAATTTATATTATAGGTTCTTCATGGCACCTTTCAACTTGTCCAATTATGCAAACTGCCTTGCCTGGGGCAGCTATATCTAGTTGTGAGATTTTCATATTAGTAGTTCATATTGCACTATAAAGGCCTCAGTGCAATCCAAAACCAATTCTCGTACCTTCCATAGTACTAATACCAATCATGCAATATAATAATTTTCATCTACCTTCTTTGTACAGGTTTATACATTATTATGCTATTAAGTGATTGGATACCAAAGTTCTTGCTACCGTATTTTAGGAACATCATTAATGAGACATTCATTTCACAACCCACTCATAAATTTTAATTTTTAAATGTAAGAATTAAGGAACGTAGAATTGTGTGAAATTTAATGTTGATTTGAGGCATATATTATTATTTTTTTTTGGTAAGTTAGTTCAAACATTAGGTTTTTGGTATTATACATGATGAGCAATGTGTGACTGTAAATGCACACACACAAGCATTGATTGACTGTTACAGAATAGTGAGGGTTTTGTTACATCTCAGTTATGGAATGGTTATGTTAGGAAGGGAATGATGATAGTTGGTTATGAGGCTAATTCTTTTAACACTGAGGGAACGATGATAGTTGGTTGGAATGGTTATGTTAGGAAGTTATGGGATGGTTATGTTCCCTATTTACTTTGAACTCGCATCTTCATGAACTCGATCTTCATTTTGCCTTGAATTTTTACTTTGATAATCTTGATGTTGAATTTTCCTTCTCACTTGAAGTCCTAGAGCTTGAAATCTTGAGCTTAAATTCACCATCATTTCCTCGCCTTCCTAGCTTCTCCTAGCTTCTCCTCCAATTCACCTTGCAAAACAAAGGAGAAAAAAGCATTAAGTTTCATAAAATTGACAAGTATAACAAAATGAAGAAATCTAGAAGCTTTCATGACAATTGGATCAACATCAAAATGAAATGGATTTTCCCAAACATTGCTTCAAGTTTAAGACCCAATTCCTTCATTTTCTTGCAGATGTCAAATTCCAATTTCATCGATAAATTGATTTTGATCTTGCAACCTGATGTGGATCTTGTTAAAAATTTTGGGAAATAAACTGGTTTTTTGATGCATGACATGTCCAAATTTCCTTCAATTTTCCCCAATTATATTGAACACCATATTGGAAGCTCATTTTTCTACTCTATTTGTACACCCACCTATTTTCTTATGCTATTCCATCTTTCACAGAATATGTAAAGGGCATCTTTACATTATTTGTACACTTTTTCTTAGTTGATTTGATGGTGTATTTGTTTTGCCTGAGAACTAAGAACTTGTTATTATCCTTCCACTTACCATTGCATTGTAATATGCGCACGAAGGAGGTAGAAGCTTATTTATTTATGATTCAATCCTTGATAGGATAGGTTCTAATAAATTTATGATCCTTATGAATTGAAAGGATTATAAATTTAATTGTTGTTATAACAGTCTACTTCTGAATGTGTAATTGATTGCTGCGTTAGTACATTTGACATCATTTTTCTATGAAAATTATCGACCATTAATGAAAATGGTTTAGGTTGGTCGGGGTATAGAAGGAAAAAAAATTTATGCCATAAAATGGCCATATGCAAAAGGAATTAACTCCAAAGGCTTTGTAACCTAGAAAGCCCCAAATTTGGTGCCCTCTAACCCTGGTTTTTAGGGCTTCTTCAAACTCCTGTCACAACTCACTTCTACAACCAATTGGTGATTGAATAACCTTCCAATAAACATAATAAACTATTCCAAAACATAAAATAGATACCTTATGTGGACAGATCATCCACTGTTACACCCGAGCCACCATTTTCACTGGTTTCTTTCACCATTCTTGACTGTGATCACTTCTAACTCGCTTGGATCTGCATATGCATGATCAGCTTTATATAATACAAGTCAATAATTTTCATTCCATGAATTAGGCCTTATATTATTCATGGAATGACTTCCATTTATCTAAAACTCTACTGCAATAACAAAATAATTAAAAGATAACCACTGTTCTACACCAACGCAACAGCAAGTTCAAAGTAAACTGAAACTCATCAAATAGAAAGTCAATTTGGTTAAAAAGACTTTGTCAATGCATATATAATTCAACCAAGTTAATAGAGTTTCAAATAGTCATCGAATTGCATAGAACAATAAAGTTTTATTGTCTTTTCGTTCACCAAAACATACACCAGTCTGTTCTCACTATTTTGTAACAGAGACTCCCTATGACCATTCATAACATAACCATTCCAACTAATAGGGAACATAACCATCCCATAAATTCCTAACATAACCATTCCAACCAACTATCATCATTCCCTCAGTGTTACATCTCAATGAACAACAATAAGGTTCCTAATGCATCTCCACTTGGAATCTATTGTTCCTAATGTACCTTGAAACATATGAATCATTCATGTTTGTGCATCCTCATTGTCTATCTCATATTCATGTGTAGTTGATTTAAACAATAGAGAAAGTTACCACCACACATCAAACATAAGGTGCATTTGATTGAAAGATTGGTCATTGTCCCTATAATGACTGTCCCAAAATGACAGCATTTTGGTGAGTTAATTTGTTTGTGTAGAAGTATGAATGGATTGGCTGGGTCAATGGATTGGAATGGATATGGGTAGAGTATAGAAGAGTTTAGAATGATGTTAGAGTTTCTTGTGGATGAGAAGGCAAAGCCATAGTGCTTAGGGGAATAGTGTGATGACTATCCCATATCCATTCCACATGAATATGAGACAGACAATGAGTATGCCTTGATAAAATTGATTGTGAATTCCTTAAAAGAAATTGCCAAAGAATGGTACAAAAATATCCTAGACAGTAGTACTATTTCTTCATATTCATATTTCTTCATATTTCTTCTAAATAGTGTGATGACTGTCCCAACTAGAGAATCACAACTTTATATTATAGGTTCTTCATGGCACTATAAAGGTCTCAGTGCAATCCAAAACCAGTTCTTATTCATATTTTTCTGATAGAGAATCATAGGTGTGCATGTATAGTTTTTTTAGACAGTAAAAATTGACATTCAAATAAAAAGATATATTGATTTGATGAGTATTTGGCAAGCTGATTTTTGACTTACACTTGGATTTGGATTTGGTTTTGGTTAAAAGAATTAGCCAGTAACTTGGCATTTTAAAAAAATACTAAATTAAAAATTTGATTTAAAGCTATTTTCTCTTTCTTTTCCATTGTATTCTTTATTTAAAGTGCTCAATGTGTTTGACAATACTAAACATGAATATGAGACAGACAATGAGTATGCCTTGATAAAATTGTTTGTGAATTCCTTAAAAGAAAGTGCCAAAGAATGGTACAAAAATATCCTAGACAGTAGTACTATTTCTTCATATTCATATTTCTTCATATTTCTTCTAAATAGTGTGATGACTGTCCCAACTAGAGAATCACAACTTTATATTATAGGTTCTTCATGGCACCTTTCAACTTGTCCAATTATGCAAACTGCCTTGCCAAAGGCAGCTATATCTAGTTGTGAGATTTTCATATCATATTTCTCTCAGTAAGAATAGTTGTGGCATAGGATCCTTCAACTATTTGTGGACCCTTTGTCTATCTAGGAGATTTTTGTACCTTGAAACATATGAATCATTCCTATTTGTGCATCCTCATTGTCTGTCTCATATTCATGTGTAGTTGATTTAAACAATAGATTCGTCACTACAATGAGAAAGTTACCACCACACGTCAAACATAAGGTGCATTTGATTGAAAGATTGGTGATTGTTTACAAGACAAAGGGTCCACAAACAATTGAAGGATCCTATGCCACAATTATTCAACTTACTGAGAGAAATATGAGGGATTCTCTAGTTGGGACAGTCATCACACTATTACCCTAAGCACTATGGCTTTGCCTTCTCATCCACAAGAAACTCTAACATCATTCTAAACTCTTCTATACTCTACCCATATCCATTCCAATCCATTGATCCAATCCACTCATACTTTTCACATTGACCTTTCCATCATCCATCATTACCAAACTTCTCATTTTCTAGTACTATCCTTTGCATAATGTTGCCTTGGATGAATGTCCTTTAGTGGACTATCACCTTATCCTACATACTATTAGTGAGTCATGCTACTGAGCCTCTAAAATATTTCATGTACTTCTTGCAAAAACTTGACTTGTTGTCTACTCTCCTTTGATCTTCCATCAAGAACTACTACATGCTCATTATTGTTTGGCATGACTGTCATGGGATGATTGTCCTCATTGTGATGTTTCTTGTGGCTATACTTGGATTGTTGGTTGTCTTCAAAATTTTACCTTCTCCATTAACTAAAAATCCTTTGAGATCAACGTTCTTTTGACACCAACTTGTTTAACATTGACTATTATACCTATTAGTTCATCATTCCCTTGGCCTAGTTTGCTTTGTTCAACTCCAACAACATTTGTGATTGTCACATGACCATTTAGATTGTCTACCATTTTAGCCTTTTAAATTCTTCATAGGACTGACTGTTCTATGGTTTTCCTTTTCTGTTTCTATATGGCAACCATTATCAACATGCCATCCAACATTTTCAAAGGTCATTCTTGTCTTTCTTGTAAGCTTTTATAGACTGTTTCTACACAACCTTAATGTTTGGACTTACAATTGTCCATTATTTTCTTAGGCAAGACTGTCACTTCAACATGAAGGTTGTCATAATTTTGTTTTAGCACTATCCACTGATATTTATGGGACTTGAATTTACATCTATTGGACTGTCATTTTTGTTCACCATCCTTTTATAGACTAGAATTCTCAAAAATAATGACAAATGCCAAGGCAAAAAGATAGTAAATAATATAAGCTCCTCAAGCATGAGTTGGATGATGTGGATACATTAGTTCTTATATCTACATAATCCACATCATCCAACTCATGCTTGTGGACCAAGAGTGGATATAGATCGTATTTACTTTCTCATAATGACTTACTAGGATAGGTACCAATCTTACTATTATGAGATAGTAAATAATATAAGCTCCTCAAGCATGATTTGGATGATGTGGATACATTAGTTCTTATATCTACATAATCCACATCATCCAACTCATGCTTGAGGAGCTTATATAATAATCAACTGATTAATGTTTTTGGTTTTGATGTAGTCCTCTCCAACTCATGCTTGAGGAGCTTATATAATAATCAACTGATTAATGATTTGAGGGACATTTTAATTGCCTGTTCTAATCACTAATTTGAGGAACATTGACAGTGACTATGAATGAAGATTGTATTCTTATTGTTTTGAAATTTTATGAGGGGTTTTATGTAATCTTAGGTTGGAATCAAATCCATTCTTTGATTATGGGAAGAAGCACTGTTGTAAACCAATAGAGAACTACCAGGGACAGTGAAATCCACACTTGGAGACTTGAAATATCTAATAATCAGTGAATGTTGACATTACATATAACATGGAAAACAATGTAGTCAACCATATTGAGAAACCTAAACCTATTCCAAAACCTAGGCTTGCAAGGTTAAAATGACCTTTTTTTCATCCCTCCTTGAATAGACCCTTACTGTCTTGCACTTGTGCAATGATAGGACACCAATTTTGCTAATTAAGGTTGGTGGGATGATTACGCCTATCCTGAAAAAAGACTATCAAATCATTATGCTTTCAAATCAATTACCTATCGACGTATCCCTTGCCAGGGAGAGAAGCCAAACACATAAAGAACATGCACATAAACATGGCAACTGAAAAACTTAAATGGAATACACCAAGAAGTACCAAATGATGAATGCTCAATTGTTGTAATGGCAAAGCAATATCAGAACTGTCCATTTATAGTCCTAATGATTTTGGAAATTGTTGACAAAGAGTGTTTCTTTTTTTGATTATAGTATAAATGATTTTTCTATAGTCGTAATGATTTTTCTTATTTCTTGTCTTTTGTCCCTTTTTTATTTCCTATGTCTGTGCTTTGTGATAGGATTTTTTCACCTTCTTTTGATGGTATATTTCATTCACTCTATGTGGAATACTATTTTGTTCACTATTTTATTTCAACTTCATATTTCTTTCATTTTTCATATACACACAGACTACACATGCTGATAAAAAAATGAGTTATTTGATTTAGGTTTACTTTTCATTATTGTAAATGGTTAATATTTCTGATGGTACCCCTTGGTGTATTTGGACTGTAAAAATAATCATATAAAAATAATAAATATAGTAACGATGGTGCGGTGCATTATTGATATAGGTTCAATGACTCTTGTCAATGTGCCAAACTATCAATGTGGTGGTGGGAAGTGTGTGTTGAAGACTTCATGAACATTGAACAACCCTGGATGACAATTTTGGTGCTGCCCTAATCGAAAAAAGGTTGCTAATGTATATATATTTAAAGTTTCTAATGTAAATACTATTCATTATAATATAAGAACTAATGTAGACTGGGTATCATAGGGAAATAATGGCTGCGGATACTTTAGTTGGGTCGATGACAACTCATCTGCATCTATCCACCCATCTCCACTTATCCGTAATGAAGGATTTGAGTGCAAAACGTGTCAGGCTAGGGCAAATTCTAAAATTATATTTTTACGATGCCTTCTCTGTATTGTAATCGCATATCTAATTTGTTGCGACCATATGCAGAGATGAACTCAAGAATTAGTTAGTTTAGTATTTTCATATTGTAACTAATATTTTAATAATTCTTCATGTTTATGGCTCATGGGAGCCCCAATCTGCTATCAATCACATGATTTAACATATAGTGTTTTCTTGGTTGTTCCATTTGTTCCTTGACCTTGACTATGGATTGACTATCTCTTTTGCGAGTTTTCAAGAGTTTTCCCACCAATACAAGCATAAATAATGCATTGAACGTAAGCTATGGATGTTGTGTGGTATGAAGTCTCACTGAAGTTTGAGTGTAGTGTGGTATCAAGTCTCGCTGAAGAAGAGTATTGTAGAGAGCAGGCCTACTGTACCAAGGAAGTTTGACAAGAACAAGGAATATGTCTTAAATAGAATGGGAAGACGTCTTTCCAGCCTGGGCTTGGATCCTTCGACAATTAGCTTGATAATAAATGAAGCAAATGAGAGTTGAGCAATTAGCTTCCCAAGAAAAATCTTGTAAATGAGCTATGTGTACCCCAATTCTTGTGCCTTCTACGCATACCTAAATGATATATTTGAAACAACAAGGGTAAATTTAGCCTTACCCTTATTGTTTCAAATATATCATTTGGGTATGCATAGAGGGCACATTAATTGGGGTACATATAGTTCATTTATGGGCTTTTTCTTGGATAGCTAATTGCTCATCTATCATCTACAATTATTATTAAGCTAATTGCCGAAGGATCTAGGCTCAGGCTAGAAAGATGTCTTCCCAAACACATAAAAAACATACACATAAACACGACAATTGAGAAACATAAATGTAGATTTCACAATAGCTAAGAAACATAATTGTAGGCATCATGGTCACAATTTTTTGGAGACAACATAATTGAGTTGTATATCCAGACGATGGAGAGCAACTTCTACTCCTCTGATTCCAAGTTGACACTGCGGGATCCAAAGACCATAGATAAGAAATAAATTGAGAAAGTGGAGGAGGGCCATAATGACAAAAATAATAGAGGAAAAACCTCAAGTTAAATGAGGCAACTGCAAACATTTTAATAGAATTTATTAAAATGTTTGTAGTTGCCTCATTTAACTTGAGGTTTGTCCTCTATTATTTTTGTCATTATGGCCCTCCTCCGCTCTCTCAATTTATTCCTTATCTATGGTCTTGGGATCCCGCATTGTCAACTTGGAACTGGAGGAGCAGAAGTTGATCTTCATCATCTAGGTATACCACTCAATTACGTTGTCTCCAAAAAAATGTGATCATGATGCCTACAATTATGTTTCTCAGTTGTTGTGTCCCAGGACCCCTTATGAGCTTCCACATTCACGTGGTTGGCCCTATTAAGTAGAGAATGTTAATTAAACTATTCTTGAAACATAATTGTAGGCATCATGGTCAAATCGGGGATGAAACTATTCTAAGTTGACACTGTGGGATGGAAAACAACTTGGAACCAAAGGTGCAAAAGTTGCTCTCCATCGTCTGGGTATACCACTCAATTACATCGTCTCCAAAAAAATGTGACCATGATGCCTACAATTATGTTTCTCAAAGAATGTTAAACTATTCTCAAAATAAAGAGAAGCTCAAAGAGAAGCTGGCAACAACCAACAGAATGAGTGTGGACACCTGAAGATAAATATCAAATAGGGGAAAAGCACCTGCAACAACAGAGGTAATAGCTGTAGATACAGATGAGGATATCGCAGAAATCCCTAATTTAGTGTTTCAGAGAACAAACGATGGACTGTGAATTAGGCATTTCTGTGATATCATCATCTAAATCTATTATTTACATTGGAATGCAGCCTGCGGATATTGATATTGCACCGGTCGAGCATGATGGAGGCATCGATTCTAATGTGAATTGTAGTACTCAAGGTATACATTTTCTATTTGAATTTTGATTAATGAATATTTAATACAAGAAAACATATTCAATTGTTTAAGGTGGATTAGTTGTGATGATGAGACGTGCCATTTAGATGTTAACTGTGATAGTCTCTTGGTTTCAGGCAATGCAGAAGGAGAAGCCTAGTTCAATATGCAATCTCATAGAATATACACAGATATCAGGTGGAGTTGAAAAACACAACAGGGTTGCATTTTTTATAGAGGTCTTTAATTGCATATTTTAAGTTATAGACCATCATGAAAATGTAAACGTGTTGTGTTTTTTCAACTCCACCTATTGTCTGTGCATATTCTGCTTGTGTTGCACGTGCATTCTTGATTCAGAGTGGGAAAAATCCTATTTTCAATGCGAGGGAGAGAATCCAAACACAAAGAACATGCAAATAAACATGATAGCTACAAAACATAAATGTAGGTATCACAACAGCTGAGAAACATAAATGTAGGCATCATGGTCCCAATTGTTTGGAGACACAACATAATTGAATGCTATGCCCAAAAAATGCAACACAACCACTACTCTTGCAGTTCTAAGTTGACACTATGGATCCAAAAACCATATATAGATTCCTTATCTTTGGTTTTTGGATCCCGTAGTGTCAACTTAGAACTACAGGAGTAGTGGTTGTGTTGCATCATCTGGGTATACCACTCAATTATGTTGTGTTTCCAAAACATTGTGACCATGATGCCTACATTTATGTTTCTCAGCTGTTGTGTCCTTGGATCCCTTATGACCCTTTATGACTATTTACGACCTCTAAGAATACATCTTAGAGGTCTTAAAATGTCATAAAGGGTCATAAGAGGCTCCTAGGAGGGGCCAGATGAGCTTCCACCTTCACGTGGTTGGCCCTGTTAAGTAGAGAATGTTAATTAAACTATTCTTGAAACATAATTGTAGGCATCATGGTCACATTTTTTTGGAGACAACATAATTGAGTTGTATACCTACACGGAGAGCAATTTCTGCACCTTCGATTCCAAGTTGACACTGCAGGATGGATAACAACTTGGATCCGGAGGTGCAGAAGTTGCTCTCCATCGTGTGGGTATACCATTCAATTACATTGTCTCCAAAAAAATGTGACCATGATGCCTACAATTATGTTTCTTAGAGAATGTTAAACTATTCTAGAAACAAAGAGAAGCTCAAAGAGAAGCTGGCAACAACCAACAAAATGAGTGTTTACGACCGTTTACGACCTCTAAGAATACATCTTAGAGGTCTTAAAATGTCATAAAGGGTCATAAGAGGATCTTAGGAGGGGCCAGATGAGCTTCCACCTTCACGTGGTTGGCCCTGTTAAGTAGAGAATGTTAAACTATTATCAAAACAAAGAGAAGCTCAATAATTTATATCTGAATACCAATTTATATCTGTGTATCAAACTCAGACAAGCACACAAATCTATAGGTAAATGAAGCTTTCTAACTGTGATAAATAGAAGACATCTATAATATTCTTTTGAGGAAACACATCTATGTTATTCTTTTGAATGATGTCACTATTGACACTTTTGAGGAAATAAAAGGCTGAGGTGGTATTAGGCATCCTATTCAGCTTAAGCTGTGTAATTGATAAACATTTTTTAAAATTAAAAAATTAGTATTGGTCAAAATTTCAACCATTTCATAGCACTAAATTCAACCAGAATGCTATGCATTCGACAATAATTTCTACAAACATTGGTGGATAATTTGAGTTGTCATATGGTCAAAATTGAGACCACCTCACCAATTAAATCAACGGCAATGTTTGCAGTTCCAAGGGATTGTTGCAATCGATAAGTCGACCAGTAGTATGGTCACAATTTTGACTATTAATCAACACGTAGAAAATTTGATGAAAAAAGATCGACGACAGTTTTAGTCTTTTATTCGACCAATTGTTGTAGAAAATTTGACTAATTCTCGTCGAAATTTAAGGTAAAATTTACTAGTGTAGTGATAGATAGGGCCATTGGCCACTTATGTATCAAAATTTTGAAAACTATTTATGATGAATGAAAAGCTTTCTCTACTGATTAGTTATATGTTTGATTACTTATGTTTTCATCAATATAAAACTTAATAGAAAGAAAGAAAGAAAAGAAGGTGCATAAACATATTCAATATGTAATTTTGGTAAAACTACAGAACCTATAAAACAAATATTTATAAGGAATACATAAATGCACATGGAACAAATGTAATTAAGGATAATAACATTTAAGATGCATAATATTAATGGGTTCCTTAAAAGAAACACCATCCATATCAGCCAGTTTATAAGCACCTGAACCAAAGTCTTCAGTAACAACAAAAGGTCCAAGCCAATTAGGGCTAAATTTTCCTTTTTCACCTGGTAAAGCATTCACATTTTGTTGATTCTCATAAAGGACTAAATCACCAACCGTAAAAGTTCATTTGATTACCTTATGATTTTATTGTTTCTAAAGAGATTTATGATAAGCTTTTATATGTTCTAAAGCATGTATTCATTGTTCATCTAACATTTCTAATTCTTGTAAGCATTGTTCACAAAAAGTATCTTTATCAATTATCCCATGAAAAAAAACATGTAAAGAGAGTATTTCTAGTTCCAAAGGCATAATAGCATCAGTACCATAGACAAGGTTGTAAGGAGAAGTACCCATGGCAGTACGAACACTAGTCCTATAGGCCCATAAAGCATAATTTAGTTGAGTATGCCAATCTTTTGCATGCTTACTAACTGTTATTCTCAAAATTTGTTCAATAATTTTATTTGATTCTTCAGCTTGTCCATTAGATTGAGGATAGTAAGGAGTTGAAAATCAATGTTGAATCCTATATTTCTCCAAGAATTTCGCAACTTCTTATTTTTAAAAGATGTTCCATTATCCGAAATTATCATCGAAGGAATACCAAATCTTGTTGTGATATTATTAAGGATGAAATCACAAATAACATCTACCATTGTTGAACAAAGAGGGACAGCTTCAACCCACTTTGTGAAGTAATCCGTAGTGGTGAGAATGTAAGTATGTCCTTGAGAAGAAGTTGGTGAGATTTTTCCAATAAGGTCAAAACCCCAAACACTAAAAGGCCATGGAGAAACTTGACTACGAAGCTCACAAGTAGAAACATGAATCAAATTACTATATTGTTGACATTGAGGACATTTCTTAACAAACATGAAAGAATCTTGTTCCATTGTTCGCCAAAAATATCCCATTCGAAGTAATTTATTAACCAAGGATTTTCCACCAAAATGTCCCCCACAAGAACCAAAATGAGCCTCTGCTAAAGCTACAGGAATTTCAGTTCTATTAAGACATCGTAATAATAATCCTTCATAAGAGTGTTTGTAAAGTGTATCTCCTAAAATGATGTACCATGCTACAAGTTTCCTAATACGATTACACATGTTCCTTGTTGTTGATTCAGGAAAAGTACTAGATCCTTCAAAAAATGAAAAATATGTGAATACCATTCATCCGAATGCAAGTTAAAACAGTCAGAGGTAATCTTATAGAAATTGCAGGGCATTTAAGAGTTTTTATAGTAAATTGAAAGTTTTCCGCATTGTTCTCGAGACAAACCAAGGAAGCTACACTAGCCATGGCATTTGCATGTCGATTGTCCTTCCTAGGTAAAGTCTGAATCGTATAAGAGGAGAATTGTGAAAGCACATCAAGAGCTAAATCTCTATATTGTGTCATTTTAGCATTTTTAGTCTGATATCCTCCTTTAATTTGTTCAACTATTAGTTGTGAATCTCCATATATATGTAAATGTTTGATATTGAGGGATGAAGTTGCCCATAGTCCATCTATAAGAGCTTCATACTCTGCAATGTTATTAGTGCAAGGAAAGGTTAGTTTATATGATAAAGGGATGGGTTTTTTTGTAGGGGGAATCAAGATGATACCCACACCAGAACCTATCTTACATTTAGATCCATCAAAATATAATTCCAAAATATCCTCCTATTGAAGAGCAAGGATATTATCATCAGGAAATTCTATGGAAGTAGAACATTCATCGGAGTGAGGACAAGGAGCTTCGGCTAGATAATCTATCAATGCTTGTCCCTTAATAGACTTCTGAGAAATAAAATTAAGATCAAACTTGGTGAGCAACATAACACATTTTGCTAACCGACCAGAGAGATCAGTTTGTGAGAAAAGATGTTTCAAAGGATCAAACTTGATAATCACATTAACTTCGGCATTTATCAAATAATGCCTAAGTTTCTGACATGCATAAACTATAGCTAGAAATTGTCTTTCTAAATCTGTATATCATGTTTCATAATCAAGTAAAGTCTGACTAATGTAATACACGGGTATTTCTTTACTATTATCATCAATTTGAGCTAACAACGCACTCACGGCCCGTGGAGTCACTGAAGTGTATAATTGAAATGGTTTATCAAAATTTGTAGGCTGCAAGATAGGAGGATACGCAAGATACTCCTTAAATTTCTCAAAAGTTTGTTTACACTCCTCATTCCAAGAGAAAGTGGTATCCTTTCTAAGAAAGGAGGTAAAAGGGATAGTTCGGTCCGCTAAATTAGAAATAAAGTGATGAATAGCTTGTATTTTTCCTTGTAAGCTTCGTAACTGGGAAATATTCTTAGGAGGCATATTAACAATAGCTTCAATCTTTTCAATATCTACTTCAATCCCTCACTTAGAGATTATAAATCCTAATAATTTACCAGAATCAACTCCAAAGACATATTTCTTAGGATTCAATCTCATATTATAACTTCTAACCTTTCAAATATCTGTCGTAAAATAGTAACGTGATCTTCTCTTTGTATAGATTTTGCCAAGATGTCATCCACATAATCTTCAAGGATCTTATGAATGTAATCAAGAAAAATCAAAGTCATAGCCCGTTGATAAGTTTCTCCTACATTTTTTAATCCAAAGGGCATCATGACCCAGCAAAAGGTTCCCCAAGGTGTTATAAATGTAGTCTTAAATTGATCTTTAGGGGGGATAAAGATTTGATTTTATCCCGAAAAACCATCCATAAAAGATAAAAAGGCATGGCCCGCTGTTGAATCCACAATCATATCAATATTAGGTAGCAGGAAATCATCCTTCAAGGATGCCTTATTTAAATCTCTAAAATCAATGCACATCCTTATCTTATTTTTTCCTTTTGACACAAGCACAATGTTTGAAATCCAATCTGAGTAATCAATAGAATGGATAAATCCAGAATCCAATAGTTTTTCAATTTCACCTTTGACTAACAAAGCAATTTGTGGATTCATCTTTCAAATTTTCTGTTTCACCGGTTTCATATTCGGCTTTGAAACAATGTTATGAGTAACAATCTTAGAATCTATACCTGGCATATCGAAATATTTCCAAGCGAAGATATCCTTAAATTCAAGAAAAAGGGAAACTAACTGATCGCGTTCATCCTACTTCAAACATTTCCCAATTTTTATCATCCTTTCAGAATCATTTTCATCCACTTAAATATCAATAGTTTCAGTAATTAACAAATCACTTCTTACTAGAGGATCCATTGGTAAAGGGAAAATATTGTGTTCTTCATATTCTCCAAAATAAGCATCAGTTTTCAAACAATAAGGCTTTCCTCGTTTGTGATGAAACTTAGGTAAATCCTCATAAACCCCTAAAAATTCCATTAAGGCTTCATCTTTAGGAAAAATATCCAAAGAGGATTGTTGATTAAGGTCAATAAGTAATGGGTTAACCAACTTCAACTATCCACTGCAAATATGCTTAACATTAAGAGGAAAAATGGATGGTTGTCTATAAGGATTGAATCCTAATCCATATGTATGATCATAAACTTCATTATCCAAAGGTACTTGTATACCTTGTTCATACTTACCACATCCTTTACCATTAAATCCTGATTTCTTAAGCAAATGATAACCAGGGCCATATCGATCAGTCATGTTAGAAGGAGTCCAAGGAGCAGCATATGTCACAATGTCATAACAATTAGGCTTTATAATGTCAAGCGTTTCATTAATCGAAGTGGCAACAAAATTACTTTTTAATTCTTTAGACAACGAAGAAGAAATAAAAAAAAATTCTCAAATTCATTTCGTTGCTTCATGAATTCCAAATTAGAGACCTTATATTCTCCAATAAACATAGGATTAAAATCCAATGTCCCCCAATCATCCTCAGTCAAGGAAGAAGAAGAATATGGAACTTCTTGTTGTTGAATCTCAAGTTGTTTTATCTCAGATTGTTGTATCTCCAATTGTTTTTCAATCTCTTTACTAGGTTGAATAGGTTCTGAGTTTTTAGCATATTCTACATTTAAGCAAGGGTTCAGAGCATCATCTGCATGTAATGTATACATTAAGTTATTATAGATGAACCTAACCTTGCGATGAAGAGTAGAAGGAACTACATGCATAGTATGTAACCATGGTCTTCCTAAAAGAAGGTTATAGTTGAGAGGTCCAGGCATAACATGAATAGGAGTATTTAGAATAACTGGACCAACTTTAACAAGTAAGGTAATAATGCCCAAAGTTCTTTTTGCAATATTGTCAAATCCACGTATAGGAACATTATCAAGTTGAATAGTAGATAAATCAGCCTTAATTTCTTTGAGCATATCCATGCTACAAACATTAAGCCCAGATCCATTATCAATTAAGGTTCTTCAAATGATACTCTGATTAATAGAGACAGCCACCATAAGAGCATCATATTGATTCTGCACCTCCAAGGAAGGTAAATCATTATCAGAAAACACAATAGGAGGTACAGAAGGCATAGTATGCATACAATCCAAAATAGAATGAATATTCTCTTGATTAGGAGGTGAAGCGGGAAGAGTAGATAAAGCCTTTTGCAATGCCTCGTGATATCTCGGGGAAGGTTTGAAGTAATTCCCATAAAGATATCTTAGCAGGAGTAGCACGTAATTGGTCAACTAAGTTGTACTCCTTAAAGGTAGATGGGTACCTAGGTGCTTGAGGAAGCATAGGTTGAGAAGGAGGTAAAGAAACCAGAATAGTAGGCTGAGGGTTATTCCGTGTGCGATAAGCATGTGAAACGGAATTAGTGTTATCAAAGAAATCCAAAGGATCTCTAGGTTTACCCTTAATTGTTATACAAGGACATCCTTTTATGTCATCAAAGGTGTAGGATATAGCATTTTAGGTTTATCAATATTGCAAATAGTGGGACATGAAGGTAACCATGCACACACCCTATTGTAAAGGTCAATTGGAGAGGTTGTGGAGGAGAGTGAAATAGGAATAGGATCCATGGAGATCATATTCAAACCATTTTCATCCTCACTACCATGTACCTCATTAGGGAATCTATCCTCTTGTACAATAAAAGTATCATCAAAGTACTCAAAACAAGAATCATACATGTTGAATACAAAGAAAGCACTAAAAGCATGAAAATGTAAATTTTTTTGTATTTATAAAAGGAATTTTGCAATTTTTTTGTTTTTTTGTTTTTTTGTTTTTTTGAAATATATAAACGCAAGAAAGAAATCTAATCTTCTAAGCATACAAAATTTAAATCTAACACCATAAAATAAAGAGTTGTCATAAATGGGTTCACCAAAATGAATAGGGGGAAAATGGAAGCTTTAGTAATGTACCTAACATTCAACACCTTTTCATTTGTAATAGATTTGAAGTTGAAAAGACAAGTAAATCTGGAAATACATGAAAACTAATTAGGTCAAGATACATACCTCATTGTGAAATTGATTTAGAAATACCTATTTTCTGAAGTCTGTGTGAGGTTTTGGAAGATTCTACAACCAAATCTATGATCGAAAAGCCGAGATGGAGAAAACCCAGAAAAGTTTCATCTTTCTAGTAGCAGGTCGAGTTTGACCCTCATAAAAGGTCAAATACCACATTTTTATTTTGAAGCCCAATTCTGATTTTGTTCATAGATCCTGTAAGTTCGGTGAAAAGGGTACTCAAATCTATCCTCTGATTCTCGAAATAGCGACTATAGATATCTAAAAAAGGGGGGGTTTTGGGGTGGCTATATAGGGTTTTGCCTTAGTCAAACCCCCATTTTGGTGGTCTCCACCTCCATGAATAGCTGATTGAAATAGAATGTGTGTGTGTGTATGTATTGAAAGTGTAATGCTAAGATATAATCCTCTACATCAAAACCCTAGCATGAATATGTATGAAACAACAATGCATAGATTTGAATGAGATAGAAAAGCATACCAAGCCCCCAAGGCTAAAGTACTTCTACCAAACTCATAATTTGTAATTTTTACTCCATGGTTGGATGCTTGAAAGTTGATAATGGTGGCTCAAGGAAGAAAGGATCTCTCTTGCTCCAAATATGAGTTCATAAAGATGCTTGATGTCAACAATGGCTTGATCTTCTATATAATCCTCTTGCTATCTTGCACCTTCACTATTCCTTGCTTCCTTGAAATCTTCTTGTTCATGAAATTGACTCCTTGAGAGCACTTGATCATGAGAATTCTTGATCATACTTGGTTCTCACAAAACTTGATGAAGAGATGTGAATAATGGATGAGAAAATGAGAGAGGAAGGCCTCCTTTTATAGTGAACTAGGGCACAATCCTCTAGAGGGGCTACCTTAGAGAATTAAATCCCAATTAGGTCCTAACCTTTAGAAAATATACCTAGATTAAATGCAATTAGAGGATTTACCATCCCGAAACCCAAAATGGCCAACCCGAAGGTGGGAAAACAAATATCCTGAAAGCCCGATGCCCGAAAATCAATGATTTTGAAGATTTGAAGGAAGGGGGCAAAATCGAGGTTGGGATTGACCTAGTCAGGTTTGAGTTTGAACCTAACCTAGTTAGGTTTGAGTTTGAACCTAACCTAGTCAGGTTTGAGCTTGATCCTGACCTAGTTAGGATCAACCTCGAATTTGACCCTGGGCCCAGATTCAATCAGAACCATGACAAGAGGTCTCGGGGATGCCCAGAGACCTAGAAATGATATCAGAACAGGATAGAATGCCATGGATAAGCATAAAATCCTATGATGATTATGATGAAGGCCAAGAGGAATTATTTCTAAGTCCTACCTAGAAAATAGAGCCATGGGAAAAGGGGAAATTCAAGAGAATCCTTAGGATCCTAACCCTAATTTCACCTAGAATGAAGAAGATAAGTGCAAAATGCATCCTAAATGCAATTCTATCATGATAAATGTACTAAAAGAGGGTGCTAAACCTATCAAGATGGAAGTGCTTCCATTTTAAGATGAAACACTATGTATTGAACAAGGGCTTCCTTAAATGTTCTACGGGTTTATGCATAGGATTGTGGCATTTGGCTTTACACCTGCCAACTGTATTTGTTTGAAAGCTTTACGTGGGCCTTGGCCATGGTTCCACATTTTGCATACATGTCTCCCAGGGCCATACCTTTTGCATGCCATAAAAAGTTCTACCTGCATGCCCATACCTGTTGCAATGTAATATTTATAAAATTGGACAGAATAGGTTTTGAATTTGTTGCAAGGTAATATTTATAAAACTGGGCAGAATAGGGTTTGAATTTTGAAAAATTCTCAGGCCATAATAGGGTTTTAACTACTTTCCCAGTGATCATGGGACTTTCCAGTTCTATTTGGTAAGTGTTGATTGTCTTTTTAAAAAAAATAAGTTCTGCCTAGGGCAGTACCCTTTTTGTATTCATTGAAAATAAAGATTACATATGAGGAAGAACCTCCAGATTACAACCAAAAGTGATTAGTGGAATAAATACATTATTCCCTAACCAATTTCTATCAATCTTTCTCCTATCTCCTCCGGAAAGAGCTTCTCATTTTCTTGGAGAAAGGCTCCAAACTTCACCTGATCGTATTCCTTAACACTTGCTTTGAAGGTTGACCACGCCTTCTTCATCAATGTCTTCTTTCCTTAAGCTTCCAATGCAAAGAAACCCAGCAAACCATTTCTTTTTAGTTGGGTATCAATGTTTTCCATTGCCTCCACCACCTCTAGGTATATTTCATCCACCACAATTCTACGAGCTAGTCCCATACCATGCAAAGGGTCCCCAAAAATTTGTATGATTGGCTGGAACAACTCTGCCACCAGAATGCCATCATGGACATGGCCACCAGACTAGAAGTCACCCCCTAGGATTGACACCATAGTCACATGCTCCTTCTCCTTTGCCTTGCTAAAAATCCTTTGTATTTTCTCCTCTGGTGTTTCCTGTAATGCTTCCACCTTGCTACATTGACATGTTATGCCTAGGTGATTTTCCATTGTGTTGTGAAAAAAAACAAGAATGGAGGAGTATAAATAGAACCATCTGTATCCTTATCGAAGTTCTTTCATGATGTGACAAGAACTAACTGCAACATCATCCAAGTTCACGAGATTGATCATGGGTCTCTCATGCACACCGTCAAAAGCATCCCTTCTCTCTATCCCAATATCTTCACTAGATCTCCTTTGCTACATCAAATAACTTGGAAGCGACCTGCACCTCTATCCACTTCTGCAACAGTCTTCCTTACTGCTAAATACTTACTAATATTCAAAAGTATGAGGCAACTAACTCATGGGTAAATGCACTTCTGAACATCAAAAATAAAACTCTCTACCATTACCCTACACCTTTCCTTGTGAAAGTACCATGCGCTTCTGCAACTATGTCCTAAAGATTCTTCGACATGTTTTCAAGGTGATCATCAAATGCCTTGTTGATAAGGTGGTTGTCCACAAGATTGGCATTCTTGATAACATGTGAGCATGGTAGTGATTGATGGAGATACTCGATATCTGTCATCCTCGATCATAACACATTCTCATATTGCATTTCTTTGATGTGCTTCTTGATGCTAAATAGGAAAATTATCTTATTGAAAGAATTCATGATTTTCCTTGATACATTTGATGCTTATTGACTATTTGTGGAAAGAATATGCAAACTATCTACTTGAACTCTTACTTGCTATGTACAATTTTCCACTATCTCCTAACTATCTTGAGGTGCTCAAGGTCTGCCACCCCTTAACCACATGTGTTTTGTTTCTATTATGTTACTAGGTTAAAGATGGGGACATCACACTATCTATGGAAGACTGTCATGAAACACTCAGTCTTGTGACTGAATAGAACTATCCTTTTTGAAATTGTCACATTAATAATTATAAAAGGTTGTCTTTCATGATACACCCTTGAGAGGAATGTCACATTCATGTTCCTTTCACCTTGTCTGCAGTAGTTTTCATGTGTTGTATGACTATCTTGTAGGTCCCTTTACATTTCTTTGTCATTTTTCTTTTTCTTTTCAATTGAGATCATCATATCAACCATTTTATAGTCTTTGACTCAATTTTGTCTGAGAACTCTTCCTTTCATTGTCTATGTGTCTATCATTCTTTCCTTATTGTGATTCAAAATTGAACCTTTCTAGTAATCTCTATCACCACTGTCATATTTTCATGACTTACACCCACTATTATTCATCCTCACAGTCATCATTCCAAAAGGACTTCTTTTTTTCTATATCTCTATCATTAATAAAAAACCATCACCCTCTAATCTCTTCGGTTAGACTTGATTTGTCTTTAGATAAAAGGTCTGTATCATATGCACTTGGATTGTCATATTAATTTCTCTTATTTGTCCTTTAACATCACGACTGTCATTTAAATATGATGATTTAGGGCCCTTGTTCATGCAAACATTGTCCTCTTATTTTCCCTTTATCATTGATGTTGTTGACTCTAGAAGACTATGATGGTTACGGTGTTTTCTATCTTCTCTTTGTGCTTGTTTCATGTTTGATACACTTTCCTTGAAGATCTCTATCTTCTTTTTACACTCATTAAATCCCTACTCAATGTTGAGAATCTCCTATAAACCTACATTTGCATTGTAACACATAGTACATATAATTGAAGGCTATCATTTGGGCCCTACAATCTTCCCTTAAAGGAACAACTATAAGTGAGGGGTAAGAGGTGAACTTCTCAGTTTTAGCATAGGTATCACTTTACCTAAAGATGGTTTTTTATTGGCTACCCTTCAATAGGACACTTGACTGTACCTATTAGAACATAGTTCAAATCCCAAAAGTCTGCATTTCTAGGACTGTTCAGCATTGTCCTAGTCAATCCATGTTTGTATGCTTTCCATACCAACCTGTATCACCTGCAATGTTTCCTTGCTTATGAAGAGGAATAGTATCACCAAAACACATTATTATCTTGTCTTTATCCCTACTAGAAGAAAATGGATTCACATCAAAAGAATGTTGGAATTTTGGCCATGGAGGTCTACTTTCCCACTACGTGTGTTCAATAGGTAAGTCATTTCCTGCACTTTTATTGTATTCAGCTATATATTTGAGCTGTGTTTATGGGCCCAAAATGTTGATTTCCCATCCAGTGGTCACTGGTTCAATTCCCACTAAGTGCTTAGTTTAGAGGCATATTGCTTCATGAACCATAGGTATGGGATGTAGCAAAGGGTACAGGGATGGGAATGGCAATTGGAGTGAAATTTTAACATATTAGATCATTGTGGATTACGATTCATGATGAGATTGTGATCAAATGCATTAGAATCCTTATGGAACATGTTGAGAGAGGATATGAACTATCTATTGTGGGTCTGTTGCAAATTGCAGTAGATTTTAGAAGCACTTAAGAGTCACGTTCTGGAACCTTGTTAAATTAATACTTCTAATCTTGAATTCTATTATCGTTACATGGAAAACCTAATATGGAATAAGTTTAATGCAGTCACTCCATTCATGTTGTAGCTATTGGAAGTTATTCAAAGCTTCTATTCAAATTGAATAATATTTCATCTTACACCTCTAGCCAAAACTAATAGAATGCATATGCTACATGCATTGCAGTAGTGTTGTTTTCTAAACTCACAATAGAGATTCTTCAACATTGTGCAATCTTCATTATTTAAGTGGAAGATATAGAATTTTAAAGCTACTGGGAGAATAAAAGCTTGCATGGTTTTTGAGTGGAGAGAAGATTCTTTTGTATATCTTTGCTACATGTAAGAAAGTAATATTGTTGTTGTATTCCTTGTCATGCTTGACATCCTTCAACATTTGTGCTATCTTCAGCATTTAAGTAGAGGGTAAAGAATTTAAAGCTATAGTGAGAATCAAAATGGGCATGGTCTTTGAGTGGTGAGAAGATTCTTTTGAGTAGAACCTTTGGAGGCACTGTAGATCAGTCCATATCTTTGGTCACAAATGTATATTGGCAATGCAGATCCTACATACCAAAATTTCATCTTAGTATTGATTTCCTTTTGTTGTGAAATTCAAACCCTATAATTAGGAAAATGTCAACCAATGCAAGGAGTGCAACCAAAATTTGGAGAATTAATCAAATGGACACAGCTTAGAAATGATGAAATTGGCACAGTCTTCAGGTAAAGTGATTCTTATCAGGGGTACTACCCGTCCACATCTAAACATGGTTGTTTACTAGCTACCATTCAATAGGACACTTGACTATACCTATTTGAACATAGTTCAAATCCCAAAAGTCTGCATTTCTAGGACTGTTCAGCATTGTCCTAGTCAATCCATGTTTGTATGCTTGCTGCCCATACCAACCTGTATCACCTGCAATGTTTCCTTGCTTATGAAGAGGAATAGTATCACCAAAACACATTATTATCTTGTCTTTATCCCTGCAAGTCAGTGGTATTAACTAAAATTTATCTTTGCCTTTGTGAACAATATATGTATTAGAGTAGCCATCATGAATTGTCCTTCTCATACATTTCCATGGTCTACCTAATATCATATGCCCACAATTCATAGATATGACATCACACCAAACCTGATCATGATATGGCCCCAATTGAAAAATTGACAAGAGCATATTACTAATAGATTAAGCATATTATTATTATTCTTAATGTTCCATTTAAATGCATTTAACACAAAAAAAAAATTTACAAAATTGAACCAATGACATGTTTACAACAAAGGTCTAATAGAACTCCCAACAATTCTTAAACATACGTTATCTGATATGATGAATTCTTAAACAATTAAGGTTGGAGTAGACATAGTTATTCACAGTTGTTTGTGTGGTACAAGGAAGATTTGGATAGGTCAAATCTTCCTTCGTGCTAGCAGTTATAAAAATCGACTAAACCTTTATTAAGAATTCATCATATTAGATAAAGTATGTTTAAGAATTGTTGGGACTGGTCCTCTAGCGTGTATTAAATAGAATAGAATTTTTAGCATATTATTATCATTCTATTTCTATGTTGTAAACATGCCATTGGTTCAGTTTTGTAAAAAAACTTGTGAATTAACATGCCATTGGTTCAATTTTGTAATTTTTTTTTGTTGTAAACGTGCCATTGGTTTAGTTTTGTAATTTATTTTCAGGAACAATCTGGCCAGTCACTATCTACACAATACCAGTTACTCCTTTTGTATCACAAACAACAAAAACAACAAAGTTCTTGCATAAACAAGTAAAACTAATGCCTAGAAATGTTCCTACATTACAGAGCTGACTATAGATTTTCCCGAGCCGGTCTGTCAGTGAGGTTGGGTTCTTGCGTAGATCAACACCAAATTAAAAATACAATGTTTGCAAAGTCTAGTTAAATGAACTCTAACAAGAACTGTGGATGTGCAAATGAACCTGCAATGACATTAAAACTCTCTAACCATTACATGATCAAGTTTTCTATGACAGTCAAGCCATGTGCTCAGTTCATAACTGACTGTATAAATGTAACTAAAACTTGAAATCAAATGACAATCAAAACTAAGATGGATTCGAATAAACAATGCATACAATGAACTTGTCGAATGATCAATCCTTCTACCTATTTGCAACAGACAGAGTATGATAACAAAAATGTACTCAGAATGTTTTTTGGGTTTCTTTTATTCAACATTGCTTGGAAGATCATCTCCTTAATTGTGTCAATCCCATGATTGGACAAGGTTTAAAAACCACTTCCAAAAAGTCTTCCAACTAATCCAACCAACATGAAATCGGTTGTGGTCATTGGAGAACCAGACTTACTTCTTTTTTTCTCAAATGAAATAATGAAATGAGAAATGAACACCTTTTTTTTATACTTAACAAGATTATGTATAATCAAGATTATATTTTATACTTAGCAAGATCTTGCGAAGCATATTAATATTAAAATCTTGCTAAGTATAAAATATAATATCTTTATATCATCTTTGAAAATTATGTAATAAATACTCTCTGCACAGGCACAGCACATGGTTTGACTACCGCAGGGTGTATGAAAAAACATTAGAGGAAGCATGGAATCCCATGGGACATGGGGACACAGTTTTCTATGGGTACAAATTCCTATAACTAACTTTCAAACTAGTTTCCCATTTGTTCCCTTCTTCTTGCATTTTTTTGCACAAAAAGTTGTAAAAGTTGTCATTTTAACTTTGACAATTTTGTATCTTCCATTAGAGGCACTTCATATGCACAGGTGATGAAAATGCATATTTTCCTAAGCACTATTGGGAGCTTACCCAACAACACATGTACTATTGTGAAAATCACCACAAATCTATTTGCTGCTGGGTCTAGCATATACCTTCTATGATCAACTCTTATATGCACAGCAGCACAGGTGATGAACATTCAGATTTTCCTAAGCAGTACTTTGAGTAGTCCTCCTACACATGTACTATTGTGAAAATCATCATAAGTCCATTTTTTGGAGGGCTATTCAAAGTACACATATTTGGAGGTCTGAAGGAAACAAGAGAATTTGAAGAGTCACAAGTCTTAAGATTGTACTTAATATAGCCAAGCTTCATTCAATGGTACATTCAAACATGAAACAAACCATTCTTAAACCAAATTAAACTAGTAAACCAAAGGACATACTGATTATAAGTAAACTAGTAAACCAAAGGACATGCTTTTACTACTAAGTCTCTATTTTTTGGGCATACTGATTATAAGTACTTGACATATATCACAAATGTTGCTAATTAAGGTTGGCGGGATGATTACACCTATCCTAAAAAAAGACTGTCAAATCATTATGTTTTCAAATCAATTACCTATCGACGTATCCCTTGCGAGGGAGAGAAGCCAAACACATAAAGAACATGCACATAAACACAGCAACTGAAAAACTTAAATGGAATACACCAAGAAGTACCAAATGATGAATGCTCAATTGTTGTAATGGCAAAGCAATATCAAAACCGTCCATTTCTAGAACCTGATTTTTCTATAGTCCTAATAATTTTTCTTATTTCTTGTTTGTGCTTGGTGACAGGATTTTGAACATTGTTGACATACTTAAATGGAATACACAATACCAAATGATGAATGCTCAATTGTTGTAATGGAAAAGCATCAGAACCATCCATTTCTAAAATTTGATTTTGTATAGTCTTAATTATTTTTCTATAGTCCTAATGATATTGAAAATTGTTGACAAAGAGTGTTTCTTTTTTTTATTATAGTATAAATGATTTTTCTATAGTCGTAATGATTTTTCTTATTTCTTGTATTTTGTCCCTTTTTTATTTCCTATGTCTGTGCTTCGTGACAGGATTTTGTCACCTTCTTTTGATGGTATATTTCATTCACCCTATGTGGAATGCTATTTTGTTCACTATTTTATTTCAGCTTCATATTTCTTTCATTTTTCATATACACACAGACTACACATGCTAATAAAAAAATGAGCTATTTGATTTAGGTTTACTTTTTATTATTGTAAATGGTTAATATTTTTGATGGTACTCCTTGGTGTATTTCATATCAAAATAATAAATGTAGTAACGATGGTGCAGTGCATTATTGATATAGGCTCAATGACTCTTGTCAATGTGGTGGTGGGCAGTGTGTGTTGAAGACTTCACAGACACTGAACAACCCTGGATGAAAATTTTGGTGCTGCCCAAATAGAAAAAAGGTTGCTAATGTGTATATATTTAATGTTTCTAATGTAAATACTATTCATTATAATATAAGAACTAATGTAGATTGGGCATCACAGGGAAATAATGGTTGTGGATGCTTTAGTTGGGTCGATGACAACTCATCTGCATCTATCTGTCCATCTCCACTTATCTGCAATGAAGGATTTGAGTGCAAAACATGTCAAGCTAGGGAAAATTCTGAAATTATATTTTTACGATGCCTTCTCTGTATTGTAATCGCATATCTTTGTTGCGACCATATGCAGAGATGAACTCAGGAATTAGTTAGTTTAGTATTTTCATATTCTAACTAATATTTTAATATGGATATGACATAACTTATCTTTGCCTCAAGTGCACATATATATGGTTTACATCTTTTTTTAGAATAATTCTTCATGTTTATGGCTCAAGTGAGCCCCAATCTGCTATCAATCACATGATTTAACGTATAGTGTTTTCTTGGTTATTCCATTTGTTCCTTGACCTTGACTATGGATTGACTATCATTTTCAAGCTTGAGTGAGGCTTTGTACCATGCACCGTCCGTAGATTTGTACGCAATGTTGATTTACGAATGTAAATAATGCATTGAACTTAATCTACAAACATTGCGTGGTATGAAGTCTCGCTGAATTTTGAGCGTCAAATAAGTTTGAGTGGTTAGTATGCAAAGGATAAAGGGAGTACTCAAAGAGTAATTACACCAGCAAATGAGAGAAGAAGGTATAAACATGACAGCTGAGAAACATAAATGCAGATTTCACAATAGTTGAGAAACATAATTGTAGGCATCATGGTCACTATTTTTTGGATACAATGTAATTGATTTGTGTACCCAAGTGATGCAGAGAAACTCCTGCACCTCTAATTCCAAGTTGAATACATCTGTTGGAGGACCTTGTATTCATGAGCAACATATGTAGTCAACTTGGAATCGGAGGTGCAAGAGTTTCTCTGCATCATCTGGGTATACAACTCAATTACGTTGTCTCCAAAAAATTGTGACCATGATGCCTACAACTATGTTTCTCAGCTATTGTGTCCTAGGACCCCTTATGACCCTTTACAACCATTTACGATCCCTAAGAATACATCTTAGAGGTCTTAAAATGTCGGCAAGGGTCATAGGAGGCTCCTAGGAGGAGCCAGATGAGCTTCCACCTTCACGTGGTTGGCCCTGTTAAGTAGAGAATGTTAGACTCTTCTCAAAACAAAGAGAAGATCAATAATTTAAGGTCTTAGTCCATGGACAAATCAAATTAGACTTACTATCCAAATTGGTACATTAATGAGAATCAATGATGGGCCAAAGTTTTTAGATTTTGAGAAGACATATATGCAGTGGAGGCCAGAAGGGATTTTTGTGGAGATTTTCTAGATGTGGAGATTTTCTAGAGTGTCTATATACATACGAGGGTTTCTAGATTGAGTACCAGTGCAGAGATGATGATTTAGTAACCTACGTCTATAAAACCTCACAAATATCTTTATCTTAGTTTCTATAGTATTGAAAAAAATGAGTGGGTTAGATATTAGTGGTGAATCTATTCTCTCTTATCATTCTTCATAGTCTCTTTGGTAGTTATTCTTTCTTGTAACTCACCTTAATTGGTTTACTGTATATATTTGAGAGCAATCTTTTCCATGGTTTTTCCCTTTACAAGTTGTTCCACATAAATCTAGTATTTCTTGTGTTTATGTTAGCTATTATTTTTATGTTCTTATCCTTAAAAGGTTGTAATTTCAAAGTAAGTTTGGTGGAACTAAATATGTATTGCATGTAGGATTGAGGAAAGAAGATGTACAGCTGCAAAATGGACAAGGAGATCTACCTTGTCATACGCGGTGAGAAGTATCCCCAAGAAATGGGAATGCTAAGGTGGAAATGGCGGGTGGTGGAGAGTGGCAATCCAAGAAAGCCTTTCCCAAACTCTCTCACAACCCATTCAATCCTCAAAGCATCCCCCTCTTTCTCATCACCTGACATGTTTGTGTGAAATAAGACAGAAAATGTGTGACTGTTTGTAAACAGTAAACAACAGCGACATAATATTGTTGTGCTTAATTTGATAATCTATATAATTTTTTTTAAATTACATTTTTGGTCACTTTTTTGACCAACAAAGAATGGACATATCGACAAGGAAGCTATACACTCGATGTTTATTTTGATGATTGTACATTGCACTTTCGACCCACATTGGTTGCAGGGGTAAACGATATAGCAAGCAATTCTTCTAGGTTGAAGCAATGATTTCAACATCATCTCCATTGATAATTCAACCACTATTGATGTTGCAATTTTGATGGACTTTGATGTGTCATATTATCGATGAAAAAATTTTGACGGTCGTTACAGTCGATTAGCCAACCAATGGGCATCTAATAATCGACTAAACCTCATCGAAAAACAAGCTAAATTTTACTAGTGAATTCATGAAAAGGGAAGTGATCTATACATATCCATCCACACATTTGACAATTAGCTCTTTATTTTTATTTATGTGCATCTTTGGTGAACCTAACTAATAAAATTTCTAATTTTGATTTTGTGTTTAGATCTATGTTGTAGGCATTGTATTAATCACATCTTTCCTACATTATATGAATTTACATCACTATTAGATGCATGCTTTATATTAGTTGTTCTTTTCATTAAATAAATCACTATTTTGGTTAAGTTGAATTTCATATCTCTTTGAAATCTTAAATTTACATTATATCTACCTTTCTTTCATTCTCTTGTGCATGAGTGTTATCACTTTGAGTCATACCTATAACATTTCAGTTTGGAGAATCCATAGACTTATGGGTTCCTGTGATCTTGAGCCTCCCATTTTTCTAGGAATCTTGATGAGACCAACATGCATACTGATGACATTAATCATATTATGCAGAAACATTATTCCCATTCTTCTCATGATGAAGATAATGCCTTAAGAGTCCTTCCTATGTAAGTTCAAAAACTTTCCAATCACTTTGAAAATTTTAAACAATGGTTAGGACAAGAGAACTCTAATCCATAGGTTATATCCATTGTAGACAATTTAAGTAATTTAATTCATAATGATGAGTATGGAGTTAATTTCTTTTGTAGTATCTCTCATCTCGTTGATAACAATGTTAAGCCTATTAGATATTTTTCTCGAGGTATAGGTTTTGTTCCATCTACCACTAGTGTTGAGACCTCCATGCCTATTTCTACCTCCATTCCTAGTGTGTCTACTTATGCTCCACCTATCATAACAAATTCCATTCAAAATCTCAATCTTACATATGTTAGCATTTCTAATCCTATCATTCCCACTTTTCCTACAAGTGTTCCATGTGTTTTTTTACCTTCATCAATACCCACTTACCATAATGTTCCTTTTTTATATTCTACCATTTCTTCTATTTCTCATAATGCTCCAAACATATCTCCTACAAATATTTCTACCGATTCTACTATTAACAGCTTGGCTCAAACTATGTCTTCCTTGTAATAATAAATTACTTCAATGACTCAATACAAGTTCAATATTCCTACTTGTGACATTTACAGTCCTTTGTCCTTGGATATCATCTATGTTGTTATTTCGCAATACATGGAGATTTCTCATCGTGAGACTTATAATGGTAAATTTGATTCGTTGACCCATGTCAAAACCTTTCAAACATTATGTAGTTATTTTTATCATGATCATAGGTTCATGGATAAACTATTCACTAGAACCTTTTGAGATAAATTCTTGCAATGGTATTGTTCTTTTCCTCCTTGTTCTATTGACTCCTTACAAAAGATTGCTAATGCTTCATTCAACAATTTCAAAACAATATTAGTCCTAAGATTTCTTCAAGTAATTTAATGCATTGTAAATAAGTAATTAAAGAAAAAGTGATTGATTTCATTGGTAGATTTAAGCATTTTCATGCTCATATTTATTATCCCATGCTTGATATTGATTTTCAATGCATTTTTATTTCTAATTTACAAAAGACATTAGAGATAAGATTTTGCTTTCTAAATTTTCCTATTTTACTCAATTATGTGCACTGCTTTGTAATTATCAACTTCAAGTGAATCAGTTTGAGAGCACCACTCTAATGGCTCTGATTGATAATAGTGATGCCATATCCCACAACTTTAACAAGTTTTAAAAACCAAAGAACTTCATTAAGATCAATAATGCATCCAATAATGTTGATGAGCAAGTAGAAGAAGCATCCAAAGGTGTGGCTCCTTTGTAATATATGTTTAGACCTTCTTGTAATTTTACTCATCTTTCTAAATCTTTGCATAATGTTATGTTGAAGTTGATTAATGCTAAAGTTTTAAATCTTCCTCTTGTTAAACCAATTTACATATAAAAAAAATTTCCTAATTCCTTTGATCACAAAGCTTTTTGTCAATACCATCATCAACCTATTCATGATACTTAAAGTATTTCCATTTAAGATTTTTTATTCAATACCTTGTTGATTATAATGTTATATTGGTTAAGGGTGTTAATTATCAAGGAAACAAATCTATAGCACCTCCCAACCAAAAATTTCAAATCTATACCAACCCTTTTCCATCTCATTTGACCAATACTATTGAGTCTACCAAGTCTTTGCCTTCTTCCACTCATGTTGATGACTATGATGATAAGTGTTTTGAAGCCGATAATGTTGTCAACCTCATTGATCAATTTTCACCCCAACCTAAACTTGACCCTAAACCTAAGCTTTTAATTACCTTTGACCATAGTGAGACAATTAAATCACTTGATGGTCCTCTTTATATTGTTCCAAAGGTTTATGATATATATTCTTGTGGAGTTCTTATTTATCCTAATTCCATGGTGAATTTGATAACTAAAGAAAATCTTTACAATAGACAATTGCAACATGATTTTTCTGATAAATCTAATGTTATTAGATCCAAACTTGCAATGGTTTCCTTTATCCTACCTATGGATATATTTTATTTCATGTTGAATTTGGTGGTAAAAATTTAGATGTCACCTTTGGTTTCATCCCATTTTTTGATCAATTTCAAGTCCAACTCGGTGTTCCTTGGCTTACCTCTATGAAATTTGTAGCCTTTCCTATCCATAAGTGTTTTAAATTTTCCCAAAATAGACAAATCATGACTATTAAGCATAGTCCTTATCAACCTTCAATGCCTCAAGAGTCTACTAACCATTATTTATTTTGGCCTTCTATGCCTCAACCAACTCAATCTCATAGAGATAATCTCTTTCTATAATATCGAAACTATAAAATCTAGAAGATTTGTGAGCTTCGCAAACCTAAGAATGTTCCACCTTCTTTTCCTGGACCTAGAATTCTCCCTACACCACCTACACCTCCTATATCTTATAAGCAATCTTCCAATGATATATCTCAACCTAGTGTGGTTCCTTATGTTCTTCCTCCTAAAGAAGAAAAGATTTGTATGTTGATTGATCCTAAACCAAACCAAATTTCTTGTAAAACTAATTGTAATTGTTGTGCTCATGACCACCATCATAAATTTTGTGCTAGATCCTATCAATGTGCTTCTCAAAATCCTTCTTCACCCAAAACACCTACTGATTCTTTGATTCCCTTTAACCAACCTATTCTTGAACCAAAGGAGGAAAGTTAACTTGAAAAAGATAAATTTGAACAAACATGATAATTATATCTATATCTTGGATTCTATTACAATTAATTTGGATGAAAAATATACTCTTGATGATGATGATTTTGATGTTCCTAAGGTAACTAATGATGATATTCATGTTATAAATTCTAATGATATATATGATCTTATTGATTCTAATCATGATTTATCAAGTATTCTTCCAAAACAATTATTTCTTAGTCCTAGTGATGAACAAAGTGGCCCATCTTCACATCAAGGTCCTTGTTTGGAACTAGTTATTGTTCCATCTATCGTGCTTGATGTTTCTCCTCTTGTATGTTTCCCACCTTCCCTAAAAACTATAAACCGAGATGGGGGCAGGTGATATGCTTGACTAGCTCCTCTTGTATGATGGATTCTATGTTTTTTCTTGTTAGAATGTGCTTCCCCATGATGTGTTTCTTTTTATTTATTTTTTTAGATTTCTTTAGACAACCCTTGTTGCTTCAATGGCACGAGATGATAAAGGAATTGATTTATCATGAAATTCCTCTATTTTTATCTCACTTATTCTATATGTTGTTACATGTTATGTTGTGCATGTGTCACTGTTTGTAAATGTGTCTTTGTGTTGTTTGACTAGGGATGATTCAAAATAATAGCTACATATTTATTTTGGTATTCATAATTTTGATCTAAAAAGACTCTTTTGTGTGACTCTTACGTGATATTCTTCCATTGTTCTTGTAGTTCAGCTACCTTTTGGAGATGATGACATTTCATTTTGATATAATATCTCAAGTATTATCATATGATCATACTAACCCCAGAGTTATTAGACCCCTCCTATGCTATCTTTTTTCATGTGTTCATTCCCTTGTTATGCCCTTTCTTGGGGGTATCTCATAGTGGGAACATTTCTTGTGGATGCATGTATGTTTTTTTAAAGCCACTACTCATGTTAAGGCATTTTTAATCTCTTTAACATGGGGGAATACACTCCACTCCTTGTTTCACATATTACACAAACATACACAATGATTCAATGCAATCTTCCTTGTTGATGGCCAAGGAGACAAGGCTTTCCTTGTGTTCATCCTTTTATTAGATCCCTTAATGGAGATAATGTTTTCCTTAAGAATTGATCCCCCTTCTCTGATCCCTATGGAGACAATGCTTTCCTTAGGCCTAATCATTTTCCTAAATCCCTTAACAGAGACAATGCTTTCATCAAGGATTGCTCTTCCTATTTATTTTCTCCATATGGAGACAATTCTTTCCTTAGGCCTCATCACCCTTATTGGATCCCTTAATGGAGATAATTATTTCCATTTAAGGACTGATCCTCTTTGATGAGTTGACTAGAATAACATATCTTTCTAGATCTTCAATGTCATATTTTATAGTGCTTTACCTTGGTATGATCCATATCAAGGCAATACCTTACTAGGATTTGGATTTGGATTTGGTAATATCTTCCAAGGAATACCTCTTTTTTCTTGGTTTTCGATTTGATGAAGACTTAATTCACTAGGGGGATTGATGTTTCATTGTCTCCTTGACCTTGATAAGATTGTTCTTATGTACATTGATTTACTTTTTCATGAGCATGAGCTTGTCTCATACTCCCGCTAAAGTGGGGGGTAGATGTACCATCCTAAAAAGTTAGCACCCATGATTAGATACTTTATTAACACCTATTAGACCCATTTTTGTGATTCTAAGGTTTGAATGTTCATTATGCTTGATCCTGGAAATATGATTCTTCATTTCTCACTCCTTTTCACTCTCTCTAAGCTCCAGTTCAAATTTGAGCCCATTTCTCATGGGACATGTCCCCAACAATGATTTGTCCCTAGGTTTTGGGGCCTAGACTTTACCCAAGGCCTGATGTTGAGGTTTCCTTGGGGGATTTTCATTTGTGATTGGCCTGGATTAAATTTGAATACCTAAATGATGGAGTTAGCATAAGAACCCCCTATCTATCCTTATTTTGAAACCAACAATCATATGCAAACATTTTGGCAATCAAGCTATCAATTTTTCAATCAAGCAACATAAATTAGATTCAATATTTGAAGGAAAGCACCCAAGATCAAGTTCTCCAAGTCTCCAATTATTCAAGATCATTAAAAAAAGGAAATCTTCTCCAATTGATGTAATTTTCTCTCCCATGATGTCCAAGTAGATGAATTATCAATCAAGCAAGAAGATTCATCCTTCCATCCTTCTTCTCTCTCCTTCTTTGCAAGTGTTATCAAGAATATCTACATTCAAGACCTAGGAGTGGAATTCATAGATCTAGGCATTTGTGAGGGCATATTTGATTATAAATCTCATTCCAAGGTCAACTCTTTGGATCTCAAGCACATTCAAGCATATTCATGGATATGAGTGATTTCTACATTTGTCCATGAGGGTTTATGCAAGGTGAATCTATCATTTGCCTTTAAATCTACTTTACAAGTTATGTAATTTGATTTCATTTCTAAGGTTGATTCCTAAAAAAAGGTTTGACCAAGGAAAACCCATTTATCCAACCTTTTTCCCTATTTTTTTGTGTGCAAAAATAGGTTACAAAGTTATCAAATTAGTTCTAGGTAGATTGGGAATATTTGAATGATCTATGAAAAATTCAGACAAAAACACCAGGAACACATTGCCGTTTGTGTCATGTCCTAGGAAAATGTTACCATTTATGTCATGTTCCTACTATTTTGAGCTCATATTTCTATCATGAGTTAGTTCAATCTTCTAAAAAAAAATTCGTCAGTTTCAGCTCACTATCTGTCTGTACAATCTATTTTTAACAGTTTTTTAGTGACTTTCCTAGTTGATCATTTATATTGCTAAATTTTATCATTCTCCTTTCATCAATCACATATTTTAGAGAAGGATCATTATCCCACTTAGTTTTTGAGTCTCCTCTTAAACCTAGTAGGGTATCTTCCTTCCTAGATGTGCAATTCATGAAAAGGGAAGTAATCTATACATATCTATCCACACATTTGACAATTAACTCTTCCTTTTTGTTTATGTATAGTTAATATACCTAATTTTATTTCTATTTGGTAAAAATTATTTGATCTAATTTAAATTTTATTTGAATCTTCTTATATTGTTCTCCACCTCTTAATTTCTAAGAGGTCATATGATTCTCAAGATGGAGAGACATGATTAAATCCCCTAAGTGACATATAGTGATTGAATTTCAAGTGGTGACCATTGTACTTCCATAGCACGGCTTCTAAATTTATTTAAGTTGAGTATGTGGCTTATAATTTGAATGGGTGGCTTGTTATTAATTTTTGTTGATTGGGGAGGGTGTCCTCCTTGTGATCTACCCTGGGCTCAGGTGAATCTAAAAAATTCATCTTCACAACTTTAGTTGTAGTTTACAAAGAAAAAATAAAATGCATGGCCTTATGATAGAATGGAGTAGGAAACTAGATACACACCACCATTATAAATAAGTTATATAGGGAATTATTTTATGTGATAAATAATTTTTGAGTCTTGGAACACAAGAATCTATAAGATCAAATAACAAACAAGAATGCATTCCACAAATGAGAGCAACAAGAAAGATTTCCTATATTCCTCAAAAGAAAAAAGTATATAATGAATGAAAAAAGGAAAAATAACTTTCTTTATAACAAATACAAAAGTAAAGTTAATATATAGTTAGGAAACTAAAAATAGATCCAAGAATCCCCAAGTGATCTTGAGCTAAAAAAATGTATGCCTCCCTAAATATAGAATGCATCAACACCCCCCTCAAAGGAAGCTTAGGGTGACACATAGAATGCATAAAAATGCAAATATGGGTCCCAAAAATTAGGATTTATGAGTTACCCATGTATAAAGAAATATAATCTCTCATAATTAGAGAAATACAAAAAACATCAAGTAGGAAAAATAACTCCTCTCCAAAAGAGAGAAAACAAAATAATTATTCTAGTAAAAGACGGAAAGGAGGACCCAATGTGATCCCCTAGGGATTTACTTTGTCACTAAATTTTAGTTCAAAACCTTCCTTTACTATATTATACTCTCAATATTATGCAAGATGAAGCTACTATGGTAGTATGTTCATATGTTGACCTTTAGTTTTTTTGAAACAATGTCTTATTATGGAAATTAAGAATTTACTCTATTTTTTATGTTAAAGTCAATCAATGGAATATTTTCCTTTCATAGTGATAATAAATTGGGCAATACTATTATTTGACTATATTGCTATAATGATGTTTGTTTGTTACCTATTTTTTTACAATGTTGCATGCACTACTTTGTTTTGTTTTTCTCTTGGTATGAGGTCCATGTAATGATAAATAATCCTTATGGATGATAATCCATTTTGTGTATTATCTTATATGGTATATTTATACTATTAAAGTATTTCATTGATATTTATCCTTCTATAAGATTCCCTTTCTTTCTATTTGTCATCTATTGTTTCAATGCTTTTATTCAATTTCTTAAATGCAATTAGAGCCAACTAATAAGCACCCTCTATTGTTTGGATATTCAAGATACTCAAGCCTTCCTAGATTATTCCTCTCAAAATATTGTCACTTTTTATCCATTTATCAAGATGTCTTGATCAAATCATCGACTTGTAATATTATTTAATATAATATTTTATAGCCCTATTTTTCTACCTTAAGGCGTATAATTCCTTCAACAATTCTCGATGATAATTTGTATGAATGAACTTAAATTTGACTTTTTCCACCATTCTTTCCCATTTCCTAATGCTAGGTTTCCTTCCTATTTATTTCCACAAAATGGAAATAGCCCTTTGACTTATTCTTATAAAATTTTACCTTATCTAGATCATCAATATTCTCATATTGAGAAAAAAAAAACTAAATAATTTATCCAATCCATCAACTCCCCTTGATTTTACCTACTAAAATAATTAAGAACATCTACTCTAATCTTCTTATCAGTGCTCAATATAGCTTCCAACATTCTTTCCTCTTCTTCTTTTTCTTGGCTTTCACTTTTCTCACCAAGAGTAGCTTCAAAATCTTTGTCACTTCTTGAGTTGTAAAGTTGTTGTTTCTTGTGCAATCCTCTTTTTAAAAGAAATCATTCATATTTGTATTTCCTTCATCAGAGTTGTGCAGAGGCAAGTATGTTTTTAGCCTTTGTCCTTGATGGGAAAGAGGGAGAAAGATTAGGAAAATATTTATTTGATAATGTGTTCAGAAATATTTTGACTATTTCAATAAACGGGAGTCAATAGTAATTGATATCTTAGTGAAACATTATTTGTGGTTGTTTCTCTTCAATGAAAAAGGGGGATATTATTGAAAATATGTGTTTGGTTGTTATTGTCTATTGTAATTGATGTCAAACACTATGTACTGCAGGTGTTTGTGGTTTCTCTAATATGTAGTCTACAAGTATTTGTTGGTGGCATGTTCAGATATATTTAAAGATGTAAGGTTGTATGTTGAACATGTTAGTGCTTCTGAACCTATAGAATATTGAAAGACAAGTATGTATTCAGTGTAACAGAATAGTGGAAGATAAGTATGTATTTAGTGTTATAGAATAGTGGAAGACAAGTATGTATTCAGTGGAAGATGGGTATCTATTCAATTTATAGAATAGTGTAAGACATGTATGTATTCTAGAGATTATGTGAAAGATTTTTTCAGTTATTCAAATTTATATTCTTATTTTAAAATTCAATGGTTATGTCTAGATGTCAATGATTTAGTGACAGAGTTGTGCAGTTGAATATGGCCCAGTTACTCAGTTGTGTTTTCTAGATGGAATATGCTTCAAAAATTAAGGTTGAATATATGCATATGTATATGTAGATGTGATTTAGATTATATTTAGGTTTCGATGTTTCCTGGTGATCTAGAAACTATTCATAGTGATCGAAAAATAGTTATTAGGTGATGCAATTATGATTAGTTGTTGTTCTAGTCTGAAAAAGTGTTGTAATGGCTTCTAATGTGGACTATTAGCAAGTTATATGGTTTCTAAAATGGTGTGTGGATCTCACCATAGCGTGTGAAAGTCTTGATATAGTTGGAAAGTGGTGCGGTTATTTGGGCAGTGTGTTGCTACACTTTTGAGATGGCTATGAAAGTTATTCCAATAATTATGGATCTAGTATTGGGTTTTGTGTAACATGTTTGCGGTCCCTCATTCTCCTAGAGTGGATCATGCTTCATATTTTTGGTTTGAGTATTGAATTTAATATTTATCTACTATCTAGAAGGGTTCATTCTATGTCTGACATATGTATTTAATATTTATCTCTTATCTAAATGGGTTCATGTTATGTGTAAACTATGTTTTGGTCTGGATACTTTTGGCACAGGACCTTATTGTAATTTATTGTTGGCATGGATAACTTGTAACTTAATTGTAATATTTTTTTATCATGATTGACCTTGTTGTAAACTCCAATGATCTATCTTGTATATCAGTGTGTGCTTTAGCAAAAGTATGTGAGCGGTGAGCAAAACAATGAAGATCTATAAGTAGAGTTTGAGAAGAGAAAAGTCTAGAGTTTTAGAAGAGTAGATTTTAGTTTATGAGGTAGCTATTTTGTGAAGAATAAAAGGAAAAGACAATCTACTACTAAATTTGAGAGAATTGTGTAGGACAGATACATTATCAAGAGAATTACTCTATATATTATTAGAAGTTGTATGTACCTTGTCCCTAAGATAGTGTATCTTGGGTGCACAAGTTTTTTTTTTGTATCTTGCTACTTAGGTAATGAGCCTCTATTGCAAGAATGGAGCAATGAGATCCTATATGTATTAAGTGGTGTATTGGAAGTGAGCCTTTGGTTGCAATTCTAGAGTGGTGAGATCCTATTGTCTTTGGAATCAGACTACATACATCATTAAATTATCTTTATGGGAAATTTTTCATTGTGGTTCTTCCCAGTTTAGATTTTCCATGTATAAAAACTTGGTGTTCATGTATTGGTTTAGTACATTATTTGCTTGATATTTTATGTGGTGAATATTGAAGTTAGTTGATTACTCAAGGTGAGATTTTGGTTTATGTTGACTCACCACCCCTCTCGGCATCTAAAGTATGTTTAACAATAATGTTGTTGTTTCTTGTGCAATCCTCCTTAAAAGAATTCATTCATATCTTCATTTCCTTCATCATTTTAGACATATCTTCACACTACCTTGTCTCCTTCACAAAATAATCTTGGATATAGCATAAATCATCTTAAGTTGGTGGTCTACCTACTATCACTCTTACAAATTTCATAGTAGTCGATGCTCTCTTAATAAGATTCTTATAGAATATCTCAATTCAATTATCTATTTATAAGTAAAACCTTTACTTTCCCAAGGACTCGCAATTATTCTCTAATACCACTTAATGAAATGATTGATGAAGGACCCAATGAGGGATTATCTAACCATGCAATAAATTAAACAACACATAGTTACATAAAATAACTTCAAAGAAATAGTAAAACAACAGTATGAACTTAATCGATTCTTAAATGTGAATAAATAATAATATGTTGCATTAGTTGTAACATGTTAGACCTCGATCATTTGATCAAAAATATGAAAATTGCATATTTGGATAATTTGATAATGTAATGTTCAAACTTGAATCCCAAATAAAATTTCCAACTTGATTATCTTTAAATAATTATGAGTGATGTTTAATTTGATTTTTGAATGGCTCTAACAGTCAGCTCTCTTACTCGCCTATCTCAATCTGGTTATGGGGTGTCTTTGCAGGGTCTTATGCCTTCTCAACACTCCTAGAAGTGTTGTTGTCAACACTCCTTCCTCTTCCCCCATTCCCGCTGCTATATCTGTTGCGAGGAATTTGATCCAGGTTGCTACAGGGTTTCCAATCCCCTTTGGTGCTCTTAATCCTCTATTTTGTGTGTTGCCTCGGGGCTTGGTGTTGTCTCTAACAACTTCTCTCACCACCAATTTTGTATTCCAAACATAGTATCTTTTATTTCATTTGAAGCTCCTCTATTCCACTTTTTAATGCATGTTGTGGGTAGTGATGGTGACTCCCATACTCAACCATTGTTTGTGGGGACTCTTTCCTCTATCCTAGATGCTACAAGTTTTTTGGCTCCCTGTGGCCCCTTTATTTTATGTGCCAACACAGGCCTTGGTACTTCTTCTTCTCTTCCCTCTAGGCTTCATTCTACTGCATCTCGATCTATTTTGGAGGTTACTACTTTTTATCCTGGCACTGGTGGTTCTGGCTCTGGGACTATTAAGGATGGGATTCCCTCAAAAGAAAAAAAGAAAAAAAACCCTGCTACTACTGATGGAAGGAGCTATGCATGTGCTTCCAGATATATTGCTACCATTCATTCAAAGGTGAAATATCAACCTATTTCATGTGCCAAGACCTCCCCTATGGTGTTTTGTGGCCTAGATGTGGTGGACAATGTATATTTTTATCAATGTTGTGGGCTGGCTGGTAGATTCTCTGGTCTTTGGCCCTCTCTTCCAAATTTGTAATGTTGGCTTATCAACTCTTGGAGACCCATAGTTTATGGTAACATTTAACTTTGCCTTTGTGTCAAGGGATTTTTTATTTCTTCTTCTAAAAATTGAGATTTGGTTCTGAACAAGCTCTGGGTTTGGGGGAATCACTCCCTTTCTACCAAACCTTGGATTGTTTCTTTCAACTTACTTACTGAACCAATTATTGTGCATTTAGTATGGGTTCTCCTTCCTAATCTCCCACTTCATTTCTAGGATATGTCTTGCTTTGAGGCCATTGGAAACTTTCTTGGTCATTCCTGAAGGTGGATGATGCTATGGCTACTTTGGACCATTCTACTTGCACCTGCATCTTGATTGATATGGATATCTCCTAACCACTTCCAAGGGATGTGGTGCTCATGGTTAGGGAAAGTCCATGGAATCAAGTGTTAGACTATGAGGGTCTTCCCTTCCGTTGTTGGTGTGGTTTCTCCACTAGACACATGGCTTTTGACTACACTTTTCTGTGGCAAAAAGGTGATGCTACTTGGTGGAAGGATGCAATTGATTCCCACTTCACAGTCTATGATTTTTATTCTCTCTAATTCCTCTTTTGAGGACTCACTGGTTGCTAACAAAGATGAAACCCCTACTGAAAATATTGTTGATGTCTATGTTGTTTCTTGGGGTCAAGTTTTTATTGACAACATGAGTCTTGCTCTTGCTGCAACTCTAGTTGTTGCCCTTGTTTTCACTAGTGCAACTCCCTCTGGTCACGAGAATTCAGCTTCAGCTTAGCACCAGGTTTCTACTGACACTGCTCAATTTCTTCAGCACTCTGGTGGTTGTGAGATGATAGCTTCCCTAGTGGAGTCTCTTTTTTTAGGGAACCTAAAGATAGTATTTCCTAGATAGTTGTCTGATGGTGTAGGAAGAACTAATCTTCAAATTCTTTTATATCTTCTCTTGTGGCGTGAATTGGACCTTCTTATTAGGGCTTAGCCTTTGTTCTTTGTGTTTTGTTTTATAGTCAGCATCTATTGTATTGGTTATGTGTTGTTAATGGCCTTTAATTTTTCCTTCAAGCCTTGTCTCTGTAAGGGTCAACCCCCTTGTTAGGCTACTTAATTAATCAAAACTATGAGTGATGTTTATATGGTAGCTTGTGGCCTTATGAATAATATAAGTTGACCAAAAGGTAGTGTAATCATAATGCATCAATAAATATTGATACAATCCACACAATGAGGTATATTAAACCCAACATATCTTGAAATGTGTTCCTTGATTGCTAAAGTATTTGGGAAGTTTTCATAAGCCACAAAGAATGAATCTAAACACTAGCTTGTTAAACCTAGTAGAAGACAAAAAAACTAAATTTATAGACCTCCTCTACAATGACACACATATTCTAACAATTGGCTATGGCATTGATGAATCAATGCAAAACATGTGTTCCCAATCGTGAAATAGAACTATGCAAGTGTGACGATATGTGGTAGGATTTGTGGTGACTTGTAATTGGCCAAATATATTTTAAAAACAACATACAAAAAAATAAGTGAAACAAAATATAATTGGATGATGTTGTTCTTAAACCTTAGTATGATCTTGCATTACACCTTTTACCATCACTCATTAATTTTATTAATTGTTATTAGTCTCAACTATGCTAGGTAAGCTCTTATTTTAAAATGTGGTTCTCTGACATCTATTTACATCTATACACTTCACTAATATGAAAAATATTTTAAAATTTGTCATATCCTTCCTTTGATGAATAATTATTTTTTAAAAATGATATAAAGAGGTCAAAAGAACAATATGAAATATTATAGTGCATAAAGATATATTCCCTAATCAATTTATAAAGTCTAAAATCCCACATCTTATTATTAATGAATTGTAATCCACGACAAGAAAAATAGTACATACATAAAATGTGACACCCATATCCTACAAATAATTGCTAAAAATGTATATTTCAAAAAGATAAATAATCTATTTATACAAAACTATAAATAATTGTAAAAAAAAACTTATTTCTCATAAAGATAAATAATCTAATTGTAACTAAACGACTTACCCCTCTTACTAATATTTGCTAACTTCCCAAACAATGATAATTGCTAAACTAGATTCCACATACTAAAACCAATGCCTAAGGAAAGAAGCAACATAGTTCTTATCCATCTTGTCCCTTTATAATGAAATTATTCTCCCTTTAAAAGTATACATTAGCCTAATTAAAAGCAGTCAAACAATAATTATAAAAAGGGCTATTACAAGGAGAAAAACTCAAAGAAAGCTCATAGATTTACAACACAACTTAGAATAAATCAAGCATTAAAATACAAGATATACTCCAATAGCCTATGCCTGTCGACTAATAGTCATGATCAGAGAGGCATATACTTTAGTAATCTTGACAGAGGCCATTGTTTTTAGTGCGCATGCAATATTCAGTGAGCGGATGCCATGGCTGCATATTCTAAAACCTTTGTCTTTTACCCCATTTTATCTATGATGCTCTCCATCCATTACTAGACTCTATAAACTAGAGTTTTCTCTCTGTCATAAAATCATCTTGTATACTTCAAATGACTTAAAACAGCAATTGGGTTGGCTTGAATCTCAGGCATGATGGGATTTTCCATGTCTGTGAAGAGATTTATACAGAGAAGAAGATACAAAAGGCTTCAGAGTTTCAATGGAGGAAGAAAGAGTTTGAGAATAGTCAAGCTTGGTGAGCACAAAGGAAGGCTTGTTTTGAAGCTGAAATCTGTGCCAAAGTTGAAGCTGAAATTTCCTAAGCATGCAAAATCCTTGCTTTCAAGAGTGAGAGATTCATATGTGAATATGATGATCAATCTTTCCCAATACAGAATCAGGCAGCCCAGGGTCAAAATGGGTGTTGAAGATTTCAATAATAAGGTGTTTGTTGAGATCTTCAAGTCAGTGGGAATTCAAGTACAGGTCTTGCAAGATCAGGATCTTGCCAAAGCTAGGAATCGGTCTAATCTCAGAACAATTAGGTTTTGAGTACTATCAATATGTAATAGACTGTGTTTGTGTGACAGTTTACTGAGATTTGACAGTATGGGATTGTAATGCTTTGATATGTTTAACATTTTACTTGTGAGTCTATAGTTTCCATTAATGAAAAGATTTGGGAAGGTTATTTTAGTTTTGAAGAACCAGTGGTTTTCAATTAGAAAGATCTGTTATATAGAATGAAATCAATTGGTAAATTACTGATAATTTTATTATAAAAATTATTTATTTTGAAGATCATAATCAAATTTAGAAACCAGTTAAGAGTTTAAGTGTGGATTGTGAAAATTTGATATCATTAATAAAAAGCTATTGACAAACGTTAAATTAGACAAACTAGCACAATTTAATTTTTCATATAAATTACCCAATAGACCATGTTAAATAATAGACCATATAAATTACCCAATAGACCATGTTAAATATAATCTGAACAAAAGATATCAATCAAACAGAAATTTTAGAGTACAATTCTTGCTAACCAACAACCAACAAAACTTGATGACATAATTTTATTCACAGAAGTAGAAAATGCTTTAATAGAACATTCATATAATTAGATACTGTCATGGAGTAGCATCCTTTGAAATCCATGTTGTTCACCCTTTTTTTTCTAGCAAAGTCAACCTACAAAAATATGGTATTTCATCTTTTTCTAATTAAGGAAAGCTTTGGATCTTTTTTATTCTATAACACATTGTAAGATGTTTATCAGTATTTGATTCACATTTGATCCAGTCACGGATGGAGGGTCCAGGAATAGGAGTGTCCAATAATGTAGCCTACAGTCAACACACTGGAAATATCATGAAGAAAGCGAAGATTCTTATTGATTCAAATTTTAAAATGATTGCATTACACTTCTTTACCTATTACATTCAATTTTATTAATTTTTACTAAACATACAGTGGGCAATATGATGCAAATGGGGACTAAACCATAAAATTCTTTTACAATAGTACTGTAAAATGGTAGCAAATGCACTATCATACAAAATTGTAGGAATGCATATCTCTTACATAATTCAGTCATTAAAATTCCTGTAAACATCTAAAAATAGTGAGAATTTTGTTCTAAATTATATTAAAAAATTTATGTCAATCTATAGGTTTTGGGTCTTCTAAAGCTATTGTGGAGACTTTTTTTGCTCAATAAGTTACTAAACTTTACCTACTAAACCCTCATTAAAAAAAATAAAAAACAAAGAAAAAATTATTTTTCCAAATCAACAAAAGAATATTAAATCTTGATGCCTAAAACAACAAAATGTCTTTTGATTCTCTTGCAAAAACATAAATTCAACTATACACAAGATCCACTCAAACCAAGATTAACAATATTGTGAAGATCTCTCATGCAACTGACAACTAGGCTCTCATAACAAATGGAACGAAATAACATTAGGGTATACCACTTTTATTGTGACACTCATAAGAGAAATAAACACAAGAAGTATTTAGAACTCACAATGAAAAAGAATAGCAAGGCATACAAGATAACACAAGATATATCCCTAAAAAATATAGCCTTCAAAAGCAACCACAAAATTCTATGTATTATCTAAAAATAGTTATAAAGAACTTGTAGAACCTCAATGCAAGGTCTCTACAAGCATCAAGCACCCCAGTTGCATTCTTCCATGTGGACAAGTACTTGAGAGCCATATTGTCACATATCCCAGTCCATAGTTGCACATATGCAACCTACAAGAGATGTTGAATCTAACCTTAGCCAACTATCAAAGTTTACATTAGCCAACCTCAACAACTACTCGTGCTTAGTTTCACAAGAAAATTTGCACGAGACTACTAAGTGTTGCGTCATAAACCATATAAAAAAGCCATAAGCTCACTAAGACATGGTCCCAAAATTAAATATTTAATACGAAATATTTTTCCAAATTGGTACCTACATTAAATATTTATATCGATTGATCATACAACATACAAGTGTCCTCAATAGATTTTGAAAATGAAGTACGCTCCTTCTCTTATGGTGTAATGGCTCTAGATGCCTTTGTTGCTTCTCAAGTTGTTTTGTTTACTTCTCATTTCATCTTTATTGCTACCATGTCTAGTTTTATGTTGCTTCTAGGCAGGTCGTTACTGCTTCAACCCTATCTAGGCTAGGGGCTTTCTCTCACCCTGATCCCTTTGTTCCACATCTAGTTGTGGGTGATGCAAGGTTTCTTATTGTTGTTGCTAACACTGGTAGTGGAAGGGTTCCTATTGGAGTGGTGTTCACTAGCCACTCTTCTCATAGACCTAGTATTGGTTCTGCTAAGGCAGTGAATGGGATCCCCCCCACCCCCCCCCCCCAAAGCCTCTCTCTATTGTTGGTGGATGAAGGTTTGCTTATGATTCCAAATCTGTTGTTGGTATTCCTTCAAAGGAGAATTGTTGACCTCTTGCTTGTGCCAAGACATCCCCTATGGTGGTGTGTGGTCAGGATGTGGTGGAAAATGTGGATTTCTACCAATGATGTGAGTTGGTTTGTAGATTCATTGGTTTCTAGCATTCTCTTCTAGATCTTTGTTGTTGGGTCACAAATTATTGGAGACTTGTTGTCCCTAGTAACATTGATATTTTCCCTTGTGCAAAGGGTTTTTTCATTGCTTTGTTTACTTCCTGTAAAGAACAAGATTTGGTGCTAAGCAAGTTATGGTTTTGGAGGACACTCTCTCTTGGCCAAACCCTAGACAGTCTCCTTCAACCCTCTTGCTTAACCATTAGTATGCATCCAATGTGGGTTCGTTTCCCAAATCTTTCCCTTCATTTTTGGGAGAACTCTTACTTTGATGACATTAGCAACTATAGTTCATTTCTTAAATGTGGATGAGACTACAGATTTTATAGGTCTCTTTCTACCTTTGCGTGTATTTTGGTCAACATTGATACCTCCACACATCTCCATGGAGATGTGGTTCTCATGGTGTGGGATAGGACTAGACTCGAGCAATGGATTATGAGGGCCTCTGATGTAGGAGCATCTTGGGTCCTTGGTAATCTTGCATCATCCAAAAACATTTTGTTCACTAGTTTACCTTTGTTACCAGTTTTGTATTTTTTTTTGTTCCTGGTCACCGGTTGGGTGATTGTTGCTTCGTTTGAGTTCTTTAGGTATTTTGTGGTCATAGTCGTGTTATGGTGTTCATAGGATCATTTGGTGGCATTCCCTGTGATTGTAGCTCTTTTGGAGTTACCGTGTATGAGTTATGGTGAATTCTTTGATTGAGACTGAGATGCAGTTTCTTGTTCCAGACATTTTTTTGAGATTCTATGATTGGTTGATATGTGTGGATCTTGGATTGGCGTGATATAAAATAGTGTGTTCTTTGGTGTTTGAGGATGCTATGTTTTTTTATCGCACTTCTTCAGGTTGTGTGGTTTGAGAGATCTGGATTGATCTTTTTTGACTGGTTATGTTCTTCAAGTCACTGATTCTGTGTTGGAGAATGTAGCAGAGATTGATGTGTGATTGGTGATCATTCTGTTCTATCATATGCATACATGGATCATGGATATTGGAACTTGTGTTAACCTATATGTGGGATCGTGCATCCTTATGTTCCCAATGTGATTGGTGTTTCACATTTTGGGTCCGCTCCTATTTTATGTACCCGTTTTAACGGTCAAGGTGGTGAGATCTAGTTTGCGATGAATATCTGTGAGTTGCGGTTATGTGTGGTGCATTGTTTGAGGTTCTTGAGTTCGTGGTCGACTTCATTGTGTGAGCATACATCATGTTGTATTCATTGTAGTTTTTTTTTAAGGATTTGGGTCCTAACCTATTATTCTTGTGGATTTGTGATTGAATAAACTGACTTGTGGCTTGCGATCTTGTATTTAAGACTGGTAGTAGTTCTTGTTTAGGCAAGGGGGGAAGAGCCGAGAATAATCTTAGGAAGAGTAGTTGAGATAGATTGAGATGTAGATCTAAACTTTTGTTTATCACTGTGTATGTGGCCGAAACTGGGAAGCCTTACAGCCCAGCATGTTGCATGAAATCTAATGTAGTGGATGTTTCTTGTTAATGGAAGTAAATTCTATCTGGTTTTATCTTGTTTTTTACTTGTATTTCTATTGTGTTGTCTATTTTCTACAAGATTGGACTTCTCCTATGGGGATTCTCTAGTCTTGACTACATCAAGTGGTATCAGAGAAAATTTTGTTCCTATGATTGTAGATCTAGTATCATGAACTTGCGAAGTTGTAAAGTTGATGTTTGTGGGGTGGCAGAACTAAGGATATGACATGCATCATCAAATAACTTGTGCAAGGTGGTTAGGAATGATTTTTTGTTTGTTTGGTTGTTCTCAAGAACTAGGGTATTTCTTTGGATAGGCTATCAACTTGCTGAATCAGATCGTCGATTGGAGGCAGTTACACTCAAGATCTGGAAGGATGCCTCCAAAACTAACTCCTAGGTTGATGGAGCAAATGAAGGAAGATCTATGAGTTGATATTAGGAATGAGATGACTAGTTTAAGAAATGAGGTCATGGAAGGTATTAGGACTGGTGTTGTTGGATTGCACATGAATCCTAGATCTGATGATTTTGAGGAATTTGTAGAAGGATTTGGAGTTGCAGATGGTGCTAGATCTGTTGGGAGTGATGGATTTGACTGGTTGATAAGACCTATGTAAATATTTGGTGTTGGTTATAGGTTGGAAGTGTTGATTTCTCAGGTACATTGAATCTAGAAGACTTGATTGATTGGATAGGTGAGTTATAAGATTACTTTGAGTTAGAGACATCCTAGATCCTTGGAGAGTAAAGTTAGCACAAACAAAGTTGAAAGGTCATACAGCTTTGTGGTGGAAAGATTTGCAAAAGGATAAATAGGAAGAAGGTGAAATGAAGATCACTCGATGGAGGTTGATGGCTGCAAAATTGAAGGCTAAAATCATACCTGGGGACTATGAATTGGAGTTATTCAAGAGGTTGTAGAATTTGAAGTTGAAGGATCTAAATGTGAAGGATTATACTAAATAATTTCACAAGGTAACCATTAGATCTGATCACTAAGAACTTTCGAAGGAGAAGGTGGCTAGGTATGTGAATGGTTTGACATTTAATATTCAGGATGAGCTAAGTATGTTGAAAATTGGATCAGTTGAGGAGGCTTATCAGTATGCACTAAAGGTAGAAGATAAGTTGAATAGGAAACATCAGAATAACCCTAGAGGAAAAGAAAGGCAAGATGTTGGTGGTGATAAGGGCAAGCATGTTTTTGAGAAAGAATCTAAACTGGTTGCACCTAGAAAAGGTAATGGTGATAAAGAATTTAAGGGTACTTTCTTTAAGTGTGGCTTGAAAGTTCACCGGGATTTTCAATGTCAGGAATACAAGAGAGTTGCTTATGTGAATGAAGAAAATAGACCATCTGCTGGAGAATCAAATAATTCTCCTAAAAAAGGTGAAGCTCTTGTGCTCTAAAGGTTGATGATGAATAGAGAAACTGAACCTTTTCAAAGGAAGAGTTTATTTAGGACTAGATGCAAGGCTAGAGGTAAGTGTTGTAAGGGTACAGTGGATGGTGGTAGCATTGATAACTTAGTTTCTGAGGAGATGGTGCAAAAGCTTGGTTTGAGAAGACTTAAGTATCCAAGTCCTTATAGTATTGGTTGGTTACATGATGATCATATGGTGGAAGTAAGGGAACAGTGCATGGTGAATTTTTGTATTGGTTCTTATAAAGATGTAGTATTATGTGACATAGTGGATATGATTGCATATCATGTTTTACTTGGTAGACCTTGGCAGTATGATAGAGAGGTTGTTCATGATTGTAGAAGTAATTTGATTACCATTATCAAGGATGGTAAGAGATGTAGATTTCTTCCTTTGATGGATAAAGAAAAGGAGATGAAGAGTTTGAATCTTTCTAGAAGATTGAGAGAAGATATGAGAAATGAGCCTAAGATTTGATCTAATCGCATGTTGGGTTTGATTCATTTGTAGTACCTAGTTGATGGTAGAAGAAAGGCAATGTAGGTTATAGGTGAGGAGGATTTTTGGATGAAGAATAAGTATGGGATTATTGTCCCTTTTTCTTTCAAATTTTCATGAACTTCCCTCATGGAAAATATTTTTGTACCCCGATTGTCTAATGTAGGATCATCTTGGGTCCTTGGTAATCTTGCATCATCTAAAAACATTGTGTTCATTGGTTTACCTTTGTTACCAATTTTGTATTTTTTTGTTCCTGGTCACTGATTGGGTGATTGTTGCTTCGATTGATTTATTTGGGTCTTTTTTGGTCAGGTTCATGATATGGTGTTCATGGGATCATTTTGTGGCATTCCCTATGATGGCAGATCTTTTGGAGTTACCATGTATGAGTTATGGTAAATTATGTGATTGAGACTGAGGTGCAGTTTCTTATTCCAGACATTTTTTTGAGATTCTGTGGTTGGTTGATCTGTGTGGATCTTGGATTGGCGCAGTAGAAAATAGTGTTTTCCTTGGTGTTCAACAATGCTATGTTTATGATTGCACTTTTGAAGTTGTGTGGTTTGAGAGATCCAGATTGATCTTTTCTGACTGGTTATGTTCTTCAAGTCACTGGTTCTGTGTTGGAGAATGTAGCAAATATTGACATGCAATTTTTTATCATTGTGTTCTAGCATATGTGGCCGTGGATCATGGCTATTAGAACTTGTGTGGACCTATATGTGGGATCATGCATCCTTGTGTTCCCAATATGATTGGCTTTTCACATTTTGGGTCTAGTCTTATTTTATGTGTTAGTTTTAACGTTCAGGGTAGTGAGATCCGGTTTGTGGTGAAGATTTGTGAGTTGTGGTTGTGTGTGGTGCATTGTTTGAGGTTCTTGAGTTTGTGGTTGAATTCCTTGTGTGAGTGCACATCATGTTATATTCATTAGAGTTTTTTTTAAGGATTTGGGTCCTGGCCTATTGTTCTTGAGGGTTGTGATCAAATAATCCAACTTGTGGGTTGCGATCTTGTATTTAAGACTAGTACTAGTTCTTATTTAGGAAAGGGGGGGAAGCCAAGAAAAATATGAGGAAGATTAGCTAAGATAGATCAAGATGTAGATCTAAACTTTTTTTTATCACTGTGTATGTGGCCAAAACTAGGAAGGCCTTACAGCCCGACATGTTGCATGAAATCTGATGTAGTGGATGTTTCCTGTTAATGGAAGTTGTTTCTATTTGGTTTCATCTTTTTGTTTACTTGCATTTCCATTGTGTTGTCTCTTTTCTAAAAAATTTCACTTCTCCTATGGAGATTCTTCGGTCTTGACTGCATCAGCCTCCCATTTCAATATCGCTAGTGCTTCTCTATTGATCATTTGGCAAAACAATTATTTGTCCTCTGGTGTAAAGGCACTGCCACTTGGTGGAAGGATGCCAATGATGAATATTTGACTGTCCTAGCTTATGATTCTTCCTCTAATGATGAATCACAAGCTTATGATGAATCCTTCATGGATGATGCTCTTTTTGCAAATCAGGGTGATCTTCCTACTACAAACCAAGCCTCGTTAGTTCCTACTCCTGCTATTTTGGCCCCCTCTATTTGTACGGACTCCTCTTTGTCTACTACTCTTGCTCTGCTCCATTCTTTGGTTGATGATGTACAACTTTCTTAGCACTCTACCCATTGTGATGAAAAAATTTTAAATAAAGTTTCACGGGTTTTCCCCCTAATGGTGAGGATCCTAATGATAGCATAAGTTGTACAGTTATCTTATGGCATACTAAAACTCATTATTCATCCTATCATTCTTCTCCCCATGTTGTGGGTGATTTGTCTACTCACTATTGAGGTGGGCTACTATCCTTTTTTCTAGTGTGTTGTTTATCTTTGTAATTGTCAGCACCTTTGTTAGTGTGTTGTTGATCTCTATTGATGGCTTCGAGTTGTGGTTGTGTAAGGTTCAACACCCTTGTTTTATTATTGATTTTAATCAAAAACATACCAGTTTCATCAAGAATGTCAAACCCATGTGATATCAACATCTCTAAGATGTACCCCACAACAAAATATTTTTTCAACATATTACTATTTAATGTGAGTATCATATTTAGAAAATACCCCCGAGAAAACTTAGTACCAAACATGGGGTCATGGTTTTGTGATCTCATAGTTTTGAGGCACATGGTTTATGTGATACCACTTATCAAGGGTGGCGTAGTTAGCTATCTTTATTTTTTTTGTTGGCATTTTGATTAAAATTTCATATATGGGTATGTGCAGGATCATGAGGGGCCAAACTATGCCCTTAAGTGGCAATGAAAAATCAGACAATCAGGATTAGTCAACTTGGCATGAAAAAATGAACTAGTTATCAACCTAATATCAAAAAGTTGTAAGAATATAATTTGTAGGAAATTGAATGTAGTTTCTAAACTACTAAGCCTTTTCTAAAAAAAAATTAATATGATTGGTAAAAAGTATAGATTGCAATGCAGCACTACAAACATTTCAGCAAAAAAATAAGAAGTACGTGTATGTCTGACCACCCTAATCAAAAGCAAATGATAATTATTTTTTATAATATTCTATATATAAGTAGTTGACTCATGCCCAGATGTGACGCATATTTTTTGGTATTTTTATTCCAAACAGATAATTAATTATGATTTTTTTCCTACAGCGCTTTCAGAATTTAAAAACTCTCATGTCTGACCACCTTAACTCATTGAAAACTTATCATAATTCAATTTTTTTTAATTTTTTCTTATACTAGATGAAGCATAGAATGTGACGCATCTTTCAGATTTCAAAAATGTTATACCGTTTGAAAGATATAGTCATTTTTAATCAGTATCTAAATCAGCACTTTAGAGGTAGCTCGATTAGAAAATATCTAATAATTACTTAACGAATTCAAAATTTGACAGCAATTATATCGATAGAAAGCTGATAATCTCCTTAAGATACCCTTTTCATTTTATCAAATTCGGGTGAAAAAAAAGTCGTCAGCTACATGGTCGAAGTCTGGAACTGAGAGAAACAGAAGAAAAATACATTTTTGTGACACTTGAAGAGTTGACCAAGTAGGTTTGGTGCACAGACCAATACCGAGCCTAATCGAGTACCCGATATTATTGGGTACCCGAATCTGGCGGCAGAATTTCAAATTTTTGCTTTGCCTCCACTTTCTCTAATTTCTAATTTCAAAATTTGGTTCCACTTTATCAATTATAGTTATATAATTGATAGTTATATATTTGATAGTTATTAGTTATATATTAAATATTATATAATATAAATTATATATTAATTGTTATATATTAGTTATATATTAAATATTATATAATATGAATTATATATTAAATGTTATATTTAATATATATTAATATCAAAAACTATATATTAGATTATATATTATATATTATATAATATACATTTTACATTTTAAATATTATTTAATATGATTCAGAGCACGAGCATGAGTCCCTACAGTGGCATAGTAGTGCCTTTTACAGGTGCCAAAAACCCTAGCTACGCAAAAATGGAGGCTTTGAAGAATAGTTCACTAGAGGCAGATTATAGAAGTAGAGGGCAAGAGAATCACTATGTTTCCACCACTTGTGGCTATGAAATGGTATATTTCCCTGCTTTTTCAACCGAAATGCTAAATTGTAAAGGTTCTCGAAATAGATTCTAGTCATGCCAGATAATTGTACCATGCCTATTGATAATCCGGTAGCTAAACAGAGTCATTGGGAGGTTAAACAAGAACAACCGGATGGATCTTTGAACCGGTCGAAGATTATGGAGAGCGGGGAAGGGTTTGGTAAAATGAGCAGTTGTACTAGAAATGATGCACGTGCCGTAGAACTGACCGCATTAATAAATTTAAAGAAGAGATCAGTGGCGACACGACATTATGAGGAAAGCCTTGCCATTTCGATGGTGCCCCCCCCCCCCCCGCCCTCACGATATTATGAAGAATGTCTTACCACTTCAATGTCGGCACCACCTCTATCTCAGACTTTCACCATTGCTTCTCATCAGTACTCTGAAATATGGCAGGGATTGCGGGCACATTATTACCCCTAGGGATTGGGATTGAGATATCACACGTTAGGACCCCTAGGGAGTCCCCATGACCCCTTATGACACATTGGAATGCTCAAATCTGTCTTAAGAGGTCTTACGACCCCTTCAAACACACTTGAACATTCCAATGTGTCAAAAGGGGTCATTGGGACTCCCTAGGGGTTCTATTATGTCTTATCACGCGTTAGGACCCCTAGGGAGTCCCCATGACCACTTTTGACACATTGGAATGCTCATGTGTGTCTTAAGGGGTCCTACAACCCCTTAAGACACACTTGAGGGTTCCAATGTGTCAAGAGGGGTCAATGGGACTCCCTAGGGGTCCTAGTATGCCTTATCACGCGTTAGGACCCCTAGAGAGTCCTCATGACCCTTTTTGACACATTGGAATGCTCAAGTGTATCTTAAAGGGTCCTACAACCCCTCAAGACACACTTGAGCATTCCAATGTGTCAAAAGGGGTCATCGGGACTCCCTAGGGGTCCTAGTATGCCTTATCACGCGTTAGGACCCCTAGAGAGTCCTCATGACCCCTTTTGACACATTGGAATGCTCAAGTGTGTCTTAAAGGGTCCTACGACCCCTTAAGACACACTTGAGTGTTCCAATGTGTCAAAAGGGGTCATTGGGACTCCCTAGGGGTCCCAGTACGCCTTATCATGCGTTAGAGTCCATAGAGAGTCCCCATGAACCCTTTTGACACATTGCAATGTTGTAGTATGTCTTAAGGGGTCTTAGGACCCCTTAAGACACAATTGAGCATTCCAATGTGTCAAAAGGGATCATGGGAACACCCTAAGTGTTCTAATGCATGATAAGGCGTACTAGGACCCCTAGGCAGTCCCCATGACCCCTTTTGACACATTAGAATGTTCAAGTGTGTCTTAAGGGGTATTAGGACCCCTTAAGACACACTTGAGCATTCTAATGCATCAAAAGGGGTCATGGGGACTCCCTAGGTGTCCTACTATGCCTTATCACGCATTAGGACATCCAGGGAGTCCCCATGTCCCCTTTTGATGCATTAGAATGCTCAAGTGTGTCTTAAGGGGTCCTAATACCCCTTAAGACACACTTGAACATACCAATGTATCAAAAGGGGTCATGGAGACTCTCCAGGGGTCCTAACATGTGATAAGGCGTACTACGACCCCTAGGCAGTCCCCATGACCCCTTTTGACACATTAGAATGCTCAAGTGTGTCTTAAGGGATCCTAATACCACTTAAGACACACTTGAGCATTCTAATGTGTCAAAAGGGGTTCCGGGGACTCCCTAGGGGTACTAGTACACCTTATCATGCATTAGGGCACCTAGAGAGTCCTTGGGTATGTGCAGGATTGTGAGGGGCCAAACTATGCCATTAAGTGGCAATGAAAAATCAAACAATCAGGATTAGTCAACTTGGCATGAAAAAATGAACTAGTTATCAACCTAATATCAAAAAGTTGTAAGAATATAATTTTTAGGAAATTGAATGTAGTTTCTAAACTACTAAGCCTTTTCTGAAAAAAAATTAATATGATTGGTAAAAAGTATAGATTGCAATGCAGCACTACAAACATTTCAGCAAAAAAATAAGAAGTACGTGTATGTCTGACCACCCTAATCAAAAGCAAATGATAATATTTTTTTATAATATTCTATATATAAGTAGTTGACTCATGCCCAGATGTGATGCATATTTTTTGGTATTTTTATTCCAAACAGATAATTAATTATGATTTTCTTGCTATAGCGCTTTCAGAATTTAAAAACTCTCATGTCTGACCACCTTAACTCATTGAAAACTTATCATAATTCAATTTTTTTTAATTTTTTCTTATACTAGATGAAGCATAGAATGTGACGCATCTTTTGGATTTCAAAAATGTTATACGGTTTGAAAGTTATAGCTATTTTTCCATCAATATGTCAATCAGGACTTTAGATGTAAATGAACTAGAAAATAACTAATAAATACTTAATGAATTCAAAATCTGACAGCACTTATATCGATGGAAAACTGACAATCATTTGAAGAAACCCTTTTCATTTTATCGAAATCAGGTGGAAAAAAAGTTGTCAACCTAATGGTCGAAGTGTTGACATAAGAAAAACAGAGAAAAAACACATTTTTTGCACACCTTCAGCGTTGACCATGGAGCTTTGGTTTCCAAAGCTATTACCCGATTTTGCTTTAATTTCAAATTTGAAAAGTTTCCCCCTCCCACTCTTTTTTTATTTCCCTTTAATTTTGATGTTTTTTTCTTTCACCCTGACAATGAATAATTTATATATTTTATATTTAGGTTTTATATTTTATGTTTTATATTTTATATTATATAGTATATATATTATATATTATTTATTTATATTATATATTTGATAACATCAATTTAAACGGCCTAAGTATATAGTCTATTCAAATTTATATTAAATGCAATATTTTTATATTATAATATAAATGTTACATAATATATATATATATATATATATATATATATATATATATATATATATATATATATATATATATATATATATATATATATATATATATATATATATATATATATATATATATCTATGTATGTATGTATGTATGTATGTATGTATGTATGTATGTATATATTATAAATTATATATTAAATATTGTTGTGTATATAATATAATAAAATATAATATAATGTCTAATATATATAATATACAAAATGAATAGGACATTAATATATTGTATATTTGATAATATATATTAAATGTAATATCTAATATATCTTATAATATATATATTATATATTTAGTCTATTAAATATTGTATTTTTTCAAATATTTTATATATTATTTTAATATTTAATTTAAGTTATAACAGATCCTCTCATGAGACAACAGGTCGAATCGGGGTCGCTAGACATCTTAAGGGGTAATTAGGGGTTGTGAGGCAACTTCGGATGTACAGTGAGCATTTGGAAGGCAATAGGGCATGTCCGAGTACCAATGTACCAAATTTTAATGACTTTTTCCTAGTCCAACTCGAAAAGGGTCCATGGGGTGCTCTCAGGAGACCACATGTCCAATCAGTGTCACTAGGCGTCTTAAGGGGTCATTAGGGCTCGTGAGACAACCTTTGATGCACGGTGACCATTTGGAACGCATTAGGACATGTCAAAGGACCTAACTCCACAATTTAGATAAATTTTGATTAGTCAAACTCAAAAAGGGTCCATGGGGTGCTCTTGGGAGACCATTGTGCGATTCGGGGTCGATAGGTGACTTAAGGGGTCATCAGGGTTCCAAATGAAACTTTCGATGAATGGTGATCCTTTGGAATGCATTAGGACATATTAGATGACCTACGTACCAAATTTGGATAACTTTTACCTAGTAGAACTTGAAAGAGGTCCATGGGGTGCTCTTGGGAGACCACATGTCGAATCGGGGTCGGTACCTGCCTGTTAAGAGGTCATTAGGGTTCCAAATGAAACTTCGATGGAACGGTCACCCTTTGGAACACATTAGGATATGTCATAGGACCTATGTACCAAATTTGGATGACTTTTACCTAGTAAAACTCAAAAGGGGTCCATGGTGTGCTCTCGAGAGACCACATGTCGAAATGGGGTCGGTAGGCCTATTAAGGGGTCATTAGGGTTCCAAATAAAACTTTTATGGAATGGTGACCCTTTGGAATGCATTAGGACATTTCATAGGACCTACGTACCAAATTTAGATGACTTTTTCCTATTAGAACTCGAAAGGGGTCCATGGGGTGCTCTCGGGAGACCTCATGTCGAATCGGGGTTGGTAGTCCTGTTAAGGGGGCATTAGGGTTTGAAATGAAACTTTGATGGAATGGTGACCTTTTGGAATGCATTAGGACATGTAAGAGGACCTAATTCCATGATTCATATGACTTTTTCTCAAAATAACTCGAAAGGGGTCCATGGGTTGCTCTCCCGAGACCTCATGTCGAATCGGGGTTGGTAGGCCTGTTAAGGGGTCATTGGGGTTACAAATGAAACTTTGATGGAACAGTGACCCTTTGGAATGCATTAGAACATGTCATAGGAACTACGTAACAAATTTGGATGACTTTTGCCTAGTAGAACTCGAAAGGGGTCCATGGGGTGCTCTCGGGAGACCACATGTCAAATCGGGGTGGATTGGACTGTTAAGGGGTCATTAGGGTTTAGAATGCAACTTCCATGGAATAGTGACCCTTTGGAATATATTATGACATGTCATAGGACCTACATATCAAATTTGGATGATTTTTTCTTAGTAGAACTCGAAAGAGGTCCACGGGGTGCTCTCGAGAGACCACATGTCGAATCAGGGTCGGTAGGCATGTTATGGGGTCATTAGGATTCCAAATGCAACTTTGATGGAATGGTGAGCCTTTGGAACACATTAGGACATATCATACGACCTATGTACAAAACTTGGATGACTTTTCCCTAGTAGAACTTGAAAGGGGTCCATGGGGTGCTCTCGGAAGACCTCATGTCGAATTGGGGTCGGTAGGCCTATTAAGGGGTCATTAGGGTTTGAAATGCAACTTTATTAGAATGGTGACCCTTTGGAATGCATTAGAACATGTTAGAGGACCTATGTACCAAATTTGGATGGCTTTTTCCAAGTATAACTCGAAAGTGGTCTATGGGGTGCCCTCAGGAGACCACATGTCGAAACGAGGTTGATAGGCCTATTAAAGGGTCATTAGGGTTCCAAATGAAACTTTTATGGAATGGTGACCATATGGAATGCATTACAACATGTCATAGGACCTATGTACCAAATTTGGACTAATTTTTCCTAGTATAACTCGAAAGGGGTCCATGGGGTGCTCTTGGGAGACATGTCGAATCGGGGTCGGTAGGCCTGTTAAGGGGTCATTAGGGTTCCAAATGCAACTTTGATGGAAAAATGACCCTTTGGAATGCATTAAGACATGTCAAAGGACCTACGTACCAAATTTGGATGACGTTTCCCTAGTAGAACTCGAAAGGGGTCCATGGGGTGCTCTCGGGAGACCACATGTCGAATCAGGGTCGGTAGGCCTATTAAGGTGTCATCCAAATGAAACTTTGAAGGAATAGTGACCCTTTGGAACACATTAGGATATGTCATAGGACCTATGTACCAAATTTGGATGACTTTTTCCTACTAGATCTTGTAAGGGGTCCATGGGGTGCTCTCGGGAGACCACATGTCAAAATAGGGTCGTTAGGCCTATTAATGGGTCAATACGGTTTGAAATGAAACTTCGATGGAACAATGCCCCATTGTAACACATTAGAACATGTCATAGGACCTATTTACCAAATTTGGATGACTTTTTCCTAGTAGAACTCAAAAGGGGTTAATGGGGTGCTCTCGGGAGACTACATGTCGAAACGGGGTCAGTAGGCTTGTTAAGGGGTCAATAGCATTTGAAATGAAACTTTGATGGAATGGTGACCCTTTGGAACACATTAGAAAAAGTCAAAGGACCTAATTCCATGATTCAGATGAATTTTTCCTAGTAGAACTCGAAAGGGGTACATGGGGTGCTCTTGGGAGACCACATGTCAAATCGGGGTCAGTAGGCCTGTTAAGGGGTTATTAGGGTTCCAAATGAAACTTTGATGGAACAGGGACCCTTTGTAATGCATTAGGACATGTCAGAGGACCTACATACCAAATTTGGATGACTTTTGCCTAGTAGAACTCAAAAGGGGTCCATGGGGTGCTCTCAGGACACCACATGTCAAATCAGGGTCGGTAGGCCTGTTAAGGAGTCATTAGGGTTCCAAATGCAACTCCATGGAATGGTGAACCTTTGGAACCCATTATGACATGTTTGAGGACCTACGTACCAAATTCACAAGACTATTGCCTAGTAGAACTCAAAAGGGGTCCATGGGGTGCTCTCGGGACACCACATGTCGAATCAGGATCGGCAGGCCTGTTAAGGGGTCATTAGGGTTCCAAATGCAACTTTGATGGAACGGGGACCCTTTTCAATGCATTAGGACATGTCAAAGAACCTATGTACAAAATTTGGATGACTTTTTCCTAGTAGAACTCAAAAGGGGTCCATGGGGTGGTCTCGGAACACATGTTGAATTAGGGTCGATAGGCCCGTTAAGGGGTCATTAGGGTTTCAAATGCAACTTAGATGAAATGCTGACCCTTTAGAATGCATTAGGACATGTCAGAGGACCCCTTAAGACACACTTGAGCATGATAAGGCGTACTAGGACCCCTAGGGAGTCCCCATGACCCCTAGGAGTCCTAAGGCATGATAAGGCATACTAGGACCCCTAGGGAGTCCCCATGACCCTTTTTGACGCATTGGAATGCTCAAGTCTATCTTAAGAGGTCCTACGACCCCTTAAGATAGACTTGAGCATTCCAATGCATCAAAAGGGGTCATGGGGACTCTCTAGGGGTCTTAACGTGTGATAAGGTGTACTAGGACCCCTAGAGAGTCCCCATGACCCCTTTTGACACATTGGAACCCTCAAGTGTGTCCTAAGGGGTCCTATGACACCTTAGGACACACTTGAGGGTTCCAATGTGTCAAAAGGGGTCATGGGGACTCTCTAGGGGTCCTAACACATGATAAGGCTTACTAAGACCTATAGGGAGTCCCCATGACCCCTTTCAATACATTGTAATGTTCAAGTGTGTCTTAATGGGTCTTAGGACCTCTTAAGACACACTTGAGCATTCCAATTTGTCAAAAGGGGTCATGGGGACTCCCTAGGGGTCTTAAGGCATGATAAGACATAATAGGACCCTTAAGGAGTCCCAATGACCCCTTTTGACCCCTAGGACCCCTTAAGACACACTTGAGCATTCCAATGTGTCAAAAGGGGTCATTGGGACTCCCTAGGTGTCTTAACGCATGATAAGGCATACTAGGACCCCTAGGGAGTCCTCATGACCCCTTTTGACACATTGGAACACTCAAGTGTGTCTTAAGGGGTCCTAATACCCCTTAAGACACACTTGAGCATTCCAATGTGTCAAAAGGGGTCATGGGGACTCTCTAGGGGTCCTAACGCGTGATAAGGCATACTAGGATCCCTAGGGAGTCCCCATGACCCCTTTTGACACATTGGAATGCTCAAGTGTGTCTTAAGCAGTTGTAGGACCCCTTAAGACACACTTGGGCATCCAAATGTGTCAAAAGGGGTCATGGGGACTCCCTAGAGGTCCTAGTATGCATTATCACACCTTAGGACACCTACAGAGTCCCCACGACCCCTTAAGACACATTGGAATACTCAAGTGTGTCTTAAGGGGTATTAGGACCCCTTAAGACACATTTGAGCATTCCAATGTGTTAAAAGGGGTTATGGGGACTCCCTAGGGGTCTTAATATGCCTTATCATGCCTTAGGACCCCTAAGGAATCCCTAGGACCCCTTTTGACACATTGGAATGCTCAAGTATGTCTTAAGGGGTCCTAATACGCCTTATCACATGTTAGGACCCCTAGAGAGTCTCCATTAACCCTTAAGACACATTGGAATGCTCAAGTGTGTCTTAAGGGGTCGTACGACCCCTCAAGACACACTTGAGCATTCCAATGTGTCTTAAGGGGTCATGGGGACTTCCTAGGGGTCCTAGTATGCCTTATCACGCGTTAGGACCCCTAGAGAGTCCCCATACCCCTTAAGACACATTGGAATGCTCAAGTGTGTCTTAAGGGTCATAGGACCCCTTAAGACACACTTGAGCATTCCAATGTGTCAAAAGGGGTTATGGGGACTCCCTAGGGGTCTTAATACGCCTTATCATGCCTTAGGACCACTAAGGAGTCCCCAGGACCCCTTTTGACACATTGGAATGCTCAAGTATGTCTTAAGGGGTCCTACTATGCCTTATCACATGTTAGGACCCCTAGAGAGTCTCCATGAACCCTTACGACACATTGGAATGCTCAAGTGTGTCTTAAGGGGTCGTACGACCCCTTAAGACACACTTGAGCATTCCAATGTGTCTTAAGGGGTCATGGGGACTCCCTAGGGGTCCTAGTATGCCTTATCACACGTTAGGACCCCTAGAGAGTCCCCATGACCCCTTAAGACACATTGGCATACTCAAGTGTGTCTTAAGGGGTCATAGGACCCCTTAAGACACACTTGAGCATTCCAATGTGTCAAAAGGGGTCATGAGGACTCCCTAGAGGTCCCAGTAAGCCTTATCATGCGTTAGGACCTCTATAGAGTCCCCATGACCCCTTAAGTCACATTGGAATTCTCAAGTGTGTCTTAAGAGGTCAGAGGACACCTTAAGACACACTTGAGCATTCCAATGTGTCTTAAGGGGTCATGGGGACTCTCTAGGGGTCCTAGTATGTCTTAGGACCCCTAGGGAGTCCCCATAACCCCTTTTGACACATTGGAATGCTCAAGTGTGTCTTAAGGGGTATTAGGACCCCTTAAGACACACTTAAGTGTTCCAATGTGTCAAAAAAGGTCATGGGGACTCCCTAGGGGTCCTAGTATGCCTTATCACATGTTAGGACCCCTAGGGAGTCCCCATGACCCCTTAAGACACATTGGAATACTAAAGTGTTCCAATGTCTCTTAAGGGGTCATGGGGACTCCCTAGGGGTCCTAGTACACCTTATCATGCCTTAGGACCCCTAGGGAGTCCCCATGACCCCTTTTGACACATTGGAATGCTCAAGTGTGTCTTAAGGGGTCCTACAACCCCTTAAGACACACTTGAGCATTCCAATGTGTCAAAAGGGGTCATGGGGACTCCCTAAGGGTCCTAGTACACCTTATCACACCTTAGGACCCCTAGAGATTCTCCATGACCTCTTAATACACATTTGAGCATTCTAATATGTCAAAAGGGATCATGGGAACTCCTTATGTGTCCTAATACATGATAAGGCGTACTAGGACCCCTAGGGAGTCCCCATGACCCCTTTTGACACATTGGAATTCTCAAGTGTGTCTTAAGGGGTATTAGGACCCCTTAAGACACACTTGAGCATTCCAATGCATCAAAAGGGGTCATGGGGACTCCCTACGTGTCCTAATGTGCATTAGGACACCTAGGGAGTCCCCATGACCCCTTTTGACACATTGAAATTCTCAAATGTGTCTTAAGGGGTCCTATGACCCCTTAAGACACACTTGAGCATTCCAATGTGTCAAGAGGGGTCATCGAGACTCCCTAGGGGTCGTAGTACACCTTATCACGTGTTAGGACCCCTAGAGAGTCTTGATGACCCCTTTTGACACATTGGAATGCTCCAGTGTGTCTTAAGGGGTCCTACCCTAGAGAGTCTCGATGTCAGATAAGGTGGACTAGGACCCCTTAAGACACACTTCAACATTCTAATGTGTCAAAAAGGGTGATGGGAACTCCCTACGTGTCCTAATATGTGATAAGGCGTACTAGGACCCCTGGGGAGTCCCCATGACCCCTTTTGACACATTGGAATGCTCAAGTGTGTCTTAAGGTGTCTTAGGACCCCTTAAGACACACTTGAGCATTCCAATGCGTCAAAAAGACCACTTAAGACACACTTGAGCATTCCAATGTGTCAAAAGGGGTCATGGGGACTCCCTAGGTGTCCTAATGCACATTAGGACACCCAGGGAGTCCCCATGACCCCTTTCGACACATTGGAATGGTCAAGTGTGTCTTAAGGGGTCCTACGACCCCTTAAGACACACTTGAGCATTCCAATGTGTCAAAAGGGGTCATCGAGACTCCCTAGGGGTCCTAACACGTGATAAGGCGTACTAAGAACCCTAGGGAGTCCCGATGACCCCTTTTGACACATTGAAATGCTCCAGTGTGTCTTAAGGGGTCCTACGACCCCTTAAGACACACTCGAGCTTTCCAATCTGTCAAAAAGGGTCATGGGAACTCCCTAGGTGTCCTAATGCATGATAAGGAGTACTAGGACCCCTAAGGAGTCCCCATGACCCTTTTTGACACATTGGAATGCTCAAGTGTGTCTTAAGAGGTATTAGGACCCCATAAGACACACTTGAGCATTCTAATGTGTCAAAAGGGGTCTTGGGGACTCCCTAGGCATCCTAGAGCATGATAAGGCATACAAGGACACCTAGGGAGTCCCCATGACCCCTTTTGACACATTCAAATTCTCAAGTGTGTCTTAAGGCGTCCTAATACCCTTTAAGACACACTTGAGCATTCTAATGTGTCAGATAAGGTGTACTAGGACCCCTAGGGAGTCCCCATGACCTCTTTTGACACATTAGAATGCTCAAGCCTGTCTTAAGGGGTCCTACGACCCCTTAAGACACACTTGAGCATTCCAATGTGTCTGAAGCGATCATGGGGACTCTCTAGGGGTCCTAAGGCATGATAAGGCATACTATGACCCCTAGGGAGTCTCCATGACCCCTTTTGACGCATTAGAACGCTCAAGTGTGTCCTAAGGGGTCCTACAACCCCTTAAGACACACTTGAGCATTCCAATGTGTCTTAAGGGTTCATGGGGACTCTCTAGGTGTCCTAATGCGTGATAAGGTGTACTAGTACCCCTAGGGAGTCCCCAGAACCCCTTTTGACACATTACAATGCTCAAGTGTGTCTTAAGTGGTATTAGGATCCTAGGACCGCTTAAGACACACTTGAGCATTCCAATGGACCCCTAGGGAGTCTCTCTCTACCTCCAGTGAACTATTTTTCAAAGCCTCCATTTCTGCGTAGCTAGGGTTTATGATGCCTATAAAAGGCACATTTAATACAAAGATTTAGTTGACAACCTTTAAAGACCTAAAAGAAATGAGAAAAAAATTTAGGCCAAAAATACATACCGCATTTCTGTATGTAGTACCGTAAGCTTGAACAATCCAGCTGGCTTCCTCTGCTAAGGCACGAAGAACTTCATTAATGTATGCTCTAGGAGGAAGATTATAATTTCCATATTTCTACAAGAGTTTCTCCTTAATTTGTAATATTATATATAATATATTAGTATACATTAGTATATGTATTATATATATATATATATATATATATATATATATATATATATATATATATATATATATATATATATATATATATATATATATATATATATATATATATATATATGTTAGTATATATTATACATTAGTATATATATAATATATTATATATATTAGTATATTTAATAAATTAATATATATAATACATTAGTACATATATAATATACATTATATATATCATATGCCTCTTTTTATAGATATATTATATACATAAATATATGTAAAAGTTCAATTGTTTTCATTTGCTCCCGTCGGTTTTTCATTGGCAGGAGAATATCGGGTACCCGATATTTTTGGGTACCCAATTTTTCCCAGGCAATATTTGACCAAAATATTCCCTGTCCCCATAGAGCAGACAATCACGTGATTTTATACTTTTTTCATGCGTTGCAAAACAAAAAATGTGATTTGGGGCCCATTGTTTGATTTTTGTCGACTTGTGGTCTCACCATGGGAAGCACCAGTCGTCGAAAGGCTAAACGCAAGAGGAAGCTGATAGATGATGAAATTTAGGCATATAGGGAAAAAAATAAGGAAAATCACCGAAGAAGGAGAGAAGGTATGTTAAACATTAATCAAGGTGACCCCGTAAATGTAGTTGTAAGTGAAGAGGATGTTCAATTTGAAAATGCACAGATGGAGATTGAAAATGTAGACTTTGGGAACGAAAATGTTGCACAAGAACCACATGAATGTTATACATCTCCAAATTATATGCGAAATGAAGTCCCTTGCAATAAAGATAATCAATCTTCAAATTTGGGGCTTTCAAAAACACCTAAATGGTTAACTGAAATTGAGGATAACATTATGATTAATTGGGAAGGAAAGAGGTCACATAGAACCGTTAGGTTGTGGGCTTCAAGACTTTATGATCAATTTTTTCGAAACAAGACATTGGTTGAGAAATGTCAAATTTTTGTGCAGTTGTTAAAGATGCAAAAGATGAGACTTGTGCTTGTGAAATTGAAGATTCATGTGAACAAGAAAATGGAGAGAAATGCCATTGTTGTGAAGAATCTTTTCAATGCTCTCAATAGCATTGGGAAGACTAGCAGAGAAAAAGACAAGAGAGTTTCTCGGAGGGTTATTACAACCTCCTTAGTAAGTCATCAGTTGAGAAAGGCTCGTTTGATGAGACAAACTTGTGTTGACTTCAATATAGACCGTAAAACTTTGGGTAGAGCACTTGCAAGAAGAGAAGGACTTGATGATCCCCTTCAAATTGATACATGGGCTTATGGTGGGAGACTTCCATGTTTCGATAAGAAGCTAACAGATGTTGTCAAGGATGAAATTCAACAATTTTGGGATGCTAACTCAAGAGTGTCACCAAATGTGAAGGATGTCTTGAAGTTGAGAGTTGGCAATCGAGACCGCACTCCACATCCTAAACATTATGTGGAGGTAAGTCAAACAATGTTGTATAAAAAAATTTGTGAGACACAGCCAACATTGAAAATATCACAAAGGTCTTTTGAATCCGTGAAGCCATTTTATTGTGTACCCCTTAAGATTCGAAATACATGTTGTTGCAAATATCATGTTGAGTTTTCAATGCATCATGAATTATTACGGTCCATTCGTTCTACTTTGCATACTAATGAAATGCTAGAGGATTGTGGTGCAAGTGGTCTTCCCAAATCATCAAGAGACTTGCTAGATCAATTTTTATGTCAAAGAGATGATGGTTGTTTATTTTATAAAAAAGATTTCTTAAATGCCAAGTGCTCAGAATGTGGTGGCTTGTCCAAGTTTAGAACATGTTTTCATGAGGGTTTGAAACACAATTTTGGAAAGACACTCGTCCAAAAAAAGGTATATGAAACAGTGAAATATGCATTGAAGAGTGGAGGTGAAGGCTCTAGATGTGAGTTAGTTGCAAATGAATACAATGTTGCTGATTTTATCTCAGATTTCAAGACAAATCTTTTTTACAAGTATGCAAGGCATAGTCACAGGTCTCAATGGTTGGATCAACAATTCAGGACATGTAAGGACACTTTCCCCATTGGAACTATTATATCTATTGTAGACTTTGCGGAGAACTATACATTGCAGCCCCAAAATGAGACTCAAGCTCAATATTACAATTTGATTCAGGTTGCTATTTTTGTACACATCACATATAGACATTCCCCTGATAGCAAAAAAGATGAGCGAAAGATAATCAGAGAGTACCATTTTTATATGAGTGACGACAAGTCTCACTCTCATGAGTTTGTTCAACATTGTTTCCAGAACTATTTTGACTTCTTGCATGAAAATGGTATTGCTATGGATAGGCATCTCATTTGGTCGGATAATTGCACCGGTCAATTTAAGAATGCTAGAATGTTTTATTGGTTGTGTCGAATGCATGTGGAGAGAGGTGTACCTCATATTTGGAGTTTTTTTGAGTCGGGGCATGGGAAAGGGGAGCATGATGGAGCAGGTGCATGTGTGAAGAGAGCTCTAGTTAAGGAGCAATTGAGGATTTCAGGTGTTGTACTTCTTGATGCTCATTCTATTATTGATTGGTGTACTTTAGCATTGTCATAGGGGGGGACTCTTGATTCTACAGTGCATAGATTCTTTTGGTTGGTTGAGGAGGGAACTATAGGAGATAGATTGGATTGTCAAACAGTGAAAGACTCTTCAAAAATGCATTCATTCCGAAGCTCCAATAGTAGTACATGGACCATTTGGACATGAGAGTTGGCTTGTTTTTTCCCCATGTGTTTTCAGTATGATTGGGATCATTGCGATTCAAGTGAGTGGGTGGATACATGGGTTCCACAGTATGTGACTCCTTTATCTTTGACACTCTCTATAAGAAATGATGACATGGACACTTCAGTTGACTATGACCATCTTTCAGATCTTTTGAAGCCAGGAGATGTTTTTGCATTGGTTGCACCACAGGGGAATGATGAGGGGTCAGATTATTGGTTAGCACGTTGTGTACAAGGTAAATAGAATTCTATACAACCGATGACAGATGGTGATGGGTTCACATATCCTACTAGTTCAGTTGTTGTTGCGAGAACATGGTTGCAAACATACATTATTAGAAAGAATGGAGTTCCCGCATTTGAAGACTATGAGAAGCACAAAACTATTATGAGGTATTCATACCTTGTTATAGCAACAAATGTCAAGTTTTCAAAGCATCATGGAAGACCAAAGACAAAATAACTTTGGACTATTACTATTGCTGATCATGAAGCACTATTGGAGACCTTGAAGCAAAGAGATGACCCTTCAAGAACACTTGACTAGGTAATAAGTTAACTTAGTGCATTATTTTCTAAGTTCGTTAAGCTTAATTTCAATACATTAATTTGACCTTTCTTAGATTGTATTTTGAGTCAATAAACTTGGTTTTGTATGTGGAATGTAACTTGTGCAGGAGCACCTATGAAGACGCCTACGGTCACCATGGATCCAATCAGAGATAGAAGGACAAAAGGATCCTTAATGGTTAATTGAGATCTTTTGAAGCCTATAATGGCAATTTGTAACAATCAATTTGATTTAAAAGTTAAATGTCCTTAAACTCTTCATAAGGACTTATGACCAAAATCATGTATGGGTGGCCAATAGTGCCAAGAAGAGATATTACATGTCATATACTTATGTCATTTGCATGGTTTTAATTCTTACATGTTTGATTGTTGTTTGTAATGCTTTAAGGATATTATTTTTTATCATTTCAAAAAATCTATAAAAGTTAAACCTCAAACATAATAAGCTCCACAGTTCAAATTTAACAAGCTTAATCATGATTAATTTCACAGTTCAAATTTCAAACATACCACTAATAGTCAGTTGAAAGTGGCTCATATCTCAAACCTCGTGAGAGGTATTAACAAATTGTCAGGTGCTACAAGATCATGTTTTTGAGGTCTACAATAACCTCTCTTAGTTTTGAGCGATTCGACTTCGTTTGCATTTGGCAAGGCGATCTCAGTCGATGCCAAAACTTGTAGTGAGGGTCAGTTGAAAGTGGCTCCGCAGCGTATCTTTCAAACCGTCCAACCTGGCATCGAACCATCTGCTCCATTAGCTCCGGTTGGCCAGGTAAACGCCAATGACAACCCCATTCTTCCCATAGAGTCACTGGAACATTCACAACCACGCTCGACCCAAGTGACCCCAAGGTGCACTAAGCACGATTAGGCCGCGATCTTCTAGGGCTCGTATCTTGGACCTCGTGAGAGGTATCAACAAATTGTTAGGTGTTACAAGATCATGTTTTTGAGGTCTACAATAACCTCTCTCAGCTTTGGGTGATTCGACTTCATTTGCATTTGGCAAGGCGATCTCAGTCAATGCCAAAACTTGCAGTGAGGGTCAATTGAAAGTGGCTTAGCAGCGTATCTTTCAAACCGTCTAAACTAGCATCGAATCATCTTCTCCATTGGCTCTGGTTGGCTGGGTAAACACCAATGACAACCTCGTTCTTCCCACAGAGTCACCAGAATGCTCGCGACCACGCTCGACCCAAGTGACCCCAAGGTGCACTAAGCACGATTGGGCAGCGATCTTCTAGGGCTCGTATCTTGGACCTCGTGAGAGGTATTGACAAACTGTTAGGTGTTATAGGATCATGTTTTCAAGGTCTACAATAACCTCTCTCATTTTTGGGTGATTTGACTTCATTTGCATTTGGCAAGGCGATCTCAGTCGATGCCAAAACTTGTAGTGAGGGTCAATTGAAAGTGGCTCAGTAGCGTATCTTTCAAACCGTCTGACCTGGCATCAAATCATCTACTCCATTGGCTCTGGTTGGCTGGGTAAACACCAGTGACAACCTCATTCTTCCCACAGAGTCACTGAAATGCTCGCGACCACACTCGACCCAAGTGACCCCAAGGTGCACTTAGCACGATTGGGCAGTGATCTTCTGGGGCTTGTATCTTGGACCTTGTGAGAGGTATCAAAAAATTGTCAAGTGTTACAAGATCATGTTTTTGAGGTCTACAATAACCTCTCTCAATTTTGGGTGATTCGACTTCGTTTGCATTTGGCAAGGCGATCTCAGTCGATGCCAAAACTTGCAGTGAGGGTCAGTTGAAAGTGGCTCAACATCGTATCTTTCAAACCGTCTAACCTGGCATCAAATCATCTGCTCCATTGGCTCTGGTTGGCCAGGTAAATGCCAGTGACAACCTCATTCTACCCACAGAGTCACCGGAACGCTCATGACCACACTCGACCCAAGTGACCCCAAGGTGCACTTAGCACGATTGGGTAGTGATCTTTTGGGACTCGTATCTCAGACCTTGTGAGAGCTATCGACAAATTGTTAGGTGCTATAGGATCATGTTTTCAAGGTCTACAATAACCTCTCTCAGTTTTGGGCGATTTGACTTCATTTGCATTTGGCAAGGTGATCTCAGTAGATGCCAAAACTTGCAGTCAGGGTCAGTTGAAAGTTGCTCAGCAGCGTATCTTTCAAACCATCTGACCTAGCATCAAACCATCTACTCCATCAGCTCTGGTTGGCTGGGTAAATGCTAGTGACAACCCCGTTCTACCCACTGAGTCGCCGGAACACTCGCGACCATGCTCGACCCAAGTGACCCCAAGGTGCACTAAGCACGATTGGGCAGCAATCTTCTGGGGCTCATATCTTGGACCTCATGAGAGGTATCGACAAACTGTCAGGTGCTATGAGATCATGTTTTTGAGGTCTACAATAACCTCTCTCATTTTTGGGTGATTCGACTTCATTTGCATTTGGCAAGGCGATCTCAGTCGATGCCAAAACTTGCAGTGAGGGTTAGTTGAAAGTTGCTTAGTAGCATATCTTTCAAACCATCTGACCTGGCATCAAACTATCTACTCCATCAGCTCTGGTTGGCCGGGTAAACACTAATGAAAACCCCATTCTGCCCACAGAGTCACCGGAATGCTCGCGACCACACTCGACCCAAGTGACCCCAAGGTGCACTAAGCACGATTGGGCAGCGATCTTCTGGGGCTCATATTTTGGACCTCGTGAGAGGTATTGAAAAAATATTAGGTTTTACAAGATCATATTTTCAAGGTCTACAATAACCTCTCTCAGTTTTGGGCGATTCGACTTCATTTGCATTTGGCAAGGCAATCTCAGTCGATGCCAAAACTTGCAGTCAGGGTCAGTTGAAAGTGGTTCAGCAGCGTATCTTTCAAACCGTCTGACCTAGCATCAAATCATCTACTCCATTGGCTCTAGTTGGCCGAGTAAATTCCAGTGACAACCCCATTCTACCCACAGAGTCACCGGAACACTTGCGACCACGCTCGACCCAAGTGACCCCAAGGTGCACTAAGCATGATTGGGCCACAATCTTCTGGGGCTCATATCTCAGACCTCATGAGAGCTATCAATAAATTGTTAGGTGCTACAGGATCTTATTTTTGAGGTCTACAATAACCTCTCTCAACTTTGGGCGATTCGACTTCATTTGCATTTGGCAAGGTGATCTTAGTCGATGCCAAAACTTGCAGTCAGGGTCAATTGAAAGTGGCTTAGCAGCGTATCTTTCAAACTATCTAACCTGGCATCAAACTGTCTGCTCCATCAGCTCTGGTTGGCCAAGTAAATGCCAATGACAACCCCGTTCTACCCATAGAGTCACCGAAATGCTCGCGACCACGCTCGACCCAAGTGACCCCAAGGTGCACTAAGCATGATTGGGCAGCGATCTTCCAGGGCTCATGGATCAAGTAGAAATTTTTCTGAGCAGACATTGTCCTATTTGGTATGGTTATGAAGGTAGACTGAAATGGTTGGAGAGGCTATCAATGCCACTATCTATCCAAGGACATGCCATCATCCTTGGGGTCGTTTATAATTTTAACTATCGAGTCCCATAAAAATTGTGACTTGGAAGCATAGACAATATATGTAAACTATTCAATAGAATGCCCACAAGCAGAGCACAACATATGGAATTGCAGATAGGAGTAGTAGAACTAGTAAAAGGTATCCAAAACTGAAGTTTCCAAAGCTTTGTCAGGTTAGACTGGTCGATGACAATGAGAATTGGTTTTGCACATCGACAGTATTGGCATTCGAGAACATGATAATCTATAATGCAATTTCAATATTAAGACATTATCATTTCTTGAGAATGCCCCAACACCGAATGTCAAGGAGGACCCGACATCTTCCTTGATGGACAAAACCTTGTTTCATGCTCGGTTGTTGGATTCATAGAGGTCTGGGACTATATCAGTGGGAAACTTAAGAGCGATTTTCAATACCAAGCTGATGATGCCTTCATGATGCATGATAATGCAGTTCTTTGTGTTGACATTAGTCATGATTTAGAGATGTTGCCTTCAGGTTCACAGGGTGGGAAAATTGAGGAGGACGTGCTCGCAATTGAATCCCAAAATACATATGTATGATGGCTTCAACAAAATGTTTCTTGGTGTCACTTGCATGAAGCGGTATGTTTGTGGAGAGCTAGAAATGACACGCTCTAGTTATAGCACCAAGCGTCCAATAAAAACACAGAGGCATTAACACTTGTGTTGCAATAAGATCCAGATGGCACTATTCTATAGGAATAGATCCATTTTGAAAGATGTAGAGCACCAAGTAACATGGACTTTCATAACAAAATATTACTAAGGCACTCACAAAGGGATACTTTAATGTATTCAAGAAAGAAGATGTGGATAGACACGTCCTCAAGAATTAGTTATTATAACAGGAAAGAAACTAACCGAAAGGGGAAAATAAGTAAGGCTCGTAGAGGAGATTTTGGGGGTTCTGGATTCTGCCTGACCCGAGAGACTTTGTGCCAGGGGAGGGATAGATTAGGATTTTTATTGTAATGCAGGGAAAGAGGGATTTTATTTTCAGATAATGATTAATGTACAGGAACATCAGAATCTTTGTTGTTTTGCTATGTTTAAAGAAGGATATGTCAGCATATTAAAACTTTGATTTTAGATGCTCACTTTCTGATTGATATTCATCTTTGAAAGATATTGGTTTCTTTTGAATGCATATCTATTACGTTTGATCATCAGCACGATCATCTGTGGACTTTATGCTATAATTTTTCGTGTATTTGGAAAGAACCATTCGTCTTTCTCTCTTAGTTTCTTTCTGTAATGCATTGTTTAGGCAAATGAAATTTGTAGCGTTTACTGTCCTTTTCTTTTCAGTAAATTAGTTCCTTTGCATCTATCTTGTGTTTATGAATAGATTTTTGTAAGCCTTTATTGCTTTTAGGTTAAAAGCATCATCATTTATAGTTTAGTTGATTCATTGTAAATCCTGCACGGGGAGCTGTACCTGAATAATTCAAAGGGTGCTTATGCTTCTCAATAGTGAAGTGACCCAACTGTTGGTGTTGGTTGAGTCTTTTTATTTGGGCTTTAAGGGTCATTTTGTAAGCGTTTCTTTCGAAGACAAATCTGTTCACCAACAAGAAGTTAAACCTCAAACATAATAAGCTCCATGAACAGGGTATTCCAAAGTAAAGAAAAATAAATGTAACTTCAACAAGATATAATTTAAATCATAATGATAATCATAGTCAAGATATAACGTCACCATTCAATTCCATAAACATGATTAATAAATATGTATATACAAAAGATGACACAAATATAACATATAAATGAATATGTTCTATATATGTATCAAATGTATCAAAAGTATGTCCATATACAAATATGGCACATGCCATTTCAAAATGTCTACAAAATCAATGTCTTAAGGTGTACAATGTGGCATATATGCCATCTCAAAATGTGCCAAGTGTCATCTCTAAATGACCACAAAACTAAAATTGCATCCTATGTTGTAGGGGGATCATCAAAATGCAGCCTCTTTGAAGGAGTGTTGGGCTCTGATTGATCCTGCATAAAAAATGAGTTCAAACCAAAGTTAGATTGCTTACTTTATATGATTTGTACATATATATATATATATATATATATATATATATATATATATATATATATATATATATATATATATATATATATATATATATATATATATATATATATATATATATATATATAATTCATAATTTTCAAACACTAATTTAATTAAAATTATAACTGAATACAAATAAATTTGTACCTGGTCTCTCGATGGCCTACCATGATCAGGTGTCCTAGCATAAGTCCTAGGTAGCGAAGGGACCATGCCAACAATACCAACTTTGACCTATAAATATATATTTGCAATAATGAGATTAGTAGACTGGTGCAACATAGAGTAATAAATCTACAAAATAGGATGATAGCATAATAAAATTACAAATTGATTGAACTAAAATTAAAACTTACATCTGGTGATCCCTCCTCTGGAATAATGGGCTGGGTCAACAAAGAAACAAAAGATTCTCGTGGGACCTCCCTCACAGTCGGAGTAACCTATGAGAGTAAAAAGATTGTCAATTATATATCAATGTACTTCATCATAGCAACCCTAGTTACAAAATACAAATAACAATATGTAAAAGTCTACGTACAATTGGGCTATCACTCTGAATCGAGACGCATGTAACCCTATGCCACCGAACTGGTGTCGGGACATCATCAATAGCCACACCCTATACAATAAAGTGCAAGTAAAATATTTATTACTACACACAAGTGGCATACATATGCATGCATAATTAATCTTAAACAATTAACTACCTTTCCTTTGTCGACACCTAATGAAGGAACCCCCTCATGCCCCCCACTGATGTCGGCTGTAGCCTGCAAGAACACAATAAGATGACAATATATATTAGTAAATGTATGAATTTTATTGCTCTAATTGATAGAGATTTAAGCATGTACACCAAATGATATAAAAAAAAACTAATGGGTACATAATTGATAATATACCGTATAGTCATCAAGGCCAAATGAAATGGCCGAAAGTGTGCACTCATCCACCTGTCTCACCTCCTCCTGTGTCATCAACTGAACATAAATGGAAAAAATATATATACATAAGTGCATGCAATCATTAAAACTAATCTAAATAAATAAATTATTTTTAAATTAAATAAGTCATGCAACAAATTTATTTATAATGTTTACTCTTACCGTATCAATAGGAGTCAATGGCTCTACGTGCACCTCCTGAGCACTCTCATGAGATGTAGATGCTCCATGAGGTGTTGCAGCCTCTGCAGCAGCCTCTCCTATATCTCCCTCATCAATATCATGAAACTGATATATATCAAAATCAGTAAGTGGTCTGAGGCACATATGCCTGCACATAATGCACATATGGGGATCGCATACATGTGAACTCTGATGAGATGTCGATGTGCCAGCAACATCCACAGGAGGCAACACTGACCTAGTCTGTGTGATCAATTGATCACTCAGTAAATGAATGGCCCTAATAGTCAATTCAGCAGCCTCATAAATGATATCAGGACGCTGCATTGGAGGAGGGGGTGTGACATCAGTGGGGGGGACAAAGGTAGTGGCCTTTCGGCGCTGGGAAGATGGCCTAGTCTGAGGAGCTCCTCTGCCTACACCCATGTTGGGCCTCATACTCCAATAATCAACATGGTGACCAAGCACAAACTCAGCATACAATTTTTTAAGGAAATAAAATGGGACCTCCAAATTGCTATGTGGTGGTTTATCAAAAACCATCCACCTGCGATCCCAAAATTTTGTGCACATTGCTTCATTTGTGCACCATTTTATTGATAATTTGGGCTTTTTGGGGTCAACTGGTATTTCGATTTTAGGATCGACAAAAAGGGCGACTATATCTTCCTTACTTATATTAAGGGCCGCAATCCCATCATGGTCAAGCCCATCATCAAATTGGGTGTGCATATCATCACGCCAATGAAGAGCAGCATTATGATGTTGCGTGAATGTGTCAATATTTCCAACAATTATATTTAGTGTGGCAAGCATGGTACCTAATGTAGGTATATTTTGATACGTGTTTTGGAAACCTCGTATTGTGTTCAAATTTTCTTCTATCAAATCTTGTAAAGATTTAGGGTTTAGATATGGGGGATTGTTTTTAGGATTGTTATTTGGAGGGTTATTTTCTTCATTGTTGTCAGCCATGCCTGATTAAATAAAAAACAAATGTAAGTTTCAAATATTATTACAAATATAAATACAAAACCCTATTTTTTAAAAAAATGCCACATTTATGATGAAAATGAAATAAATTAATAAAAATATGCAATTAACTACTTACCGAATATGCTCAAAGTCAAATTTGGGGTTTCCAATATCAGGTATCCGAAAATATATCGGGTATCAAAAAAATGCAGTTAGAAACTTGAAGAAATCGCGCTAGGAAATGAAGAATAGGGCTCGCGGGTGTCGGATATATGCCACAGTTATCGGGTACCCGATATTTTCGGGTACCCGATTAGGTATGTGCTTTGGTGGCAGCTTTGCCCAGGTGTACTGACACCCAGGCCTACTAAAAAGTCAACAAGCGCTTTCATGCGCTTTTGGACGAGTGAAAAGTGAATATTTTTCACATCGCCACTTTTTGGCCCCTCGTGATCTTGCACAGACCCATATGTTATTGGTGCATATGGAGTGTGATAGTTGAGTTCTTGCTTTGTATTATCATGTACTTGTTGACTAAATTTCTATTTTCAATTGTTTGATGATTGTCTTATGTTATAATTTATTTCAAATCCTTTTGAAAATCTATTTTACCATAATAAAAAATAAAGCACGAGGGTAGGTCTTAATGTTGGCTTTTGTAAGCTTTGACTAGTTGGTTAAGTTTGGATTGAGCATCTCTTGTAAGTTACTAATGTGATTAGAGGCATGGAGTAGGATGTATGGTTACATAGTTCTCATTAATTTTTTCATGTAGGGAAATACAACTAGAATATTTGATGCTTCAAAGGCCTTGCATGGAGGCGTTGCAATTGTATTATAATCTTGTTTCTTAATATAATGCAGGAGAATTATGTGTTCTTTTGTAAGCTAAGTTTTTCCTTGTGAGGGATTTTTCAAGGTACATCTAGTGTCACCTTATGGTATTTTTGTTATTTTTTTACATAGTGAATGCAAAGTATTGACTTTTCATTTGATTTTATAAAGATATAAAATGGTATATTTTCTACAATTTACTTTCATTTAGTATATGCCATCAATTGAGATTTGATGAGGTAGTGGAAATCAAGTGTGCACATGTCATTATTAGATACTTCAGTGAGAGTAATTAAGTATTCCTAATATCCTAGGCTTATTAAATATGTGCAATATTACATTTAAGATAGAAATAGTCAAGGTGAATTAAGCATTGAACTACACCCGCAAATTTGGTAATATCTACCTTTCTTATGAGTAGAATCTTTTATGCCCTTGGCACAATTTTTTCAACCTATAAAAAATTCCCTCATTGAGAGAAATTATTGTCACTTGCAAAAACTCCTTGAACTTCTCTCCAAAAATTTGCAACTTTGGTATATTCATCTTCATAATCATCTTTTGTGAAAGTTTCTATTTTATTTATCATAATCATAGATAAAATAAACTTTGAGATTACTAACCTAACTAGCATATTTGTGACCACGTTATTTGTTCATTTCTTATATGGTCACCAAATAAAATTGATACGAAAATTCTATATAGTTTGAGTGCCTTGCCTATCACAATTTATTTTTTGCTTGCAAATATTGTAGAACTATTCTCCTTCTCTTTCTTGTCTATTAATGTTTTTCCTAGATTTGGCTTTTTTATCTTAGTTCTATTTACCAACTTTGTTTGATTTATTGTTTTCCTTGTTTATTTCCTTGAGCTTTTAGTTTTTATTAAAAAATTATTAATTTATGAGCTTAGTTGTTAGGTGATACATTAGTTCAAGCAATAAATAAATGGAGATAGTATTTATTTAGTAAAGAAATTATTGTGCATGCTAAACAATTCAGGAAAAAGAAATGGGGTCATCTTCTTGCATCAAGATGATACCTATATATGGATTCATCACTTCCAATTATTTCTATATATCAAAGGATTGTTTCACTTAGGAAGCACAAGTACACTTGATCATAACCAATCTTGTAGCATGTGTAACTATGTGTAGAGGTGAGGCATTTGAATAATATGATCAAATAAGTTTTCACATGTATTGGATGGCACTCATGAAACTCCTATTTTTTGTGGAAATACTCAATGTGAACAATTATCAGTGGCTTGCACCTTAAAAATATCTACCCTCAACTCTTACTATCCAACAAAATTTCCTAAGTATACCAATGGCTCTTTGTTGAACTTACTTTTTATGTCACATAATTTAATTTTTCATTAAAGACACTTAATATGGATGAAATGTTCTTTACATGTTACACAAAAAATCAAGATGTCATCTAGGTACTCAACCTAAAGTGGAAGTCATACCCTTTGGTGGAAACCCCTTGAGTTCATGGACCATTTCCTAAGAAATATGTTGAAACTTTGGCTTTGTGTAGGTGAATATGTATGATGTATTTAATTCCACATGGATCCATCTATAATATCTGTTATATTTTCTCATTAAAATTGCATCTCTAGCACAAAAGGACTAAAAAATACTAATAAAAGCATCATCTACATGTTATATTTTTTCCCCTAGTTGAATTATGTATTTCCACATTCATTTTCACCCTACTTGAATAAGGACGATCATATGTTTTTAGACTAGTCTTTTTTTTGTAAAATTAAGTTGTATCTTGAACCAAGATCTACTAACACATTAACTCTTGTTTTCAATACTTGCAATTTTAGTATAAATATTTTGTTTATCTCACCAAATTGTGTGTCAATGTCTATCATGTCGGTATCTATGCATCTAAGCTTATCTTCCACATCAAAACTCTTATGTTTTTACTTACTCTTGTAATATTACCATGGAATTTTTGTATTCCTCTTTAGTTATTCTTTTATGATGCAATTATGAACATAATTCCTAAAACTTGGCATCTACAAGACCATCCATATTATGATGGATACAACTATTATGTAGATCCTTATGTTGAGATATATCAATAAGTCTTCTTACCCCTCCAATCACCTTAAAGTAATTTTTTAACTCCTTGAGTTGATTATTGCATACACATTCCTTGTAATACTTGTCCTTTGCCTTTCTTTCTTCTCTTCAATGTGTATACACCTAAAACTGGTGCACGCCTTCTATTCTTTATGTTATCATTTTCGCATTGCAATCGAAACATTTTTATGCATTCTAATTATTCCCTTATGTTGTGCATATGGTTTTCACTATATGTCACCATTATGTCTTTCCTCATGGATTAGACATTGAAAATTGTTTAAGCGATTACTAACATTTCCCACATTTTTCAATCATAACCTTGATCTCTTTGACCGAATCGATCAATACTAAATCATCACTGGAACATTCCTAATTCTTCCTAAACTGTTCATAAACGTTCCTAATTATTCCTAAACCGATCCTAAATGTTCCTAATTATTCCTAAACCATTCCTAATCGATCATAAACCATGTCAAACTTTCCTAAATCAGTTCAAATCATTAAAAATTAGTCCTAATCAGTTCAAGACCATTTCGAACACATTTGATCATTCTCAAATCAATTCCAAGGCATTGTCCAAGTTCATCAATTCCTAATCAAGTCTTTCTCAAATCAATCCAATCCTGAGCGCATTGTCAAAGTTCACCGATGCCTCATTTCTATCCTAATCCAAATCAATTCAAACAACATTATCCAAGTTCATGGATTCTATTTCATCATCACCATTCAGCCCAATAGCATTGTCTGAGTTCATCGATACTATTTTTTCCTTTTGTCAAACTCCAACTTTGTCATGTTGGATTTGACCCAATCCCTTTTTATCCAAACATATTTTTCCTATTGATCCTTTCAAGTGAAGATCCCTATTCATTTTTCTAAGGCTATACCCTTACATTTGTATTTTCCAAAGATTTTGTCAAAGTCCAAAATCCCAAAAAACATAATTTGCATACTTTACATTTTTCAAAGTCCAAATCCTAAGTTTCATAATCGAAGCTTTCAAAACCTTTAAAATCCAAGATCAAGTTGCATTTTGCACATCCTAAGTTGCATTTTCATATCATTTCAAAATACTTTCAAAACCCCAAGGACATTTGCATTTGCATATCTCCCAAAGTTTCACATCATTTCAAAAGCCTTTGCATACCTTAAGTTGCATTCTCATTCCAAAGACTCCTAAAAATCCAAAACAAAGTTTCATCTTGAATACCCTTCATATCCTTAGGTACATTTAGTCATCATGTCAATTGTGACAAGGCAACAAGGTTCTTACCAACCCATGTCTATTTTGAGTGAGATTACACAAATACCCTTTGATCCTAAACAAAGTATATCTTTTCAAACACAAGGTTTTGACCCAAACATCATGCACCCTTCAAGACAAGATATCCAAGCACCTTATGACACAAACATCATGTACCTTTCAAGGAAAGAGAGACAGGTACATTATGACCCACTACCCATGTCTTTATTGAAAACACTTCCTAATCCAATATAAATGGAATTCTCACATGATCAAACACATCAATCCTATGCACACTTGACTCAAAAAGTGATAGATGAGTTGGAGAAAGAAATTAAGCTTGTGGAACAATGAATCAAAAATTTGAAAAGAATAGAAAAGATACGACCAAGCTATGTAAATGTCCAAAAGAAAGGTTTTCTGAAATTAATGTTAAAGCTCTCATTGAAAGGTCACAAATACCAAGACTTTTTTCACAAATATACGAAAGCTTCAACCAAACCCAATCGAATCATGTTCAAGAGAAAAAAAATTTCAGTCAAGTCCCAGATCATGATCAATTCAATAAAATATTATAAAATGAAATTTCAAGTCAACCAAGTTCCAAATAAAACCTTTCAACTAGAATGTGGCGTAATTCAATTTGGGCCACCATCTAATAATGAACCAATCTTCATTCCAATGCAACCAAGTTTTACTCAATCAATTTTACAACCTCTTATACCCATCATGCAATCAAGTCAATGAATTCCAAGGTCACAATTTTTTTTCCTTCAAGAACATTGCATGTTAATGATCAACCTTCAAACACAAGGTCAAATATGACCTCTTTTAAATATGAACCAAGCATGATCAATGGTCAACCTATTATGGGATGTGTTCCATCAATAAATTCTTTACAACTTGCGAACATTAATGTGGTCTCACCAACAAGCTCAACCAAGAAGAAAAAGTTCAAATCTAATATTTTAATGGATTTGTTTCAAATATTGGATTGTATATATGAAAATAATAATTTACTCGTGTCTAGAAATGGCCCATCCCAAAATAATCACATGGATAATATACCTAGTTCCCATCAAGCAATTGACTTTAGAGACACATCCACATCCTCTTCCATCCCTTTATCCCCTAAATATTCACAAGAGAAATTTCCTCCATCTCCCACTAGTGACATATCTAATGATGAAACCTTCCAAGGGTTATCCATAGAAAAAATTCAAGATATTCCATTTTTGTATACAATTCTCTCCCATGCTTCCAAAATGCTAGATCCAATACCAAAATTTCTCCATCTCTACACAATCCTATTGAAGAGAGTCCCATTCAAAATCCATCTCATTCATGTCCAAACATTGGTCCCTTTATAGATCTTCACATACATATCCCAGTTCATTCCCCATGTCAAGAGGATGAACTAAATCACAAAGATCTCATTTCCTCGATCCTAATAAAGATTCCATTATCCTAAACTCTCCTATCCAAGATGATCCCATTCCCTCTCAAAACAAAAATGTCCTTCCAAGTCCCATTGATATTCCCCTCCCTAAGAAATATCATGTCCTCCCTTCCATTCTTTCCAATGATCCCATTCGAAGTCAAGATCATAGTATCCCCTAGCCTCCAGATACTCCAAAATATCCCATCATCCCTTTGGATCCTCCTCAAGATCCCTTCATCTCCATTTCCTAGTCCTCCAAACCCTCCACAAGATTCTATCCTACTAGATTATCCTATCACTATTCCTATTATATCGCAGGATCCCATTATTCCTCCTGAACCCCCTCCTAATGCAGACACATTTTTGCAAGTTATTCATACATGTCAAATGAATTACTCCATTAGAATATATTCCAATCCACTTTATGATCCTATTATTTCTTTCATATCATGTCCACCTCAAAATGGACTCACATCTACCAAAAAGTGTCCTATTAGTCAAAGCGAGAATTATCAAGTCAAAGGGTTTAGCATTCAAGAACCAAGTATATTAGAACCCTTTCATAAAAAAGAAAATTCTAAAGGTCATGACCTAAGTTCTAAATCTCACTCTCATGGTGTTGGTATCCCTTCAAAATCCAAGTTCAAACGTATACCTCCTCCTTCACCCCTTCCATCCCATTTTAGGTCCATATATTCTTTTATCCACTAGTTCAAAATCCACTTACCCTTTTCCATGTGCAAGTCAGCAAAGGCACACATCTTCAAGAACCTTCCATCCATCCAAAAGGCCTCTATAAAAATCCTATCCATCCATGAATCCCTTTCCCTTTCCAAGAAATTTGGATGCCAAGCATAAATTCCATAAACCAAGCAATCCATATGCAGTCAAGGATCGACATGTCCAGTCTAATTGACATGTGAGTACAAAGAAAAATATGATCCAAAAATAAAAATAAAAATAAATGTCAAAAAGGCCACAAAGGCTCATTAATCAAAAAGAAAATTCAAAATCAATATGGGTTCCTCAATCTCTTGTACAAGCAATACATGCCAGGGACCCGCAAAGGAATGAAAAGGCAAAATGCATGTGGATTCTCAAGAAGCTTCTTGAAGAACATAGTCCTAAAGAAAAATCCAAGTTGGCATCCAAATTTTTTATCCCTCCATCTAAAATCCTTCCATCTTCCAAATCCATTTTGGGTCCTTATGTCCCAAAATCCATATACATTCCTCCATCAAATCCAAAATCTCATTTTCCTCCATCACTCCATCACCCCTCAAGGTGTGTTCCAATGTTGTTCTTGCATTCATTTCCATCATTTCAAAATCAAGCCTTCCACTCTCTCCATTATCCAACACCTATTTTCCATCATTTCATTCAATTTATCCAATTATTTACCTAATCCTTATCATTACCCTACCAACGTATTTGAGCATACTATTATAGTCATGGTCCACTATAGCATACCTTTGAAGAGAATTATCCAAAGAACAAGACACTTGATTCCTTTGTCTATGTCATGTCATGCATATTTCATCTTCCAAAATGTCAAAAATACAATAAAAATAGCCAAAATTTGAAAAAAAAAAAAAGTCAAAATAAAAAAATGACAAAAGAAAAAATAGTTACCTTGATGAAAACCTGGCTAATAGGTGTCTTGGTAACACAAAAAAATTAAAAAATAAAGAGAACTATTTTTTTCCAATAGTGAAAACCCGGCAAATAGACGCTTTGGACAATTACCATGATTGAAACCTAGCATATAGGCATCATGTGTAATTTACAAACTTCTTGCATTCCCTACTTGGGGGCATATTTTGTCAATATTTCTATATCCTATTATACCCCTATCATTTCCTCCATTATCCCTATCATCTCCTCCATTATCCTATGTCATATTTCATTTCATATCCCTTATCCCTTATATCCCTATCCCCTTTTTCCCAATTTTGATATTGAAAAGGTTAAGGATCCTATAGAAGCATCAAATGTCCTACCTGCTTTACATTATCCTAATCCTTTTGGTCCATACTGCCTATCTTATTGCAACCTTCAGTCCATTTCCCCATTTTTCCATTATCGATCTTACTTGTCTTATCCTTGTCCTATCCATGTCTTATCATTGTCCTATCCCAGTCCCTATCTTGATCTTGACATAAAATAAGGACTTAAAGTGAAACACATTTTCAAAGAAAACCTCTTGGCATTTTCATTCCTATGCATCATTTGTCATATCGTGCCATATCCAATCCTATCATCACACAGTTTCATCACCATCTTCTATAATATCTCATCCTTAAGCTCACCATAAATATATTATCCAATTTTGTGGATAGTCCTTGGCAACCTAAATAGAGCTTCGATGACATATCAAACAACCCTTTGGCCTTCATCCATCTACTAGCCTATCCATCAATTCCTAATGTCCTTGCCTTGCTAGACATTGGGGGGGATTTTAGTAAATATTGGTCTTGTAAATATTAGACCTACAAAATTCAAAAAAAAATCAAATATGATCCTGAAAGTTATTTTAAAAATCAAATACAATGCTAAAAAATCAGTAAAAAGCATAAAAAGTTCTGAAAATTTCAAAAAAAATTAATATGACGCTAAAAAATCATTAAAAAAATTGCATATGATCCTGAAAAAAATCCATAAAAAATCAAATACGAAGCTAAAAAAATCACTAAAAAGCATCTAAAGTCTGACAAAATACTAAAAATTTGCATATGATCCTGAAAAAATCTCTAAAAATCAAATAATGTCCTTAACAAAATCTTAAAATTTGTAAAAAGTCTTGAAAAAAATAAAAAACAAATCAAATAAAAGTCCAGAAAATTTTCCTAAAAATCATAAAATGTCCTAAAAAATCAGTACAAATCGAATAATGTCCTAAAAATTATAAAAAGTCTAGAAAAAAGCACCAAAAAATTAAATATTTTCAAAATCATAGAAAAATCAAATCTTCAAAAATTTGTAATAAATTTGTACATAATCATTTTCCTTGCTTTCAATAAATTATCCCTTGCGACAAAACTGACATTTGAGCAGACACAATCTAAAGACTTTCAAACATTGCACTAAATGAAATCATGCATCAACAAACAAACTATCCAATCAAGTTAGCAATCAATCATATCAAATCTATCTTATCAATCAATCAACATCAATTAGTCATTTATCAACTTGTCACTTGTCATATACAGGGTGCGGTATACTCGAAACCAGACGATATCTATCTTAGACAAGTACTTCATTCTTGAAACCAAACGCTATCACCATCATCAAACAAAAAAACTATCAATTTTGACAACTAGATCATAATGGTTGTTGGCTTGCCTGGTTTAGTGAGTCTTATCTTTTATGGATTTATCATTTGATCATGTTCCTATGCTACTCCAGGATATCATTGAGTGATGAGAGTGGTCGGAATGGTTCATGGTCGTTTATTTTTACTTTGTCTTTTGTTTGCTAGGTTTTTCATAAAGTTGTGGGGCATATATATCATATGCTCTAGGATGAATGGAAACATTCCTTGTATGCAATTGTGTTTGTTTTTACGCAAAGGTATCGCATTATCATTCTGGATTTCTATGCCATGGTGTGACGCATCTATTTTGTCATATTAAATAAAGCTCACGTGACATAAAATGCACTTATGAAATCAAAGTTTCATCATTACTAATTTTTCTTCGTCTAATTTCAGCTTTCTCTTTTTAAAATATTGTCCTTGAATCAATTTCCACCCAATTTTTTGAGGGGGCATCCTACCTCCCTTCTATGAATCCACTGGGGCATGATCTTTTAAAAAATTTCTTTGAACTAATGCTCATAATCACATTGTAACAAAGAGGCGCAAAATGTAGACACTTAAAAATGGCTCGCGCCTGCTAGTCAGTGTTATCATTTTCGCATTACAATTGAAACATTGTTCTTCTTTCTAATTATTCCTCTATGTTGTGCATATGGTTTCACTGTATGTCAGCATTATGTCTTTCCTCATTAATTAGACATTGAAAATTATTTAAGCAATTACTAACATTTCCCTCATTTCACAATCATAACCTCAATCTCTTTGGCTGAATCAATCAAGACCGAATCATCATTGGAATGTTCCTAATTATTCCTAAACTGATCTTAAATGTTCCTAGTTATTTCTAAATTGATCCTAAATGTTCCTAATTATTCCTAAATCATTCCTAAATATTTCTAGTCATTCCTAAATCGATCCTAAACGTCCCTAAATGTTCCTAAACCAATCCTAATCGATCCTAAACCATGTCAAACTTTCCTAAATTAGTTTAAATCATTTTGAATCGGTCCTAATCAGTTCAAGACCATTTTGAACACATTCAATCATTCTCAAATCAATTCCAAGGCATTGTCCAAGTTCATCGATGCCTAATCAAGTCTTTTTCAAATCAATCAAATCCTGAGTGCATTGTCAAAGTTCATTGATGCCTTATTGCCATCCTAATCCAAATCGATTCAACTAGCATTGTCTAAGTTCATCAATTCTATTTCATCATCACTAGTTAGCCCACTAGCATTGTCTAATTTCATCGATGCTATTTTGTCTTGTCATCCTTTGATCGCGCACATTGTCCAAGTTCATCAATTTTGTGTTGTTCCCTAATCAGTTTTTAATCATCAAGATCGGTTCAAACCCTTATCAAATCTCTCAAGTCAAAACCATTTTCAATCCTACGTCATCAATCCGGTCAATCATTTTTACGAATTTGTCCCTGATGCAGAAGCATCAATGAGAACCCCTAGGTGCATGGATAGGAAAGGGTATAAAGGAAAACCAGAGGACTATCCCACATGTCAATTGGGATATATTGAAACCAATCATGAAGATTTGTAATGACCAATTTGGTCCAATTTGTAAATCTCCTAGAGGTCCTGGTAAGGACCTTAGGAGCAAAATCTTGTAAAATGAGCCATGATGAGCTCTAAGGGTCAAAAAGGGTAGATTAGGATTTGAATAGGTTTATTTGATCCTTTGATATAAAATCCACCAATTTTCATTGTTGTGGATGATTAAAATGCAATATTTTTAAAGTTATAAATTTCAAAGTCAAATCCCAATGGCTAGTTGAGGATTTGGGGGGAAATGGGATTAGGAGTTGTTTATGGTGTTTTAAACCACCCAACTGATTGGGGTCAGTTTGGGAGGTTGGGGGAAGGTTATTAAAACTTATTTTGATCTATTTTGTGGGGAGACAATCATTGTGTGCAGACTAGTGTGTGGAGAAATCAGGATTGTAACCATTTTTGGCAATAAACAGTGAATTTTCTTGCATGTTGTGATTGTTTTTGGATGATTCTTTATTTCTAATGATAGGTTATACATTTTTGAATGATTTGACACTTTTTTTTAATCCTCTACAATCCATTTTGAATTTATTTAAAGCCCTCAAGGCTGATTGTACTGTGACAGTCCTTGTTTAGGAAGGGTTTCAAGGATGAAATCTTGATTCATCCCTATTGTTGTGACTTTTGTGGTTGGGGATGAATCCTATGGTTGTAATATAATGTACTAATACCTATTAATATAGGAGAAAGACTTATTTTCAGGGGAATTATCAGATTGAATGCTGATTGCATGAGATTTTGTGAAGAAAATGGTGCCATGACTATAGAAGCCATTAATCTACCTTAAGGAGAGGGGAATTTTATGATTTTGAGATTTTTATATGGATGGTGTAAAGGTGATCCATCCATTATATTGATCAGGAATTCTTGGGAGATTTGTTTTTGAACAAACCCTTGATTTGGAGGCCCTAGAGAGAGCCTAGTTGAGAGTTGGATACTTGGAGGAGACTTGGAATCAATACAAGTGGATATTTATCATTTTTCTACCATAATAAGTCACTTTTGAGAGTTTGGAGTATTTTTTATAAGATTGGTTGACACTTGCTTTGTTAAATGGCCATATTTTTTTACCTAAAAAGGGGTCTCTAGTGTGAGCAGAAGATAGTTCTCCAAAAAAACCCTACCCAATCTTCCATTATGTTGTTTAAACCCGAAAAGGGTATCCAAAAATATAATTTTTTTGGTTATTTCTTTGGAAAAAGTAAGAGAAAATAAGAAGAAACATTCCCCGCAGGGCTAGTTGAGGGGCAATTAGGCCTAGTAGGCAATTTGAGCAATTTGGCCATTGGGTATTGCATAAGAGCCTAAAAATTAATTAATCTTGTCAAATCCATCTTGTTCGTGCCATTTAGATTCACTCTAGCCTTTTGGAGGGTGTTGGAGTCATTTGGGGCATCAGTGCTATTTGAGTGTCTTAAGGGGTTAGTGGGCTTGTAGTACCTAAACCTCTCAAATTTGATTAGTTGTTGTCATCTAACCACCACCTTTGTTGTCCACTCTGCATCATTCCCCTTGGGATAGGTAACCCATAGTTTATCCCTTTTGTATTAATCTATTTATTAGATTAATTCCCCCTATCTTATGTCTCCCATAATTAATTAATTTCATATTAATTAATTGTTCCCTTTTCCTTGAATTTTGGGATTTTTAAATTCCTAATTCCTAAGTTGTCCTTTTTGAGGGAATACTGAATCTTCAAATATTAAAAATGAAACTCTTACACATTCCCTTAATTCATGCTTCATGATTTCCTATTAATTAGCCTCCAAATTCCTTCCACCTTCCCTATCCCTTTTTCCTCATTTTGTGCTTCCTAATTGCCTACTAATTAGCCTCATCTTTATTCTTCCATCTTTCTCATAATTGTGTATTGATTTGTGCATGCTAATTTGTGCTTTCAATTTGTCATAATTATGACAATCTTCCAATTTGCACTTGCATTCCCAAATCTGCATTTTGGTCTCCAATTCCTATAAATTGAGATCGAATTTCTCAATTCCAACTAACCATATTCTTTCGAATCTTCCCATCATTATTATATTCATATTATCAACATCTTGCTTTCATTGTGTCAATATGAGAGCTACATCAACTCTTTTAGAGAAGCAAGAAAGAGCACAATTATCAAATTGAGGGAGTTTTGTTTATAGTTTACATTTATTTGTCTCAATTTCTTTTGTGTTTGGATAGGTTGATTGTGCATGCTTTAGAGTTTGATGGTTCCTCTTGTGTGCATGGTTTTCCTCATTTTCCTATCTTACACAATGAAGTATTCTTGTGCATAAGTTTCATTCAAATTCTTTGACCTTATAGTGGTCACCCTCTTCTTAAATGTGAGAGGGGAGGGATATAAGATACTTTATGAGGATTTTCTCCAAGTCCATACCCAACAACATGGCTTGCCTACAAATTTCATGGTATAATTCTAAATATGCTATGTCCACCACCTTGTTTGTAATACCATCATATTATATTTTGGTCAAACTTCAATTTTTCTATAGTAGAAACAAAAGAAAATAAAAAATACTTTTTATTATTATAGTTATCTAGTGTTAAATTTATGATTGAAGATTTTTAGACATGCAAAAGAAATTTAAAAATATTTTATTTCAATCTCAATCTCAACCTTAAATGGAGTTTTCTCAATTTTCCTTCTCAAATAACTTTCAAGTACATATCACTATCAATTTCACTTTCACCATCATCTCTAATGCCAAACCTTTTGGCTAGAGGTTTTACCAATATACCAACAAAGAATTTCTCTTGCACCATATTGATTTGTTATCATGTCATGTTCTTGTTGTTGGCTTCTATATGTTCAACACTTTCATATGATTCTCCATATGAAACATTCTTACATTCAAATCTTTCATTATTACTTCTTGATTCTAGTTGCAAGATTCATAATATCAAGGTAGTAGTTCTATATGTTGAAGATCTACTAATAGTCATACAGCCACCTTATTCACAATTCTCAAATATTAGAAATATGTTGCAAAAACATAATGATCATCTTATTTTGGCAAATAACAAGATCTAGAGGAACATGTTAAACAATGAATATCTGTCACGCCCAAAACCTATGGGCAAAACACACTAACAATATCTTTTTTAAAGAACATTTTAATACATAAAGTTATCTTACTAACGTTACAGGGTTGCAAGTTAAGTGATTAACCGGGTTAATCTTACTATTGTTTGTAGATATGCATGCTCAAGTATTTACTAAAAGTTGCTCCAAGAAATTAAGATGAGAATTGGTAAAACGATACCCCAAGGTAAGGTGAGTGATTGCAAAGATTTGTCGAACAAGGGGAATCATGGCAAGTTAAAGTTGAACTTGCCAACATCCCTCAATCAAGAAGAACAAAACATTTAGGCTCCAAGGTTACTATTTAACTAGGTTAAATAAAATATAGGGATACATTCCTCAAATAAAATTTAATTAAATCAACCATTTCATATTCTCCCAACTGCCTAATATCAAGTTGCACTTTTAAAAATAATCAATATATAATACGATTTATAATATCCTTCTTAATTTTCAAGTAAATAATTTTAATATAATAATTATCCTAAATCTCCACTTCCAAATTCCTACAATTTTATTAATAATTGAACATAACATTTATTAATAATAATATCCCTTTAATATTTAGTTCATTAAATCTTTCCATTTTAAATTATATTCCCACAATAATTCGTTAAAAAATTATGGTAGGAAAATAACTTTCTCATTGTCTCTTAAAGGTTGTAATTTTTAATTCTTAATCCAATAATAAATATATCAAGCTAAATAATCATAACTTATTAAAATTTTAAATTGAATTTACTAAATTAAATTTCTCCCAAATTAATATTTAAATGGAGATGTGGATCTTATCCCACCAAAATGGATCCCCACTTCAAAAGATTTTTGTTTTTAAAAAAAAGGGAAACATCTAGCTAAGGAAAAAATTTAATTAACTAAAAGTAAATCCCCCTCAAATAAAAATAAAGAGGGAAAAGAGAATTCAAAATGAGGGTTGACTTAGGGTTAGGGTGAAAATAACTACACCCCAAAAACATTCTCCTTCATTTCATTTCTTCTCCTTCTCTCTCTCCTCCAAACCCTGGATGGGTTTTCTTGTTTTCTTCCTCTTCTTCCATGTTTTTTCTTCTTTCTATTGATTTTGTTGCAGGTTTCAGTCAAGCTACCATGAAGGAGGAAGAGAAGAGATATACACAAGAGTGTATATGCATATATGTACTCACCAGAGGTGAGTACATATACACATATTTACTTTTGTGTATATGCAAATGTTACAGGTTGTAGACGTCATGTCCAGATTCAAGGGTGGACAAATATATTTACTTTAGTGTTTATATTCTTGTTGTTCACTAGATTTATTTTCTAAAGGATTGTATTGTTGCAAATTTGTGCTGCAAACTGCACATCTCTCTCTTTATAAATTTAAGTCTGCAAAATTATTTTTAAAAGAAATATCTAATACTGTGCATTTTCTTTTAGAAAAATGACAGTTTTATTGTAATTTAATTCTTTTTTTTATTTTAATAAATTTTTTTAAAAAATTTGGCCCAGCAAGCTGAAGCCATACTGCAACCCTTCCCTTGGGTCTATGGGAATATGGTCACCGCAGCCCATGGGGCCTGCGAAGCCAAGGCCTCTCGCAGCCCATGGTCTGCAGAGGTTATGCCTTCCACAACCATGGGTCTGTGGTGGCAAGCCGCCGCAGCCCTTGGGGGACTACGGTGACGACCTCCCGCGACCCTCGGATCTACGATTGCAGGCCTCCCGCAGCCCTCAATGCTGGGGAGTCGTGGAAAATTCGGCAGCCGAAAAAAAAATTTAAATAAAATTTTAAAATATTATTATTTTTTAAAAAACTTAAACATTGATAGAATTAGTTTTTTTTTAATACATTCATATATATAATATGTTAATATATATAAATAGATTTGTAAAAGCATAAGTAAGTATATATTGATTGAGGTAGAGATTTTCAATCAGGAATATTTGTATAATAGGGGTATCCTTACATATATATATATATATATATATATATATATATATATATATATATATATATATATATATATATCCTTACTCAAAGTATTTTTTTTGTTTAAAATAGTTTGCAACAAGGAATATATATGCATCAAATAAAAAGAAAATATTAAACAAATTCTTATGATTATCTTTACCTATCTTTATAATAAACATTTTATGTATATGTATATAAAGGCTATATGTGAATTTAATAATGTTTAAATAAGCAAGTTTCATTTATCACATTTTGTTTTGTAGGAAGTTAAAATAGGAAAAGAAATATTGTTTTGATTTCCTTAGAAATACAATAGTGCAGTTTTCTAACTATAGCCTTTATGTTTTTATGAACTTTTGCAAGTAGGAATATTAAATTCATATCTTTTTTTATTTTTGGCAAGGTAAATGAAAATAAACTACAACATATCTATGTACTCTAAGAAGGGAAATGATTTATTTTTTTCTTGCTAAACTTTAGGCATCATAAAAAAAATACATTTACTAAGAGAAGAAATCCTTCTTTGCAAGAGAGGAACAAATAAAACAACAACTTTTTTTGCATATATATTCAAACTTATACTCAAACTATAACATTAAACTCAAAGTAACACGATATATATATACATTTTTTAAATAACTCAATGCAAAGTCTATACAACAAATTACCCCACATTACAAATGGACTTTGCAAATAATACAAAATACACATAAATCTCTTTTCTTTCAATGGTACAAAATTCTTTCATGAACCAAATAACTTAAAAAAAACTTTGAGGAGTCTTCATCTTTACATCCATGCAAACCTACAAATAAAGACACTTAAAAACTTGACCATGGAGGCTCACCTCCCATCCTAGGTCTTTACAAGGCCACCCCCAAGCCAAGAGAACCAATGCTAACCTAGGTATGCTTAAAACCAAATGAGACACAAACACAAACATAATACACACATGGTTACACCCTCTCGTGGCTAACACAAGGAGCTTGAAGTAAAGTTTCCTAAGGGTGAAGGTGGACCAAGTACCCAATGGGAGACAAGGCTAGAGATAAAATACAAGCCTTCAACGAGGCAACAATTCTTTCATACAAATGCAACATAACTTCCCCTCATTTCTTCCATACAAAAGCAACATAACTCATCTTCACAACCCCAGATCAAATCAACCAAAAATGGCCAAACACCGTTATGACCCCCAAGCATATCAATGCTACAAGCCTACCATGGACCCCATAATCCATGGTGCATCTCTCTCTCCCAAAGAGAGAGACTCTATACCAAGAGGGATGTCACAACTCCCTTCACCCACAAGGATACTCTTCCCTCCCTAGGGTGAATTTGGCCTTGCACAATATCCCTTAACCACACACAAACAACATAATACAAATGCAGATTTTCACTTCACAACAACACAACATACTACAAAATCAACATACTAGTAACACATACACTATGCAACATAAACAAAGAACAACTTCCTTCATTCATTCATGGAAGTCATAAACAAGACACCATAATGAAGATTTAGTAAGCTTGAGAGTCACCAACCTTGCAATAGAAGTTATGGAATGAATGTTGAAGTAGAGCTCTTCCCTTTTGTTTTTCCTTTCTTTTTCTTAATCCTCTTAGTGGTCCCTAAAGTTAGAGAGTGGGTGATTGAGAGAAACTCTCTCCAATTTCCCCTCTAAATTCAAAATCCTCACATTTTCCAAGTCCTTGGAAGAAATGTGAGCTCTTATTGGTCACTCTTCCCCAACCCTTACACATTTTTAATAATGGGTTCTTTAAAAAAGGTGGCATGACAAGTGGACAAGCTTTGCCCTCCAAATGGAATGTAGTCTTCCCAAGACCATGCTTCCAAAGTTAATTTTCGGCCATCTTGTAAAATCAATTTTTTGGAGGCTTCCCAAGGTCAAAATAAAGTGTCATATAGTCAAAAACTCCCTTTACCTATAGGTATATAAAGTGGACTAGTCAAAAATGAGTTAAACTCAACCCTAGGTGGCCATATGACCCCTCAAAAACCCCAGTTAAGATCACCTACGAGTTTCAATGGATTTGACTCCACTTTGGGCTCACAAACCAATAGGTCCTTATGGGGAACATAACTAGGTACCAAGTGGGAAAGGTGGGTTCTCAAGCTTTCCAAGTGGACATGTCATGCCACATCACTTTCTCAACAAGTGTGCCAATTGACACTACATTACACATCACAACGCACTTGGCCAGTCCACTTGTTAATTACACAATTTAATGGATGCAATGCAAATAAAATTCACACCATACACTATACGAAAGAAAATACATTACAACCAAGTTTTGTCTCTTCAATAGACGCAACCTTGGCTTTACAAAATTTGCATAGGGGTTAGACATGATTCTCCTATAAAAAAATTCATGGCCATAACCCTGCACACTCAATTCAAACATCAATAACCTCAAGAAATATAGACATTAAATTCAAAATGCAGAATCAGGATTACCATTAAAATTCTCTAACACACAAATTACATCATTGTAGTCTCTATAATCCTTCATCATAATTTTAATCATTAACTTACAAATGAACATACGTATGTAAACCGCATCATAAGAACATGATCTCATTAACTAACATGTCACACTAATCATTCCGAATCTATATAAATCATGATGTAGTTTTATCTAAATTACATAAGCATTAATTTTATCAATTCTAAAATCATCCAAATGGCATAAAATCAACCAATTCCTCAAGTAATAATTATAGCAATGTCCTAAAACTCAACAATACATTTCATCACCTAGCCTTTAACCTTCAAAGAATTTCACATCTCAACATAATTTAAATCTTGATTATCATTTTCCTAAACAACTCATATCAGCATATATATACCCAAATTGCAACAACGTAGTATTCATCTAAATTAATCATCATAATGACAGTCATAATGTATCATAAGGTCAACATTGTGAGTATGGAAAGCATCATAAAATGTAATGTACATCATCTAATGAAATAAAATCCTTGTCAAAAGGGGTAAAATCTCTTAATTCGTCAGAACATTAAGCCAATTACTAGGTCTATCATATTGATAAATGGAAAGGCTATGATGGGTTTGGGGTGAGGCCTCACAATATCATTGTAAATGAAAAATAAATTGACACAATAACTCCATATTTATTATAAAAAATACCCAAAGGATGAGAAACGATCTTGGTAGTAGCAATTACATTTCTACCTTACTAGTAATGAAAACCAACAAAATAGACACTTCTAAAAATTGCTTTTATGTTGCCTATCAAGCTCAAGAATAACTATAATCAACTAAATTCTCCCATATGAACAAACTCGTGCCCTCCATGCCTCAAATAGATGCTAAAACATCCCCCTTGTGTATTCAAAGGATCTAGGGATGAATTGGAAGGGGGAGAAATCATTGTTTGTTTAGGAAGTCTATATTCTACCAATTGTGCTAAAGCCACCTATTGTCAAGTGATGGTTTCATTTCCATATTGGCAATTTCCCTTCTACAACATTGCATTTCTACCATGAAATTTTCATATGTACCTCCTATTGTAAAATAATAGCTTCATCCCCTAGACAATACAATGAGTTTTCTACTAATCATTTTTTTAAAACTTCACATTGATCACCTTTAATTGTTTCCAATTTCTTTCATATTAATGATACAATCATTAGTTTACTAATGTAAAATTTTCTATGAATATTGTATGTAATGATATAATCATTAGTTTACTAATGTAAAATTTTCTATGAATATTTGTATGTAATGGTTTGCCTCATATATCTATGCCAAAGCATGTAATACACTTTTCTCCTAGAATTGTTTAAGTATTACGAATGGATTTAATAGATAAAATATCAAAGTTAAGATAATTTACAAGGTGTAGAATTATTAAAATAGATATGAATAATTAATATAAAATAACCTTGGGGTTGTTGGTTATGTAGTTGTGATGTTGTGACTACAAGATTCAAACCCCCTTGTTTTATTGCGATCACAAGCTTATGTCTTTGATGTTCTAATTTGCTCACGGGTTTGAGCCTTACCATGATTAATTGGGGATTTTACAAGTTTTTTAATTTAACACAGTTAATTGCATTACAAAGTCAAAGGATTGTCAAGGTTTTGAACTAGCGTGACTTATAGCATAGCTAATTATAAGCAAGGACATCCCTTGTAGTGGGGATCCTAGTGATAATATCACTTGGGCGGTTGTTTAACAACATAGAAAAATCATTCTTCAATCTCTCATTATCCTTCCCACATTGTGAGTGAGTTGTCTACCTACTCTTCAAGTGGGCTATTAGCTTTGTTTCTAGTGTGTTGTTTATGGTTTTTTTAGGACCATATTCAAGGTCAGCACATGTGTTTATCTTGTTTGTGCATTGTTGTTCTCTATTGGCGCCTATGGGTTTTGGTTGTGTTAAGGGACAACACCCTTGTTTTGTTGTTGATTAAAATCAAAAACATCTATTTTAACCAAAAGATCGTAATGTCATTTATTTATCTCCCTTTTAGTTAAAAAGATTATTCCATAGCTTTTTCTTTACTTGGAGGAAAAGCCATACAACAAGCCTCCCTGAAAGTGTGTCATCAAGTATCATACCAACAAAAAAGCACCAAGGTTACTTAAAAGTTAGTATTAGTTTTTATTTTGATGTCAGTTTTTTAATATAACACAATTAATTGCATTACGAAGTGGATTGTCAAGGTTTTGAACTAATGTGACTTATACCACAGCTAATTATAAGCAAGGACATCACAATTGGCCCCCATCACAAAACCATCTTTGAATATTTTGACAATTCAAGAGGCTTGAAGAAAAGAATCCTCCCACAAGAAGATTTCAAGACCATCAACCATTTTTACATCTTGAGTTCAATCTCTTTTTTACTGACAAAGAAAGAAGCTTTTTGATAGCTTTCTATCCCAAACCACGGGTAATTGAAGTGTTAATAAAACTTATTTAGGGACTATGATAGCTTTCTATCCCCAACCATGGGTAATTACTCAAGGACTATGATAGCTTTCTATCACTAACCATGCTTAATTGAAGTGTTAATAAAAAACTTATTCAAGAACTAGATCAACAACATTTAAAAATGAATCCCTTGTAACTAGATGTAACAACCAAAAGTGTTAATAAAATGAAATGGTGAAGCTTCTTGCATATAATGCCTACAACCAAAGTTTAAGTCCCCATGGAGTCGCTCTCTATTGTGGCTCTCAATGGAGAGTTGTTAACCTTGACCCTTGGTGAAATAGTGGAGCTTCTTGCGTGTAGAGCTTATAGCCAAGGTTCAAAAAAATCAACAATTTGGAATGGAAACATTTGTTCTCGTCATTTCCCACTCGACAAACATTTTAAATTTCCTCAAAGCTTTGTTGTACACTTTGCAGTTGTTTCAGCCAAGTTGGGGGCTTCAGTGGGGGCTAGGTCCTCATTGGCTGCACCCTCTATGACAAATGGTGGTCCTCTATTGTTTGTACCCTCTACAACCGATGGTAGTCCTTCGTTTCCTGAGGCGGGGTCTCCATTGTTGGCATTGTGAAGGTTGGGATGTTGTTAGTGGACAAAGCTATGATTAGACTATGAAATCTACTTCTTCGAAGGCGAAAGCCCATCTCATTGTCTATGCCAAGACCTCCCATGTATTGGTGTGGCACAAATGTGGTGGAAAATGTGGATTGTGGATTTCTACCAATGTTGTGGGTTGGTTTGTAGATTTGTTGGTTTATGGCCCTCTCTTTCGGATCTACATTAGTCTCTGGTAAAATTGAGCACTTTCCTTGTGCAAAGGGTTTTTTCTTGTTGCTTTTACTTTTGATGAAGAATGTGATTTGATATTAAGCAAACTGTGGGTGTGGGGGAATCACTCTTGGCTAAACCCTAGACAATCTCCTTGAACCCTCTTACTAAACAACTCAATGTGTGTCCAATGTGTGTTCGTCTTCTCAATCTTCCCTCGTAAAGGTGTCACCAAATGGAGGAAGGATGCAAATGATGATCATTTGATTGTACTAACCTTTGACTCTTCCTCTAATGACTCTTTACATCATGATGATGTCTCCCCCCAAGATGATGCTCCAACTATTTTGGCCTCCTCTGTCTCGATGGATTTGTCTCCACCTCTTGTTGACACAATGCCCGCTAGCAGCATGGACCCTTCTTCGACTATTGTTGCTCCTGATCTACTCCAACCTATGGTTGTTGAGGTTCAACATTGTCAACACTATGTTCCTAGTGCCAATTCTCTCTTTGAAAGTTACACCACCTACCTTTTGTGGTGGGGACCCTTCTGTGAAAGTATCGCCTAGACAATTGTCCTTCGGCAATGGAATAATCACTCTTTTCTCCTCCCTATGTTTGCGGGTGAGTTGCTTACCCACTCTTGATGTGAGTTACTATGTATTAATCCTATAATTAGAATCATATACAATCTATATAAAAATTTAATCATCTCTATTTTCTAGACCAAAAAAAAGCTTTTTTGATAGTATTCTATTATAATGGATAGTTGAAGTGTTAATGAAACTTACTCAAGACCATATCAACATTCAAAAGTAAATTCCTTAAGTTGTAACTAGATGTAACAACCATATGTAATAATCATACGGTTACAACTTTACAATCTAGAAATTGTCTTGATCAATATTTTTGGTTACATATAAATATCATTGGTTAAAAGGTTGTTTAGCATATTTGGTGATAGTTGGCATGAGATGAGCAGTCATAAGCATTTGAGACATTCTAGGAATAAAAATCAGCCTTTAGAGGCAATGGATGCAAAAGAGAATTGACAACTATAAAAGATTGTTAACATCAATTGGTTAAAAGGTTGCAGATGAAGCATATTTGTTGGTTCACATGAGATTAGCAGTCAGATGCATTTGAGACATTCTAGGAATAAAAATTACTTTGGTCCCTTCAAAGGCAATGGATGCAAAAGAAAATTGAAGACATCATAACCTTTAGATCAATGGCTGTGTAATCACTATTAGACTCGATAGTGGTGAAGTTTAAAAGAGTTCTTACAACTTATAAAACAACCTACAAGTCATTGGATAATATCAGATGAATAGCCTTAACACAGCTTATCATTCATAAAAATGTGTATTAGACTGAAGCCTCTACCAATAAGAACAAGAAAAAAAGGGATAAGCATTGTGAAAAATTGCACCAAATATAAATATAAAACTTTTTATCTTTACTCTCATCTATAAAATAATATAATTTAGCAAAATCATTTTTCTAGAGAAAAAAACGAGTTCAGCTACCCTTTGGCTAGAGTACGTAGTACAGAAATGATCGCCATAATCTACTTGTTTCATACACCTTCGTTTCAAAACGTAGACCAAGATATCTTCAGTTCTTTATATTAAATGTTTACAGAAAATTTATATTGGTATGTTGACACTACTTGCATTTTACTCTTCCCATTCAATGTAATCTAGAACCCTGCAACCATTCTTATTAGGATATACGTGTAAAACAAACCTATTAAATGTTTGGAACGGGTAAAAGACCGTAAGTTATATTCTACCAAAAATATCGCCACTCGACAAAACCTAGAATCAGTTGCATATCAAACAATAATCTTACCTTTGTTTTACATGAATTTCGATTCACCCTACAATTTAACGCTTATCCATGCATAAAATAAATTTTCTTGTATCCTAATACATACAAATCCATATCTAGCAGTGAGTTAGCTCGCCTGAAGGCATTCAAACCATTTTTGGCAATAAGTTCTCAACAAACACTTATTTGGCAAATAATTTATTTTGCATAAGTCTTTGTTCTTAAACTCGGCTTAAGCTTTGCAAATGTAAATGTTTTTCTTCTCTTTATTTTTGTTTTCGTGTACTTGTGATTGGGCATACTCAGAAATAGCCATTTCCATAATATAGTTACAATGAGCAGTTGGAAAAAACCAAATAAAACTCACCCAGCCAAAAAGCAAGGAAATATTGGCATATTGCAGTTAGGCACTGAAATTTGAGTATATACATGCATCATCACAACTTAAGACCAACTGATTCAAAGAGGGCAGCAAATAAGTATTGGCTAAATAGCCAACTAAAACGTAAAATAAATAGAGGTGATTGGAAAAAAAACCAAAGTGTCCCCCTTGGTAAGATGCACGTTTTAGTTTGCTATTTAGATGTTGCCCAGCAAATCAACCGACACCCAAAAATCTTTTACAGTGGTCAAAGATAGGCAAATGGATTCAAAAAATAACCAAGAACCATGCCCCAAGTTTTAACAACCACGAAAAAGGAATAGTAAAGTGAGACAATTATTAATATTAAATTTAATGTCACTAAAGTAGTAGGCATTGAAAAACGAAATATATTAGTTCAACAACTCTCGTACCATTGTGCTGATTTAAAGAAACCATAATAATAATGGCATGTGAAGCCAGCCACTAACAGCAGATTCAAAATGTTGAAATAAAAAATTGCCAATATAACAAAAATCATAAACACAACCCACGAAGAAAACAAACTAAATATCACTGTGGTCCCTAAGTTTAACTCAAAGTTGCAAAATTGATCATTCAAGAACATGGCTTTACTGTGACACCCCAAGCCACTTAGTAAAGTTCTCAAACTCTGTGTAGTCACTATCTGAAATCATTGTCTGGTAAAATGATTTTCCTGCTGCCTTAATAACATCCTGGTCAGCCTGTGGGTAAGAAAATCAAGTAGTCATTAGTACATGAAAGGCCACCAATAAAATAATTCAACCTGAAGACTCAGGAAGAGAAGGCACTAAATACATTGCAAGACACACTACAGATAACAAGGCTACATAAATCATGTTAGGACATATGATAACCAAGAAAATTAAAGCAGAAACTTGAACAACCCAGCCATGTACCCATCCATTCAAAATATCAACATTTCTTCACTTGAAATAGCAGAGATGAAAAAAAGATTACAAGAGCTAAACACAAAAATTTATAAGAAACATTCTCGATCAGCTCTCTGATAGTATGGGCCTGGGGGGCTCATCTATTGAAAACCGATCCCTCTGAAATTGCCAATTTTTCTATTAATATGGTCAACAATTTTGAATATTTGTTGCCGAGATTAATCACATTTAAACAAAAAAATATCATTTCAAAAGGCACATTTCAGTCAAAGCCCTGATCTTTTTCCCTACACTAAGTTTGGTGACAACACATTTCCAAGATAGTGATAAAGCCTATTTCAAAAGTCAACATTATTTTCAGTGATTTTTTTATTGGTGGCATTATTAATTTACCCAATGATGTGTATAATGATCACAATGATGACAGATCGCTACTGATCATTGATCTTAAAATGATTACAATTCATAGAAGGGCCATTGTGTCCAGACAACAATGAGGACAATGATCTCAATTTATATGGCATTACTAACAGCTGATATGTAGCAATGAACACTCCTTAACAATGGCATAATACAACTACATTTACAATAATCATAACAAATCCATTGATAAGTAGAAATAACAGAAAGTCACCAACAGCACTAACATCTGTGGCACAAAGATGACAACTCAAAGAATAGAATAATCATCTGACAATATTGTCTAGTAACAAAATGCTCTTTGACAATATTGTCTAGTAATAAAATGCTCAGAAATTACAAATAATGGCACCAGTGTTCTCCGTTATCAAAGAAAAAGTCGCCATCACTGGTCAAACAACAGCCATGTTCCCAATTCAAACAGTTCTCAAGCCCAATTATAAAAAGTCCCTTCACAACTGTTGACAGAAATGATTGCTGCTGTTACTTGGCAACAGACCCAATTGCTATTCAATAATGGCAACTGGAAACTTTAACAGCTACTTACATCATTCAAGGCATATAACCCATGTAACCTAGTGATATGTCCCATAAAAATTGCACTCCCATAAAAATTGGAAGTGTCTCTTATAAAAGACATTCCGGGGACAAGAAGTGAACATCCACACCCATCCCCACATTTTCAAAAAAAAAGGAATATGTTTCAGGAAACATCAATTTTGGACATGAAGAGTCTAGGCACATTAAACACTCAATTTAAAAACACAGACACACACAAAGGGATGTGGGCCCACAAAGACCCCCATATCCCTTTACATAAAACCTAAACCTGAAATTAAAACACTGATGACTAAAAATAACAAGAAACTCATTTTGTCATTTTCAACTTGTGAAAAGGAAAACAAAGAAAGATAAATCTATGAGACGAGATCAACTGTGAGAAGAGGGCAAGAGAGCAACAAAACTACACCATTTGAGGTAAGTTCATTATCTATTATTCATTTCACATTTTTTTATAATAATGGGTGGTTTGAACTGTCTGCTATAGGGCAAGGGATAATCATAAAGAGAGAGAGAGGGGACAGCTGACGTGTAGGAGATGGTGCTTCCTCTGACACTCGTCATAACAACCATTTTAATTTGTTAAATACCTTCTGATCTGCTTCTCTTAAATCAGGATAGTTCCCTTGTTATCAAAATAAGAGGCAATGTGCATGTAGAAGTTTCAGTTCATGCCAAGTAAAATGACAGTTAGAGCAAGGAATATAACCACATGGTGATCTTGGTAACACTGTCAAGGAAAGTCTCAAAGCAGTGAAGAATGACAGTGAGAAATAATAGAGGAAGACCTGAAACATATCAGCAAGGAAGAGCATACAGTGAGGCCATAAATGGGCAAGTAATAGGGAGGCATGCAAGTTTTGACGTTAAGCAGTGGGAAAAGGGGTATTTTAAGCCAAACAAGATGCCAGGAAATTTGATGCACTTACAATTACTTAATTTTTTAAAATTCTTTAGTGCTTAGAAAAACTTATGCAGCAAAACAAATCCCTAAAGAGGACAACATCCATAAGTGGAAGGAGTAAGCATAAAAAAATATCTGTGCAGATAAGGTTGAGTGCCATTCCATATTCCCACAATGTCATCTATGAACTGTTTGAAATACAAGAGGCAGTTTAAGTAAAGAGACCAGGCAGTTCAAACCTCAAAAAAAGACAAAAGGGAAAATCCCGACAACTATAAAATCACTGTTAAGACCACTGGACAGTCCATGTGAAATAACAGTCAAAGCAGGTCGTAAGGTTTGTGAAGAACAAAAGAGATAAGAATCTGTGTAAAGCAGTCCATACAAGTTGGACAACTCAGGGTCAATGAGAGAACCTTAAAAGAAGCTATGGAAGCATAAGGAATGACAAGGAGCGAGGGAAAAGGAAGAAAGGTAGAGGCAGCTTGAGGGCAGAGATGACATGGAGTCAAGCCTCATGAAGGGCAAACACAGTGACAGAATTTTCGAGTGGAAAGAAAAGCATATGTACAGTCCACGCTATAGAGACATTGGACCCAAATGGACAAAGTGTCTTAATTCACAAGCTACAATGAACAAGTGCCTTAGTTGATCTAGACACCAAACTCAAGATGAACAGTCGAGAATTATGCAAGTATAAGCAGACTTGTTAAAGGATAATCATATATATCATTACAGTCTATAGGATCCCAGATGACTATCGTATGAGCAAGGTTTGCTCCTCCGTCAGGAGCAGTGTGTTGAAAATTTGATGATGATTTGTATGACACAGAAATTGTGATATATTGATATACACAATTCAATGTGGCAAAAAGGTCACTAGACATGATCAAGTAACCAGGCAGAGTTCTCTAATTTACTGATACAGTGAGCACAGGCAGTCAATTCAATGTGGAGACAATAAAATGGCTGCCAATGGAAGTTCTGAGGCTTGATACAGAAGATGGATGTCAAAAAAGCCAGTGATAAAAGTGGTCAGTGGCCATCACACCCTCAAGAATATCAAGGGCAAGGGCAATGCAAGATTCTTCATAAGGAAGAGAGACAAATGTCATAAGACTAGTGTTTAAAGTAAATGACGAGGACAGTGACAGTTCATAAAAGCACAATGGTCCCCAAGTGTGATGAGCAAACCCAAAAGGCACTTCTTATAGTGTGACTCAAGATACATGACTAATTCAAAATGACAGTCATAATCCTACACAACAGCAATAGAATGTTTAGAGAAGATCGATGGGATCATAGATGAAAGATGTAATTGTGAACACAAAAATCTACGAGGCCTGGTGACTATCACATCAGCAGGCACTGCAGGAAAGGCCAGTAATCAAGGGGACAAAGAAGTTTAAGCCAGAGGAAGCCAGTGATGAGAGTCTTGGGAAGTAGAAAGACAGCTTAAAATTGGTACATAACAGTCACAAACTATAAGAATCTCAGTGATAAGATGACCATGGAGTCAATGGCCTATGAGAACCTTGACGATAGGATGAAGGATGCAATGTTGTAAAACGGCAATGAGATCAAACACAGTGACAGTTCTACATGATGGATTAACTATAAGCAAAGGACAAGGGAAACTCAAGGAAAAGGGTCATGATCACTACAAAGATAAGTATAGCATGGCAAGATTATTGATGATAGCAACAGAAAAAAAGGTGTTTGTAGAATATTGCAATCATTTCAAGAATCCAAATTTATCAGGTTCTGAGAAAGGGCCTAGAATGAACATAGCAATCAGTCACATTAGGACAAAGGGGCAGCGAATGTACAAGAACACCATACAAAAGGCATGTAAAAGTCAACAAGTAAAGCCACTGAGACAACACATTGATTATTATGTCACTTATAAGAGGCCAAATGTATGAGATAAAAAATTAGCAGTCAAGAGAACATGAGGGTAGTGATGCTAATAGTGATCAAAGACTGGTCACATCACAAGCATGGTTGTCAAAAGGAGTAGAGAACAGATGAGAAACATTCAAGTTTGTAGAGGCTATATGGCATTGAACTTCTTATAGACAAGCTTTATAAACCATGAGTAATAAGAGGTTACTGAAAGTCAGATCAAGGATATTACAGGATCATAACTTATCAATAATGGAAGACACTTCTGAGAAGGTTTATCATTCTGCTTACTAGCTTACACATCCAGAAAACACTATGGTATTAAAATTATAAATTAAAAATGCCTGGGCTATATATTATACACATTACATCGGAACAAAATTTTAAAATTAGCTACTATCTAAAATTTAAACACAAAAGTTCTAACCGAAACTCCAAAGTTGTCAGATTCTACTGTTAAATTGTTAAATCTTTCTTCATTGCATTTCCTTTAGTTTTGGGTGAGATTTTGCAATTTTTCTCTGCTTTGATCAGATGATTTTTTTACATTGTATCTGTCAATTGAAAGTTTAGAGTCAAGAAAGCAGTCTATTTACTGTATCCCAAGGGTCAACCCTGCCAGAAAGTTAAACAACACTTAATGACTAAAAAGGAAATGCAAGAAGAGAAGTTAATGTTTGGCTAAAATTCCGAATCGCTCCTCATAGCATTCACTTAATGACTAAAAAGGAAATGCAAGAAGAGAAGTTAATGTTTAGACATATAATTCCGAATCGGTCCTCATAGCATTCTTAAGTATCAAACCCAAAACTAAGCATGATAAATCTAAAGTTTAAAAAACACGGGAAGATCGATTAAATGTTCAGGAGACTACTTACCTTTGGTTCCTTTCGCTTTTTATCCAGCTTTTCCTGTCTGGCCTTAACACGTTCAGCCTCGGCCAAAAGTGCCATACGCCTTGCAGTTTTTGCATATGGATTGAGCTTCAAAAGCGCACCCAAGTTTTTGAGTGGATTCTTCTTGAGGGGCTTCCTCTTAATATCTCTCTGAATAGGTCTCACAACAGATTGAACTTCATCCGAATTCACAATCCTTGCCAGATCAGAATTAACCATCTTTGATCGGGGCAATAAATAACCCTTCTTCTGCAGGGACTCTTTCTCAAAAGTCCCAAAAACAGCATCAAGCTTCTCAAATGCAGATTTAGTCCATATGATAAACCGTCCCAAGTGTCCTCCTGGCGCAAGCTTCAGCAAATTCAATCTGTCCACGCAAGCAACCTCAACCCCAGGAAGATTCCTGAAAGCCCTAACAATCTTAGCTCCCTCCGTTCCATAGACAATCAGAGGACCCTTGCGAGACACATATCTCCTGTTCCTCATCTTACCCTTACCAGCGCGGATAGTGTGGCTCTTCTTTGCCCTATCCACATCGGCAATGGCCCCAACCTTCTCCAAAACTTTAATAGCCGCTGAGGTTTTCTCTACACCTTCAACTCTGTCACTAATAACCAGTGGCAACTCAGGGACAGACTCGATCCTGCAACAAAGGAGAAATCCACTTGTGAGATCTCTGCAGTGATTAACGCGAGAATTCCATCATTCTACACAAATACATTTTTAATAAAAAAAGATCATACGAGATCTCTGCAGTGATTAATAAGAAATTTGCATCATTTTGCACAAAAACAAAAACCAAAATAAAATAAAAAACTTGCCTGTGGCCTCTGGCCATGACAAGCGCTGGCACTGAAGACGCGGCGAGGGCAGAAACGACAGCGTGACGTTTCATGTTAAGATTTATTTTCCGGTGCCATTTGCGCCAGATCTTGGTCGGCGCAAACATCCTACCGCCGCGGCACATATTTCCGAAGGCCGCCTGGCCAGCTCTGTGCGTTCCCCCTCCGGCAACCCTGGGGATCCTGGAAACAGCTCTTCCTGTTCCCCAAGACTGCGCAGATGTTTGATGCCCAGCTTTCGTGCTCACAGCATAAGGCTGACGTTTGTTCTTTGCCATATTTGCGTGCACGAAATTAACGATATCGGGCCTTATACAGGCTTTCATGACATCCGGCAAGTGAACGGCGTCTGCCGCCTCATTTTCCAGCGATTGCACTGTCACCAGTGGCCGAGCTGCCGCTGTTGCCGCCATTGCCAAAGCTTCCCTGATCTTGAGAGACAAAAACTATCCTGCTGCTGCCTCTTGCCAGTTGAGAAGAAAATTGAACAGGCCCTAAAACCCTAACCCAAAACCGTGATTGTAAAATTCGTCGGAGATTTTAAAAGAGAAAAAGTATTCCCCTATCGCGTTTAGGGTTACAACGATAGCATGTGAATACATGTAAAACCCTAAGAAATTATTTTGATATTTTAAAAGAGAAAGAGAAAAAGAATAGGGGGGCGGTAGTTTGTTGGGTCTTATACATGTTATAGGACTAGGTTGGTTAGGGGTTTTGATATAAACAGTTGAGAGACATGTATAAACTCGAAAAAAATAATTAATGTAAGCTATAAATCAGAATTTTTTACAAACTTTTTGATATGTGTATTTGTAATTGTCGAACGAGTGGGAGCGAAATCATTCAGCACTTGTCATATCACTGACATAATCTATGGTGCCTATTATTGGGACGTATCATCAAAATATGCATATCTATGAGTTCATTCTAAAGCCATGACAAAATATCTTACAATCTTACACCCTTGTAATAAATATAAACACAAAAGTTAAATTGACACATTAAAGTCCACCCAATCACATTTGTCTCATCAAACACATCATACATACAACTCCTAATACCACAATTGTCCACTACACCATGACTACATTTGCACGTATTGTCACCCTTTGTCCCATTTATCAAGGTGTACCAAACAACTCCTAGTCGTCTCACTACACATCTACTAGTCAAAATAGCTTTATGTCCACCTACACCCATAGAAAACAAGCTATAAGGTTGCCATATCTCCTAAAATTAAGATTGAAATCAAAGGAAAGCATCACCAAACTAATCGACTTAGAAATAAATGGTCAAAATTAATATACCATGTGAATTGAATGAAGATTCAAATTTGAAATCAGAAACAGGATAGAAATCTATGAGGTCATGCGTAACAAACACTGAAATCATCATAAGTTTTTCAAGTTCAAATAAACATTAAATCCTTTCATTATGTAATTGTTTGGACTTGCTAACCAAAAAAGGAGACATGATAGTCTAAGAAGAGAAGGTTGAAGGCACATCAACCTAAAAAGACACCAAATAAGACACAAAAGGCTAACAATAGGACAAAGAAGAAAAAGCATTGTTTCAAGTTTTACTCGTGTTATTTTTCTATTCTAGTTATTAAGATTATGCAGTTTTATGTGTGTTTATGATGTTCTTAGTTTGTTATGCAATAATATGTATAGACTGTGTATGCAAATGCAATTTGCAAACATTTTTTTATATTATATCATGCGTGTATATGTCTTTTGTTCTCAATTTGGTGTGTGTGTGTGGGTGTGCCTAAACTATGTATGGCAATGTGATTTGTAAATGTTTAAATTGTATTTTATATATATATATATATATATATATATATATATATATATATATATATATATATATATATATATATATATATATATATATATATATATATATATATATATATATATATATATATATATATATATATATATATATATATATATATATATATATATATATATATTGTGTTCCTAGTTTGTTGTGCATGTATATGCCTAAATTGTGTATAGCAATGCAATTTGCAAATGTTTTACCCATCAAGTATTATATTCTAGTTCTGTCACTTTTTAAGTTGTTCTTCATTTGCATGTTAGGATTTTAGATTTGTTAAATTGTTGATGTTTTTTAATCTATTTGCATTGATAAAATTTGATCAAAGTCATAGGTTGGCAATGCATGTGTATTTAGTCTTAGCTTGTTAAACAATATTGGCATGTTAGGTCAACACTCTAGGCTTGTTAAACGTTTGTTTACTATCTTTCATCCCTTTAATTCATTAAAAAATCTTAGCTTGTTAAACTCTTGCTTGCAATCTTTCATCCCTTCTCTACATTTTGTTAAACACTCTAGGTTAATAGTCATAGATTGTTAAACTCTTGCTTATTGTCTTTCATCCATTTACTTACTTTATTCTTTATTACATATGAAAGTTACAACCACAAACTAACAATCTCAACTAGTTCTATATGATACTTACCCAAAATCTACCATACTATACTTTTCAAGTCCAATATGAGATTTGTTAAACTCTAAATTAATTTGTTACACCTCAAATTATTATTATTCTTTCCACCATCATTGTTGAAAAACAACATTCAAGCATCACTATAAAAAAAATAGCATTTTGTAAAGGGAAGTAGACTTAACTATCTTATGTTCAAGCATTATTGTCGTGTTTCCATTATCAATTGTGTCATTCAATATGAAAATGGTTAACAATAAGAATTAATTTGTTGTTGTCAATGGTAAGAGTTGTAATTCTACTTATTATCTTCATGCGAGGAAGGTTAGATGGATAATGACCTATGTTGCAAAGAAAAAGGCATTCATGGTTGCCAGCTTGTAAAAGAAGAGTGAGGTTCCCCCAAGAATGTGAAACCCCACTTCAACTTGATGACAATCCATATCATGTAGCACCAATGGTGGAGATTACTACACCTTAGAGATTGTCGAAAAGAAGAGTGCAACAAAATTTGTGTTTGGCAATTGAAATGAACATGGCATTCAAGTTGAGGACAAACATGTCAATAAGGTTTGCATTAAAAAAATTGAACATCCCAACAACCGCACTCTCCAAATGGCTAGGTGGACTCACAACCACTTCTAAGAAAGGTCCATTGACTATCCTCAATGAAAAGGAAGAAGTTATGATTGTTCAATGGTGAAAAGAGATGGCAACATGGTGCAGGGGAACCTAATGAGATCATGCCTCCATGAGACACATTTAAGTATTTTGAGTTTTTTTTCATGATCGGGCCTTAAATAAGGTCCTATAGACCATTTTTTTGTGATGTTGTGAACTCCAATAAGGAGACATGCTATGTAATGGCCCAAAATGGCATTAATCTCCTTGTAATGGCACAATGTGTCAAAGGTGTCAAATGTTGTATCCATGGTGTGTAATCTTGTTCCAAGGTTCATTTGGACCACATTGGGCATGATTTAATGTTATGAAGGCATATTGGGTCTATTTGCAAAGTTTTACAAAATTTTGTCAAATAGAGCAAAAATTATCAAAATTGTCATTAGACAAAAATTGTAAGAAATGCAAAAGGAATCAAAACTACACTCATATGGTTTTAAAATTGGTTGAAGTTAGTTATAAATGAAAAAATTAATATTATATAAGTCTTATAAGGTCGAATGGAGGTTGATGGGAAAGTCTTGTAACATTTGAAAGATATTCCAATAAAATGTAGACTGATTTTTACAAATCTAGATTATCTTTTTGTTGTTATTTTGTTTTATATAGACTTGTACGTCCTTATGGTGATGAAAAAAAAAAATTAGTTGTTGAGGCTTTGATTCCTCTTTCATTTTCAACTAGTTTGAGGAATTTTCATGGAGTATTTTCTAAGTTATGATCATGTTTTATTAAGTGCAACTTCCAAATTTTTTGTGTAACAATTTGGTAGCAGCAAATTGTATGGACTTGTATGGATTACCCATGATCTAAAACTTATATGGTTGGAAAAAAGAATGAGTTAAATTTATTTTCCAGGTGGTTTAGGTGATTTGGTGAAGGGAGGAGAAATTTAGCAGCATTTTACTCAAAATAGTCCAAAACCCTCATTCAGGGTAACCAATGAGCAAGATAATTGTGTTTCTCTTGATTTACTTAATGTAAATTGATATAAATTGGTGAAATGGTCCAATTTCATGTCTATTTTCAGAATCCCAAGTTTAAATTTCAACAATGAAGGTTTACCCATGTTTCAATGATGCCCTAGGGGACTGGTTTTGTTGTTTTATGTTGTCATGACAATCAACAATAAAGAATATATGTTTTGGTTATAATATGGAGTTTTTCTCATATAAGGATATGTTAGAGAAGGTTTATGAGATTTATTTTTATCCTTTTGAATCCAAGGATTAATGAAACTATAAGCATTTGTGTCCATGTATACCACTGCTTTGTTAAATTTGTTCCTTATTTGTGACATATTAACAGGTTTAATAAAGGATGTTCAAAAGTGTATTTGTAAGTGCAAGAGAGAGAGATTTTGTTTGTTTTTTAATACCATACTTGTCTTATATAAGACCTAACAAGGTCAAACATATCTTTTTAATAGTTCATTCTCATGTTGGGTTATTGTGAACATATGATAAGAGTGCCAACTAGCAAGAGTTGTGTAACATTGCCTTGAAGTATTGTTAAGTTGAGTTTCATTTGATGTTGTGGAATGGTTTGAAAGAAAAAAGAAGATGTCCTTCAAGTTTATTGTAATAAAATCATTTGTGTTAGTTTTGTGTGAGCCCTTAGTTTCTACATCATAATAGTTGGGACTCATGATCTCAAGATTGTCAACTTGTAGGTAGAAGTGGCTGAATTTATGAAAGTCAAGCCAACCCTTTCAAGAGTGTTTCAAGAACAAGTTGTTTAGGAAGTCTTAGTGGATTGGGCTTAAGGAACAACATCCAAAACTCATTTTGTAGACAGTTGAAGGCCTTGAAAAGGAAAGGTAATCAACTTTGAACTAGTAGTTGTGTGTGCATTCTATGATACATTGTTGAAAGAATATGCTACAAATCCATATGGTCCTCATCGCTTATAAAATTGCAATGAAACTAGTATATGGATAATTATAAATGGGGATAAGAGGGTGTTGGAAATAAGAGGAAGTAGGATCTCTCTTATATCATTCGTAAGATTTGAGAATATATTACCATTCTATGTTGTGTTAATAGTTACGGGCATAACATTTTAGGCTTCTAGTTGTCTAAGAGTATGAAGCGATTAAAATTTTGAATTTCCCAATATGAACCAAGTTCTTGCATGGAAACCCTATCATGTGTATGGGTGATAAAGTAATTCATTATGAATTGGTTGCACCACTTAGCATTATCAGTTCCAGGCAACGTTTATCACACCAACAAGCAACTACTCATCTTTGATGGCCATGGTTGCCATGTTACACTTACAACCACCCAAGAGGGAAGGATTTTAGGTATTAATTTATTAACTTTGTCAACATGTGCCTCTCATAGACTATAGGTCCTATATATGAATGTGTGTTCTCCTTTCAAAAATACTTAAGTTTGAACATACACCATGGTTGGTAAGGTTTCCTGACATAGAAATCATGACGAAAAAACTTACAAAGCTAGGCAATAAATCATTGATCAAAGCATTAAAAATTTAAAATATAGTATCCAACATTAGAATGATCAATATATGGTTCCTCTATCTCGATGTACTCATGGAAGATATGTAAGCCAATAACACATTCCAATTTAATGTAGGTGAGGATGCTTCAACAGTGCATAACATAGTTAGTTTGTCAAGAGTTATTGTTTCAACATAAGATGTCGCATAAACATTCAAAGGAGTCACAAGTGGATGGGTGTACAATATTTTATCTCTTTAAATAGTCCTCCTCATTCTATTGCAAAAATGAATTGTGATGAACATGACCATAACCTAATGAAAAGTCAAATTGAGGATACAAAGAACAGTCTTAGTCTTCCCTCACAACCTAGTCAATCACCATGGTTGGTGGAGGGGGTAATGAATCTATGTATTAATTTTCATGAACAAAAAGAACAAGGCACTTTATCCTTCACATCGCCACCACCCACAACTATCCTTCCCTGAATAGTCTATTACAACACTAATTGTATCATTCTAAATTATAAAAATGGTGTACATTTAACTTGTGAATCAAACATGGTTGGCAATTACAAAGAGAAAAATATTGAGTTGCAAGTAAATAAACTTGAGCTTCTGAGACACAACTAATAATGAATAGATCTTGAAGTTTCTCATGCACATTGTCAATAAAAATAGAGTAATATGATTGATAATAGAATATGATTTAATCAACAATCTCAACTCTTAATAATTTATACGACTACATGCATCTTTCAATGGAGCAAGAGTAGAGGAAGAAAGAGTTTGAAGAGATCAAAGTCCTAAAGAAATATCAGACTAAGGAGAATAAGGCAACACATATGATGACAAAGGAATTGAAGTGACATGCCCAAGTAGAGAAGAAACTATTGCATAACAAAAAGGATAAGCTCAAAGAACAACATAAGAAGGATAAAGAGAGCAAAAGAAGGCATTCGAGGAATAAGAGATAAAGGAAAATAAGATCAAGGGTAGAGTGAGGGATTTGGCATGAAAAAGGTACTTAAGCACTCCTTCCAACTTTGTTTCTAAAACCCATAGAATATTGTGAGATCTATTAAACATATAAATCCCTAACTTCTTTTGGTACACCTTGTGTGCTAAGGAAAGCACCTTCATAGGGTTTGTGTCATCAATAAATCAGAATGAGAATTAAATAGCCACAAAAAGCAATCTAACTAAGCAAATTTAAAGATGATTGAGCACTCTATGGATCTCTAATTAGGGATGCTAATGATTAGCTCTCACTAGTGACAGTCCTAATATGAGAAATCAAATGATAAACAGGCTAAACAAGTCAATTCCCAGAAGAAATACTAATTAGTTCTAGATTTGTCTTTTCTAACTCAAATTTGCAAGAGGTTTGATGCTTCATAAAATTTGTGGATGATTATTGCTTCAATTATGCCTTTCTTTTATAGATTTTGGCAAGGGTAGGGGGTTGGTTGATTTGATCATGGTTGAGTTTGAGTTAAGTCCATGGTTCCACCTTTGGAGACCATTTAAATATTTTGTTCGTAAAGCTTGGGACAAGAGGACAAAATGGGTGGACAAGATGCTCTCTCCTTATGGATGATGGAGATTCGATTTAAGCTTGATCCATGTGAGCTTGATCTTTCAATCCTATTGGTTGAGATATTTTCTCCCATTTGGTGGTTGAGGGAAAATAGGACTTTAATCAATTGAATTTAATTAATATCCTTAGCCATGTGTACCCCTTGAATGGGTTGATTTGATTTAAATGAATTATGTAATCAATTAGATTAATTACACAATTAATTGATTTATCATGATTTATTTGATTTAAATTGAATTTATGGCTTTTGATTTTTAATTAAATTTGATTTATGGCTTGATTGCAATTTTGCTTTGATTCTAGCTTGATTTGATTTAATTGCATTGATTTTTGCCTTAGTTTCTTACTTGATTGATCTTGTCCAATTTCAGGTGATTACAAATGCCCCTCTTTGAGTCGACATGCGAAGCGTATCGATTCAAAGAATGTCCTGATGATTTTTGATGCAAAGTCTTGATCAACTGATGTCTAATTTGATATGATAGAAGATACAGATTCTGATGATGGAATTGATGCAGTTTTGATTGATTTGAAGGTCCTAGATGGTCGATCTGATGATAGGTTGTCTGATATGGTTCCTGATTTGATATGATTCGATGTTTGATGCCCCTTTTGATTTGATAAATGAAAATTTTTTTGATAAAAGATTACACTTTGATTTGATGGTGGTGCCTCTGATTTGTTGATTAAGATGTCAGTCCTGATTATCTGAGTGTATGCCCCCTTGGAAATGAAATGAAATTTGATTATTGTTGAAAGATATGATGTTTTAAGTCAAGTTTGCATGAATTAGGTCAATTAGTAATGAATTTCAATTTCATTTCCGATAATGTATTCACGATCGTTTGATGACAAATGCCCATGATTTGGCAGAATGGGTGAAAAATTTGGGTCCCTAGTCATTTTCTGGTCAAAGATGCCCTTTTTTAGGTCAAAATGGGCTATATAGGGCTAAAAGTCATTTTTACTATTCATTTTCACTTTCACTTTTGACTTTTTGCTTTGACCCCTTGGAGCTATTTCGTGATGGTTATCTCGATCTGAGAGTACAGATTCAAGCGAGGGCACTGATACTTCCGTCCACCAAGCTACAGACCTCTGGTATGTACCCTGACAACTCACTTTGTCATTTAAATGCATTTAAATTTGAAAATTTTGGATTTTTACTAGAAAAACCCATTTTTTTTCTTTTTTCTTTTTAAATTGCGCATTTAATAATTTTAATAGCACTTACACAATTTCTCCAACACTTCAGTGGTTTTTCATTGTGCATCTGCTATTTTTAATAGTACGTACAAACGGTAGAACTAGGGCATGAAACACATTCACCCTTTTCTGCTACGCGTACAAATTAGTTTGCACAAAATAGTAATTTAGCAATGTGTACAGCGTACTAAATTCCCTAGCGTGTACACATTAAAGTAGTGCTTTTAATTATTTATCCTACGCATTCACCAGTTTTAACTGCGCTTTTGCCTTTTAGCACTTTTAAACAATTAAATAGTGTGTTTAGCCTGTTTGGTTAAAATTGCAAACTACTAAGTCAGTTTTCTGAACCGTTTGGTGTCGTCAATCAATCGATTGGTTTAGGTAACAAGTATCATTTGATAGCGAGTCGTATGATGTCAGTTTGAGTCAAGTCATTCTGGATGTTTGATTGTCAATCTTGATTTAGATGGTGGGTGATAATAAATTTTCTATCCTCTCTGATTAGAATCAGGAAAATTGATTGTGGTTTGATAATTTTAAATGTTCGATTGACTTAGGATGATCCAAAATATAATGATTTCAAATACTAATGTGTTTAACTTGCTTTTTGCAGGCCGAGCTTAAATCACTCAAGGTTAGAGGCTTGTATCCCTTGCCTTTTGAGATGATAGATGACCTGAGCGGTGCAGATCGCTGGATGATTGGCAGATGCAGACTGTCATTCCTTCTTGTCCTTCCTCAATTCTACATGAATTGAGGTCTCATTACAGCTGTGGCAGAGCGATGGCACTCTGACCATAACACATTTCACTTGTCGATGGGGGAGATGACCATTACTCCTGAGGATGTGTACTGCATCCTTCACATCCCTACTCATGGAGAGTTGATATACTACAATCAGGTTTATGATGGGACTGCCTGTAGGTGAGTCTTTAGTGATGATACTATCGGAGATGATAGTATTCAGTTGGCTCAGTTCCCTTCTTTCCCTGTTCTTCCTATTGTTCTAGGAGCATTAGTTGGTGGTTTCCTCATTCTAGATCGACGAAGACATGGATTTACAGTTGGTTGGGGTCGTATCCTTGAGGATATGATCACCCAACCATGACAATTTGATTGGGGGACCTGTGTACTTGTGTAGTTATATCATGAGCTACATTTAGTTGTATACCGTCACGAGGTGACTCTTTCCGTAGGTGTGATCTTATTGCAGCTGTGGACATGGGAGCATATCCCTATTACTAGACCTATTTCTATTCAACACCGTGATCTAGGATGGCCCTTTGCTTGGATGTACGAGGGGATGGTTGTGCAGGCCCATTTGGGCAAGCTAGACTATTGGAGATGAGTCATCTACGACATTCATCAGGTCGTATGGTGACCATACATTGGTTGTGAGGCATGGCCTAAGGATGTGGCCGAGCTACCTTTCATGTGTATACCCCAGTGGATGATAGGGTGTACACTGTTGATTATTGAGATATTTTTCTTCTTGAGAGTCTTATGGCAGTATGGTTGCACACAGGGCATGCCACAAGGATTAGCTTTATATTCCTGGGTACATGTAGAGAGGTCACTCTTGGGGCCATAGATTGATTATCGAATGACTCGTCAGGAGGTATTGCAACTAGCCCACCTTCCTAATTGGGATATGAGGGATCATGTTGTAGATGTTGGCATGACAGATGACTATGCTAATTGGTTCGCTCAGAACCTATTTTTGAGATTTATAGATCCTGCAGAGCCAGTGCCCGGTATAGAGGAGTCGGATGATGATGTCGAGGATGGGGATGGGGGTGGTCGGAGATGAGGTCGTTGGGGACGACGGGGTAGATGAGTGATTAGAGGAGGTAGAGTTGTCATTCGGGTGATTGCTGTTGCACCAATTCCTCCTAGGGGTGGTGTTCACATGAGAGGTGATCAGGTTAGAGTCTGAGGTGGTGGTGTGGAGAGAGCTCTGCATCAGGTTTTTGTTGATAGATTGGCCAGATGGGGCCAACATAGGGTCATATTTCATAGGCAGGTGGATGCTTAGGTTGTGGCTGATGTGGATGCTCAGGCTGCCCAGATATTGTTAGATTAGGCATAGGGTATACCAGCACCACCACAGGCTCCTCTAGTATAGGCTCCTGCTTCTTCTTCTATTCCATGTTCTTCTATTCTTCCATCTTCTTCTTCTTTCATTCCATCTTTGTCTTAGTCCATTCCATCTTCTTCTATGGCACCTCCACAAACTCCACCTATTCAGGCTCCACCGCAGGCTCCACCCACACAGGTTCCAGCACAGATTCCTGCACCAGCCTTAGCCTTAGATGTGAGATCCCTGTAGTCTAAGATGTTAGAGATGCGACAGTAGGTTACTCAGCTTAGCTCGATGATGCAGACCTTCATGGCTTCTATGAGTCAACATGGTTTACAAGCTAGCTCGAATAAACCTCCAAATGCTTATCGTGATCCGGATGGTGCCGATGGTTCTGATAGTTGACTTGATTTTTGATATGAGATACTTTATTCTTTGTTGTATATGATGATTCATTTTTTATCTCGAGACATTGGACTTAGTTTATTCTTTGATTAGTTGATGTTTCTTATGCTTTGATACTTGTTGATACTCTGATGGACTTTGATTCCTAGATGTTATTACTTTGATGAAGATACCATGGACTTTGACAGATTTACTTTATATGACATCACTATAGACTTCATTTTTCAGGTGCTTTGATATGATATGCATATCTATATGATTCTATCTCCTACATGCTTTGTTTTTAAGCTTTTTCAGATGCAGTTTATGATATGAATGCACATGTTCTATTTATGCTTAAATGATTGTCTTATTTATGACATAGAATAGATGAATGTATATGATATGGATTTAATGATTTTGTATAATGATTAATGTTATGATACATGATGCTTTATGGATGCATATGATACATGTTTTGTATGATGATGTAATGATTTAATGATTAATGCGATCTGATGGTATTTATGGATGCATTTATTTGATGATATGGATGTATGTAATGAATAATAAATGTAATGGATATATGGTATATAAATGTGATGCAAAATGTGATGTTCCTATATGATGTAATGAATGGATATTGATGTTTAATGATTAATGATTAATGTCATGATAAATGATATAAAATGTTATATGGATTAATGATGTCAATGATGCAAATGTAAATGATATATAATGTATGGATATGATGAATATGTATACATAAATGCAATGACCTAATACACTTATACTTGAATATAATTCAATGTGTAAATGCAAGGAATCTTTAATGAACGCACCTAAATAGATAATACAATGTGATATGAAATGCAATGTTTTTGAATAAACTTAATGGAATTCAAATAAAATGTCCTAATGATGAAATTAGTGTTTGTTAATAAGATGATTTGATGGATGCAATGCATGTCGCTTAATGTAATGTAACCGTAAATGAACTTAATGGTTTAAAAGGAAAGTTTATGAATGATTTTAACATGGATGCATCTAAATGAGACGGATTTAAAATGAATGCAAACTAATGCAATGCATCTAAATGAACTTTAGTGAAAATGATGTGACCTAATGTGAGGAACTTAGATTAAAGTGAATGCAAACTAATGTAATGAATTTAAATGAACTTAGGGTAAAGTCCTAAATAAATGAAAGATAAGATGATTTTAACAAATGCAAGTGAACTAATGCAATGCACCCTTGTTTTTTATTTTTGATTTCCAACACACTTCGATCACATATAGTTTTTTATGTTTATTTGATTTTTGATTTAACTCCACCCCCTTTCTATTTTTCTCTTGCAAATTCATTTTTGGAGTTAAGAAAGGCAAATACTTTAAATTCATTTAATCTAGGGTGTATGCAACTAATTGTCACTATTCAAAAATTTAGAGCTTATATTCATCATCGAGTAGTTTTTGAAATCCTTAATTAGTACAACCATCACTAGTTCAACCATGATGATATGAATACCTTTTTCACCTCTTACATTGCTTTTCCATCCTTTGGTACAACTATCACTGATTGAAGTCAATCATGAGAGTACGAATACCGGTTTTGTCAGATTCTATGTTGCAAGTGGATTTTGGTATTATGATATCTAACATCAAAATATCCAAGGTATCTTTTTGCATAAACAAACAAAGATATTAGTTTCTCTATATGTACATGTCCTCGATGATTCTTTGATGATCATGTCCTTAAACAAATAAGACATACTTCAAAACTTTGATCTTAAGATAATCATTCAGAAATCAATAAAATATCATGCTTTCATCATAGCTAGTCTAGTTTAAAAACTTTCATCGATTTGCTAGAAAAGACATGATTTCATCAATCAAGTCAACACTTAGAAAAATTTTGCACTTTTTTTCAAATCCATATTTCAAGTATAGTTCTATCCATTTCATACTTTTAATCCTGCTAAAGATAAGGGCTTTGTGAGATCTTGGATTGAATTTTGCATTTGATTGAAAATTGGATTAAGATTAGGATTTGATTGAGCGTTTCACTTGTGCTTTGATGAATTGATTTGGTGTTTGATTGAAGTTTTCTTTTGATGAATCCTTCCTCCTTTAGATTATATTGCCCCCAATTTGATGTGATTATGTTTGTGGGACTTGGGACAACTTGCAGATTGGATTAGTGACAAAACCTTTAGGTACTTGCAAATGCAATTGTGGGGTTTTATTATGCAATATATAAAAATGCTGGCGAATGCAATATTTACAAGGATGACAACTAAGCATGAGACTAAATTGGACTTTCAATGGTGCATGTTTACCAGGTTTTCATCGATTGAATGAATTTTCTTTCTTTTTCTATTTTTAAAGCTCTTTTTTTTTGCTACCAAGGCACATATTTGCTAAGTTTTCACCAAGGTACTTTTTCTCTTTTTTTTCAATTTTTTTTTTCTATATTATCAAGGCGTCTATTTGCTAGGTTTTCACCAAGACAACATCTTTTTAAGGATCCTTTCTGAATGTTTTTGGCTTTCTTCATGCTCAATTTTCCACTGTTTTTTTATCTTTTTTGCATTTCTGATTTGTTTGCTCTTTTCTATTTTTCAATGTTTTTGGAATTTCAAGATCTCTTTTGACTATGTACAATAAATAGGATGCTCCTTCATCTGATATTTTTGATACTCTTTTTCTCTATCCCTCTTCAATTGCTTCAAGTGTAAATTTTTTCAAATGTATATTGTTTATTGCTTCTTGCAACTCCTCTCCTTCACAATCAGCTAGTTTGTAAGTGCCAGTGCCAAAAGAAGAAGTGATCACAAAGGGTCCTAACCAGTTTTTTTCCCATTTTCCTTTCTTCCCTCTTTCTACTTGATTCTTGGGATTTTCTCGTAACACTAAGTCACCTATTTGGAATGCCCTTGGTTTGATATGTTTGTTATAGTTTCTGGTCATTCAATTCTAATACACTTTTAACTGATCAAAAGCATGTTATTATCTTTCATCTAGAAATTATAGTTCATGTAACCTAGCAACTCTATAGTCTTCTTCACTTAATAACCCATGTAATGAGACCCTTAAGGACAAAATTTATACCTCCAAAGGCAAAACTACTTCTGCTCCATAGACTAGGGAAAATGGGGTAGCTCATGTTGGCGTTCTAATGCTCGTTTTATAAGCCCATTGAGTAGGGTTTATTTGAATGTGCCAATCTCTACTTGAATTATCCACAGTTCTCTTCAATATCTTTAAGATGCTCTTGTTTGTAGCTTCTTCTTGTCCATTACCTTGTGGGTAATATATTGAAGATGAGTGATGTACCATATGAAATTTTGTACATAATTCTTTCAAATCCTTGTTTTTGAAATGTTTTGCATTATCCGTTATGATGGCATGAGGAACACCATATCTACAGATTATGTGATTTTAAATGAATAAGGATATTTGCTTTCCTATGGCAATGGATAAGGGTACAACTTCCACCCATTTGGTAAAATATTCTGTTGCAGTAATGACAAATTTATGACCATTTGAAGATGGTAGATAAATCATCCCTATCAAGTCCAAACCCCATTGATAAAAGGGCCAAGGTGTTGCCATAGGATGAAGCTCTTGTGCTGGTACGTGGATCACGTTCCCATGATATTGACACTTACGACAAGTTTTTGCAAAATGACAAGCATCCTTTTCCATCGACGGCCAAAAATATCCTATCCTAAGAAGTTTCTTAGCTAGGGTTAAACCATTCGAATGTGACCCAAAAATCCCCTCATGAATCTCTTGTAAGGCTATGTTTGATTCCTCTTTCTCTAGACATCTTAGAAGCATTCCATCTAGACTCTTACGATACAACATGTTAGATATCAAGGTATAGCGAGAAGCTTGGCATATAAAACTTTTCTTTTGATTTCTAGTTTGGTCTAAGGGTAAGATTTGGTCTTTCAAGTAGGTGTAAATGGCTCCATACCAAGGTGATTCATGTCATGTTAGCAAAAAAATGGTATGGGGATGGGAAGGGTTAAATGTGGGCTGCTCAACTTCTTCTACCAGGAATTCATATTTGGCACTTTGATCTGGTATTTGGAGAAGTGATGCCAAAGTAGCCATTGCATCTATTGCTTTATTCTTATCTCTTGGCACTTACTCAAATGTAATTAGAGTGAAGTATTTCTTAAGATCCTCAATCATATTTTTGTATGGTATCAACTTATCATCTTTAGTTTGATACTCATCATTAATCTGATTAATAACTAGTCAACTTATCAATGTATCAACTTATCAACTTATCATCTCTCCTATATGTCCCATCAAATGTGTACAACTTACCAAAGGTTTGTGTGGAAAATAATGGATCCTTCATATTACCTACCTTTGAGATGCACACAATCACAAATGGAAAGACCAAAGATTGTTGGAATCAAATAACCATTTGAAACATTGATGGACGAATCATTAAATAAGAAACATGAGAAAATGATGGAGCAATGTTATCAGATGCTTGAAAATCAAGGTTCACAAAAAAATACCACAAATTCCACATTTTGTGGACACACTCCATTCAAAGTGCAGGTGAATTTTGGCATTCCAATATTTCAAGGAAAAATTGATGTAGATGTTGTTGATGACTGGTTATCCAAGATAGAAAGTTAATTTTTCATTAATAGCTTCTCAGATATAGAAATAATTACCTTTCCCTCCTCAATTTTGAGACTCACATAAAATTGGCATGGGAAGTTAAAATGACAACCTACAAAACCTAAGATGACCAATGATTTAAGATTTTTGATAGAAAATCCACATGGGGAGACTTTGTGGAACACATAAAAGAGGAGGACTTCACTAAGGATACCTATACACAAAAATATATATTGTGGAGATTTCTATGGTAGAAGAAGGACCAATCAATTCAGGAGTATACCAACATGTTTCATGCTCTCTCAACAAAACGTGGCATCAAAGAATTAGAGAAACATCAAGTTTTGAAATATCAGAGAGGACTTCATAGGTATATTCAAACTGATATGGACTTCCTAAATATAGAGACTTTATCTATATTCTTCAAAGATTGAGAAGAAACTCAAGCAAAAAGGAAGGAGTGATAATTTCATAAAAAAAAATGGAAAGATGAAAGTAGAAAACCCGCAGGGATGCAAACAAACAAAGAGTCATTTCCCAATTCACCAACAAAGAAGACATGGGGTGTGAAGAAAGCACAAAAAGATACAGTTATGTGGTGTGAAGTTCATAGAAGTCCCTCTCATAATACAAAAGATTACAAAACTATAAAAAAAATCAATAATGGAGACACATCAAGAGGATGTTGAGCTTGGGATGGTAGATTCTTGCAAATAATAAGACAATGAATAGGTCATTGAGGTTGATCCATATGCCATAGTATCGACTACACAAATATTGCCCTATGACGATGAGAAAAGATTGTTCCATTCATATATGTGGATCAAAGAAAAGGCTCTACACTTTATTGTTGATAGTGGTAGCCACAAGAACTTAATATCTATTGAGAACATGAAAAAGTTGAATTTGAAAAAAATACACCCACAACCCTACTCCATGGGATGGGTAAGTCAAGGGTGATATTTTCAAGTGAACAAGAAATGTTTTCTTCCATTTTCCATCAAGCCCTTCAAATATGAGGTAATTTATAATGTAGCTCCTCTTGATGTTTATGATGTTTTTCTAGGGAAACCATACATGTATCAACATCATGGTGTATATGAGTCTAGGCCATGTAGTGTGACAATCAAATTGGGTGAACAAAAGTACTAGATACTAGAGGTAAGTCTTGCACACTTTGCATCTTTGTTTAGTGCTAAACAATGTAGAAGAATGAATGCCCAAACTAGAACATTTGTATTATTGATGATTCATCAAGAGGAAGAAATAAAACTAGTATATAATTCCCATACCACTTTGAACACCACAACAAAACAAAAAAGATCAATTAATCAAAATTTGACAAAATATCATAATGTATTTGAGTTACCTACCAACTGAGGTATACCCTCATACTACCAAGTTAGACATTATATTGTTTTGATACTATGAACTACATTTCATAATGATCCAATATATAGGAGGTCAACACTAGAAAATTATGAAATCAAAAGACATATACAATAATTAATTCAAAAGGAACATATATGTCCAAGTGCATCACCTTGGGCCAGCCCAACTATTTTTGTAAAGAAAAAGGATGGAATGTGGAGACTTTGCATTAACTATCTGACACTGAATAAAATTACTATGAAAATAGATCTCCATTTCCGCAGATATATGATCTTTTGGACCAGCTTAAAGGCGGCAAATTCTTCACCAAAGTTGTTTTGAAATCTAGGTACCATCAAGTACCAATTGATCCAACATATGTGTGGAAGATTGATTTTAAATTCAAGGATGGATTATTTGAATGGTTGGTGATGCCTTTTGGACCAAATATTCCCCAACCACATTCATGCAATTGATGAATGATGTATTTAGGCCATTTACTGATTCTTTTGTAGTGGTATACCTAGATAAAATACTCATTTTCAACAAAACTTGGGAGGAGCATCTGCACCGTGTGGAATAAGTACTTTCAACCTTGCAAGACCATGGACTCTATGGAAACAAAGAAAATTTATCTTTTTGTATACAAATTATTTAATATTTTGGATATGTCATTGATAGTGAGGATGTTCATGTTGATCGTAAAAAATACAAGTGATTAAAGATTGGACTTCTCCAAGAAATCTCATAGAGTTACATATCTTCCTAGGGTTGACAAATTTTTATTGTATATTTGTGTTTGGATTCTCACATTTGTCTTGGTCTTTAAATTAGTCACTGGGAGGAGGAGTGCAATCAAAATTTAAGTGGACAGGTGCTCAACAAAAAGCATTCAAGGAGTTAAAAAAAAGGTTATGTTCTACACTAGTTTTATCTCTTCCCGATTTACAATAGTCATTTAAAATACAAACTGATGCATCAAAGTATGTTTTAGGATTATTCCTTATGCAACATGACCATCTGGTTGCATACCATAATGAAATTTTTTCTAATACAGTGCATAGATATCTCACTCATGAAAATGAACTATATGCCATTGTTCAAACTTGTAAGCAATGGAAGCATTATATTTTAAGCAAGGAAACTATCATCCAAATAGATCACAATCCTTTTCATTTTTTGCAAACACAAGGAAAGTTGCAAAATGATAAATAACAAGTATGGTCTACCTATATTCAACAATTTCATCTCAATATTCTCCATAAGATAAGGAACACTAATAAAGTAGCTGATTTTTTTAGCATGCCTCCAATTGCAACTATAAGTATGGTGTTAGAATCATGTGGTCACCAAATAGAAACTTGGGCTCATTTGTAAGGTCATGATAATGCATTTTTTTATGTTTACAATAATCTTGTAGAGGTTAAACATGTTAATGATTTCTATTTTCAAGATGAAAATATTTGCCACCTTGGCCAAATTTGTGTGCCTGTTGCAAAACACAATAAGTTGATATGGGAAGCTCACTACAACAAGGTTGTAGGTCATTTCAGAATAGGTACGACTACTATACTTCAAATATTTTTTTATTATTAGAAAATGAAGAATGATATAATTTCATACATTCAAGCTTGTACAACGTGTTCTATTGCAAAGCTTGCAAACCATAAGTTAGGTTTATATTTCCCACTTCCTATTATAGAAAAACCTTGGCACTCACTTTCTAAGTTTTGATCTTCATTGTAGACAAAGATGGACACAAAACTAACAAAGTATACTGTATTTGACCCTCAAATAGATGACCAAATAGAGGTAGTAAATAGAATGATCATCTAAATTCTACAAATTTCTCATTCAAAAAATCATTGCACATGGGATGAAAGTCTTCCATATGTTCAATATAGCTACAAAAAGGTAATTCATAGCTCAACATGCCACAACCCATTTGAATTTTTTGGTTATCAACCATTATCACCCATGGATGTTTCCATACTGATCAGTCAACCTGATTTGGAACCGTGTGTGAATAAGGAGGAAGACAAGGCAATGAGGTTCATTGAAAAATTGGAGCACACCAGCTTGTAGCAACATGATCATGAAATATTAGAGCACACCAATAAAAATATAAGGAGAGGCATGATGAGTATTATGCCCCTCATAAATTTCAAATTGGGGATACGGTGTGGTTGAATAGTCAAAAGGAGATATTACAAGGTCCCAACAAGAAGATCCATCCTTGTCATTATGGTCCATATAAGATCATCAAGCAAGTTGGTGAAAATGCATCTGAGCTCAGCTTGCCCCCATTTCTAGTTATTCATCCATTCTTCAATGTAGAATAGTTGAAGTCTTGTTTTCCTCCATTATTAGATGTTGTAGATGTTGCCGATGAAATTAGAAATACATAATTGAATCTAAAATCTATTTTTCCACCACAAAGTGATCAAGCTATGGAGGCTACTATGAAGAACTTGAAACTACATAACATTCATCTATGTTGAGTGGTTCAAGCCGATCAATTTTCACATCAGGGTAAGTGGCTTACTTGAGAACATATTTAACTTTATTTTACTCACCTACTACAGAGTGTTGATACAATAGGGCCCATCACCTCTCAAGGGGGAAGAATGATCAAAAAATAATCTAGGAGCATCTAGATGGTATGAGTACAAGAAATAATAGAAAATATCAAAAAAATTATATTTTTTGGTATTTTCTAGGTTTTAGTAAATGGTATTTTTATAGGTCTTTAAAGCATTTTCAACCTTTGAAAGTTTGGATGGTCATTTATGAATGTTTCCAAAGGAAAACTCATAAGAACTTGAAACTAGAGGTCTTGGAGATCTTTCCAACAGTGAAAATGGTTCACATTTTCAAGCCTTGAGTGAAAAGTTATGGCTTTTCAAAGTTGGACTAAAATTGTATATAGTATTTTGACAATTTTGATAGATTTTAGTTTTTATTTTATAATAAATACTTCCAGACTATATATTTTCAATTCCAAGGGGATTCTGGTGACCCTTAGGATCTCATAAACATTGTATAAACTAATTTTTGAATGGAATGGAATCACTTTTTGGCTTGCATCTTTTCTTGTTGAATTTGTTGTTCTTGTAACAAGTTTCTCAATATCACAGGTTATACATTAGCTATTGTACTCCAAAACAATAATTCAGATCAAGCAATGCCCTAGGATTGTCATGTAGCCCCATAAAAGTTAAGTTCATACTATCTTGATTGTGAGGGAGAATATCTATTATTTTTCCTTTTCAGTATGTTAGAATTATCAAATTTTGCATAGGAGTTAGTAAAGCCCCAATTGTTAGCAATTTTGTTGTCAAGTTGTGATAGAGGGAAAGAAAGATAAGACCCAATAGGAACAACCATCATAGAAGATTCAAAAAACCTTATTATTCAAGGTTTCAATACCTCAAAAAATTATATGGTTCTTGATTTCCATATACTACATCCTAGATGAGGAGGAATTTACATCCAAAGCTATCTAATAATGGAGTTGTGGGAAATCCTCTCCAATTAAAAATAAGTTGTTGAACCTCACCATTCATCACCCAATCCATTTGGAACTTGTGCAACACCATATTCAATAGAGCATGTGTGCATGAGAAATGAATTAAAATATGGGAGACATTTCCCTCTTGACATTTACAAAGCACACAATGATTTGTAACTGGAAACCTTGTTTAACAAGGTTACCTTGAGTGAGATTTTTTTTGTGCATGACCATCCTGATGTAGGAGCATCCTGGGTGTAAGAGCAATCTTGCATCACCCAAAAATATTTCTAGTTTTGTTTTCAATAAGGGCTATCTTGTGCGGAGCTGCTATTTATGGGAACTTGCTATTTTTAGTAAGTTGGTCATCTGATCTCAGAATGTTCTGATTTCTTCCCTGGAGGTTCATTTTGGTCATATCAGCCTGCCAGTAAAGTTTCATTGACAGATCAAGTCTAGCTTTGTAGATATTGAAGATTTTTGGTATTGGCAATAGGGTACAAAAACTTTGAACTCAATTTTGAAGGCTTTAGAGGCCCCGGATGAGGTCGAATTTTCGGCTGAATGAAGCTTGCTTAATTCAAGCATTGTAGAGCTCCTCTCACCCTTTCTGAAATGGGGTTATAATAGTCAATCAGGGCAATGGGTGATGACTTATGGTCTTCAGAAGTTGGGCCACCTGAAATGGCAGAAAATAAATTTCCTTCAAAATTTCTATTTGGGTTTCAAAAGTTATTTTGAGCCGACTTTGATGTAATAAGTTGTAAAATAAAATAATTCTAAGTTTGGTTGGCCTTGTTGGCTAAAATTTTGGAACCTTCCTAGGCGGTGAAAATTGCCTATATAAGGAAGGTTGTAGTGTTGTCTTAGGTAGTTCGGGACAGTTCTGGGTAGTAGATCTGGGTATTGATTCGAGGCTTTGTCCTATAGAATATTGTAAGGGAATGCCCATGTGGCTTTGCATATTGTAATTCTAAAAGTTTGTAATTCCACATTTGTGGAGGTAATAAGAAGCCCATTTTTAGTTCTTGCATATTGTTGTTGTTTCTCTATTTCTGTTATGTGTTTGTGGTATTAAGGGGAGCACCCTTCATCACATCCACTAGAAAAAAATCATTTTAGGGGGGGTGTAGGGATTCCAAATCCTATTCCAAAGGTCATTATTGTCACCCACCCTTAGGAATAGATGATAGGTAGTTTTCACTATGAAATCCCCTCTACGATTCTTGCTCTAAAAAAAGTCCACTCTTTGAAATAGGGGGATTCTTACGTGTTGTAGAAACCCCTACAACTACCTATAGTATATTTTTCTACAAGACTCATTGAAATGAGATTAGTAGTACCGATTTAAGCAATAAATGTAAATCTAGACTACTAAACAAATGTACCTACAAACAACAAAATAAGGAGTATTATAATTGGAAATAAGTACACAAAGTAATGCAAGCCGATAATAAGACTCCAACCTTCTATTGCTTCTCTTCAATTGATGGAAGTGGTTGCACTCAGTAATGATTCTGGCAGCACTTCGATTCCAATGCTCAGAGAAAATATGATAAACAATGATTGCTAAAAAACTATGTTGATAATTGGACAGAGATTCGATGCATAAATTGATGATGAAAATGTGAAGGATGAAGGTTGGTTATATAGGAAATTGGGTTTGCAAGAACGATCTAGATTAATCAGCAAAAATCAAAATCAATGTGTGACAAGTGATAAGACTAAAGAAGAAATTGACAAGTTTCTATTTCAAACTGAAGAAAAAAGGTGAGTGATTTGGGAAATTGGAAAGATGATAGGAATTGAGAAGATATTTTTGAAATGTTTCCATTTCAAACTGAACTGAAGATATTATGAGGATTTAATTGATTTTCAAAAATTAGATTTTCTCGTAAATGAGATATTTTGGATTTAAAAAATCTAAATTGAATTAAAATTTAATTTTTAGAACTGTGATGAAATTAACATTAAATTAATCCAAATCAATTTAAAATGAAATAAATGGGAATTTGAAATGACATTAAATTAATTTTAGGAGATTAGTTTAATTTTGGAGAAATAATTAAATAATTTGAATAATTGCATTCAAACTATAGACTTAGGAAATAGAACTTAATTAACTAATAAAGATTAACCAATTAAATAAAATTAATAATTTAATTAATTTTAGAAGAATGATTAAATTATTAGGGGACTGGATTATAGAAGAAATAATTGATTAATTAATGATTAAATAACCATTAATTAATAGAGGAAAGGTTAGTGCATTAATGTCAGTTCGCAAGTCTCTCCTCTTTTGGGTGTCTACATTTTCCCCTCTTTGATACAATGCAATTCTAAGCATTGTGTCAAAGATTATATGACCAAGTCCTGCCCAAGCTTGCCTCAACAATAGCAGGCAGATTCATGCCCCCTCAACAAATTGAGAGAAAAAATGTCACGTGAGAGATAATTAAAAGTAGAAAACCCTATGGATGTGTCTGGTTTCACGAATGGACTACTCTGATCTATCTGGTTTCGAGAGTATCCATTACTATATAAGACAATTGATTGGTTGATTGATTTTGTTTGATCAAAAGATAACAGATTGAATTGTTGATAAAGACAGGTCTCATGAGTCCGTTACTGATTTATGAAGCTCATTGTTTTGATTTAAGTTTAGATGTTTGATCGTCACTTTCTGCTTGTCATGAAAGAGATGATTTTATTGCAAGATTTTGAATTTTTTATGTGTTTTTTTTAATTTTTTATTGGTCCATTGTAGGATTCGTATGTTTGGGGTCAAAGTATGTGTGGCATATCGCCTAGGAGAATTCTCTTATCACAGACACCCCTAACATGGATTCTTAGATGACTTGGTTTTAAATTTTCAATTTTTTTTTGGATTATTTCAGGATTGTATATGATGTTTTTGATCATTTTTTTAAGGACATTTTGGAATTTTTAGGTATTTTTTGTAGGAATTTATTTGAATTTTTTTCAAGACTTTTTATGATGTTTTTGGAAATTTTTAGGGTTTTCTGCAAGACTCAAAGATCTTAGATTAGTAGCACCAATTTAAACAATAAATGTAAATCTAAACTACTAAACAAATGCACCTACAAACAACAAAGTAAGGAATATTATAATCGAAAATAAGTACACAAAGTAACACAAACCGATAAGAAGATTCCAACCTCATGTTGCTTCTCTTCGATTGATGGAAGTGGTTGCACTCAATAATGATTCTGGCAGCACTTCGACTATGATGCTCCAATAAAATATGATAAGTAATGATTGCTAAAAGACTATGTTGATAATTGGACATAGATTCAATGCATAAATTCATGTTGAAATTGTGAAGACTGGAGGTTGATTATATAGAAAATTGGGTTAAAATGAACGTCGAGATCAATTAGAGAAAATCATGATCGGTGGACGAGAAGAGATGATCCCCATTTTCAGAAAGATAAAACTTCCAAAAAGGAAATTCAGAAGAAAGGAAAGACTTCAATTTCTTTCTTGATTTCAAAGAGATAAGGATTTTCAAAAAACGTAATTTTTTAGATTGTGAGGATTTTTAATTTTCAAAATTGATAATTTCTCATAATTTTTTTTTTCTTCTGATTTTATTGAATTAAAAATTTAATTAAATTAGAAAGATGGATTTAGTTGAAATTAAATGGAATTAACAGAAAATTGAGATTAAGGGAATTTGAGATGAAATTAAATTAAATTAATTAAGAGGAATTAAATTAGATAATTTAAATAATTAATGATAATTATTTAAATTATGGGACTTTAGAAATGGATTTTAATTAACTAGTGAACTTAATTATTTAATTAATTTGGGGGAAATGATTAAATGATCAAAATATTCAAAACTTAGAGGAAATGAGATGATTAATTAATTATTATTGAACCATTAAATAATAGCAGAATAATTCCTGCATTAAATGTGAATTTGCAAGTTTGTCCAATTTTGGGTGTCTACACTACCTTGTAGTGCCAATAGTTGTTGTTAATGCAAGAAATAGAGTGAAATATTCCTTGAGGGCTTGAATTCCAAGAGGTATTCAACCACTTGATCCCTAAAGAATTTCTTTGCATTCCCATAGAGGCTTCTAAACACTTGGTAAGAGAAAAAGGGTTTATCCCCCAACCACGTGTCTTCCCAGAAGTGAATTATTTGACCATTACCAATCTTCTCTTTCAATCCCATATTGATAATATTTATTCATTTAAGGATATCATTTTTAATCTTATGCCCATTAGGGAGTCCCTGGGTAGTAAGTGCATAGTAAAACTTTTATCGATTTAAACATTTTATAGCCATAATATCACACCAATTAGTGCTATAAAGAAAAAAATTCTAGCCAGTTTTTAATAGGAAGGGATTTATTTAGAAGGGAGATTTTCCTAATTCCCAAACCACCCATATTATTTCACCAGTACATTTTGCACCATTTTTTGACACAATATTGGTTGAAAGTTCTACTCAACACAGTCGAATAGTCAACCAACTGGTTCGTAGCTATTATCTGTGTCGAAATATCAACCCATACCTGAAACCATCGAATGATCGACTCCCATATTGGTCGAAAAAGAGGGCAATCTAGGCCAAAAATAACATTGGCATATGTTCGTGTATTGGTCGATCTTTCGACCAATATAAATTAATATTGGTCGAAAACTTTGGTCGCTCCGACCAGGATGCCAAACTCGCGACGGTCATATTTCGACCACAGTTGGTCGAAATATTTAGCGGCTCCGACCAGGATGCCAAACCTGCAATGCCACATTTCGACACAGAATGGTCAATTTTATGCCAAAGTTTCAACACAAGTGGGTCAAAATTTTGATGAAACGCGCAGTGTTTAAAAAAAAATTGAAGATAAATATCCAGACTAATCACCAACGACATCCTGATCGGTGATTAATCTAGATATTTATCTTCAGGTGTCCACACTCATTCTGTTGCTTGTTGCCAGTGGGTCCCTGCTCATTCTGTTTTCTAGATTGCTTTGGGCTCTAACAATCCATCTGCTTTGCGTGAAACTGTGGGTTTTTTCATTTTGTTTGAACTATTTGAGAGATAGACTTTGACTAGTGATCCGTGAATTGGTAGAGCTTCCTCTTAGATGCCCACAACTCTTCAAATATATTGGTGTGAAGCCCCCAAAGGGTATTCTTCTCTATGGGTCTCTTGGTTCTGGGCAAAATTTAATTGCTACGGCAGTGGCAAATGAAACCGGTGCCTTCTTTTTCTATATCAATGGACCTGAGATCATGTCAAAGTTGGTTGGAGAAAGTGAAAGCAATCTTCAAAAGGCTTTTGAGGAGGCTAAGAAGAATGCCTTGTCCATTATATATATTGATGAGATATTACAGAGATTTGTCAGCGGGCTTGCAAGTATGCTATTAGAGAAAATATTGAGAAGGTGAGTTTCAATTGTGGCGGCTTTTGCAAACTATATTTGGTTATGAATTTCTTAATGGTTTTTTAAAAACTAGTTTGTTAGAATTTTACATTTTTTGATTCAATTTTCCTCAACTTGTATCTTATTTTTTTCAATTTGTCATGTTCTCTTTCCTTTGCACTTTTACAGGATAATATTGAACGTGAAAGAAAAAGAAGTGAGAACCCCGAGGCAATGGATGAGGATGATAGTGATGAGGTAGTTGAAATAAAGGCTGCTCATTTTGAGGATTTAATGAAATATGCCCGAAGAAGTGTCAGTGATGCTGATATTCAAAAGTATCAATCCTTTGCACAAACACTACAACAATCTCAAGGCTTTGGTTCTGAATTTCAATTTCCTGGTGCTTCTGCTGGTGCTTTGGATGTATTTGCTACAGTAGATAATAAAGATGATGATAACTTATATAGTTAGGAAACTTAGTACACAATTATCATCTTAATGAAGTGACAAATGTGTCTATTCTAGTTGAGGACTTACTAAATTGTAAGTCTTTAGAGAAATGTTAACTATGGCAAGGAAATTTAGCTATGGAAACTTTTTCTCAAGTGGTAGATAATGCTACGAAAACCTTGCTTTAAAAAAAAAATCCTGCTGGAAAATATTCTATACTAAATCAATTCTACAACAAAGAAAGTCTAGTTCAACTAATTCTGACTGGTGATCCGTGAATTGGTAGAGCTTCCTCTTAGATGCCCACAACTCTTCAAATCTATTAGTGTGAAGCCCCCAAAGGGTATTCTACTCTATGGGTCTCCTGGTTCTGGGAAAACTATAATTGCTAGGGCAGTGGCAAATGAAACTCTAAAATTTATGGTATGAAGACCTGCAACTTGCAGCTAAGAATATGATACTGAATAATTATGACTTATTTTAAAAATTCAGGAAAACTTAACCATTTCTGTAGTGATTACTTAAAAAAAAGTATACCTGATCGATGACTCAATATTTGTAACCTCTCAGAAACTTTTCCTTTCCACTTCAATATCTTTCCTTGATAATTCTTGATCTCCTCAAAACAACTAGAAAAAAAACAATGACAACATAACTTGCTACTTTAGAAAATTGTATCAATACTTAACTTAAACATTATAGTCATGAAGGGTGTAACAAAATCTGATATGCTAATAGACAAACTCATTTTGCACAAAATGGCATTAAGCATGGATTTTGGCTTACATGTGGTACATCAATTCCTTCATTGAATACATTATCTATTACATTTATAATTGTTTATTTAGGTTCCATAGCACTAGCATATACAAAAAAAAATCTGTATTAAAATAAAACATGGACACTACATACATATAAAAATAACCTGTTAAAAAAAAGAGAGGCCACTGAGGACAATTACACAGGTCTCCAGAAACAACATTACCCAACTCTTTCTCTCAAGCCAAAGACTTCCTGTGTTCAATTGCCCAGACTAGCAGTTATTTCATCCACATTAGGCCAAGAGAGGTTGATGCATTCAATATGAGAATATTTACACAAAATGAAGCCGAATCATGCCAGACAATGACAATGAGAAGTTGACTATTGGCCCTTGTAGTTTATTATTTGATAGTTGCCTGACAATGACACATTCAAAATGCACTTATGAGCAAAGACCTAGAACGAATGAAATTGATTAAATAATGAAGGTATGTTAGTTTGAGCTTCACTTGGTTTCGATAATACTTTAATATTCTCTACTTAACAAGGCCAACCACGTGAAGGTGGAAGCTCATCTGGCCTCACCCCCCTCCCCCTAACATCAATCTAAATTCCCCATTAACACATCACAATATTCATTAACATGACATATAATTCAATACTAATACACAACATTCATAGATAATTACTTAAAACAACGTTCATGGAGTTATTATGATAGTTTTACTGATATTTTTGTCACAATTTGATGTTTAGGATAGGGGAAAAGCACCTGCAACAACAGAGGCAATAGCTGTAGATACAGATGACGATATCCCAGAAATCCCTAATATAATAAATACGGTGAAGAAAAAAATAAAAAGAGTCAATGCATAAATTATTACTATTTTGCATGATGCTACTACCAGCCTCACCGCGATGTCCATGACTAGGTAATTGAGAAAGCAAAAAATCCTGTAACAAGAACAAATACATATTTTAGTTCACGACATAAAAGAGTATAAAATATAAACCTTTGTTGAACTTTTGTTATAACTAAAGATTCATTACTGCTTACTTCAAAATGATGTGCTTGTGCCATCAAATCATCTGTCCTCTTCAGCATCTCCTCGGTTGGATTTGCATCTTCCAAAATAGTAATAATTTCTACATTACTCTTTTTCTTCACCGTATTTATTATATTAGGGATTTGGGATATCCTCATCTATATCTACAGCTATTGCCTCTGTTGTTGAAGGTGCTTTTCCCCTATCTGATAGTTATCTTCAGGTGTCCACACTTGTTATGTTACTTATTGCCAGCGGGTCACAATCAATGATTGGGAGAGCCCTGTTTGGCACCAGTCATGTAGTACAAGCACTAGAATTGAGTTTTTCGGCACGGTTGGGAGATTTTTGTATATCAACATGTGATAGAGTTTTTTTCCCAAACTCTATCGCATGTTGATATACAAAAATTTCCCAGCCTGTGCCAAAAAACTCAATTCTAGTGCTTGTACTGAGACCTTAAATTATTGAGCTTCTCTTTGTTTCGAGAATAGTTTAACTCTCTACTTAATAGGGCCAACCACGTGAAGGTGGAAGCTCATCTGGCCCCTCCTAGGAGCCTCTTATGACCCTTTACGACATTTTAAGACCTCTACAATGCATTCTTAGGGATTGTAAATGGTCGTAAAGGGTCATAAGGGGTCTCGTGACACAACAACTGAGAAACATAATTGTAGGCATCATGGTCACATTTTTTTGGAGACAACGTAATTGAGTGGTATACCCAGATGATGGAGAGAAACTTCTGCACCTCCGGTTCCAAGTTGTTCTCCATCCCACAGTGTCAACTTGGAATCGAAGTTGCAGAAGTTACACTCCGTCTGGGTATACAACAGTTTATATTCTGATACTTATAGCCTATGATTCTGATACCTTGTATTCAACAAATGTTGGAAAGCCCATATCGTCTTCCCCCGTCTCATCATCCTCGTCACCCTTAGCTGTCATCCAAATCCCTTCTTCCCTCTCCAGTTCTTCAAGCCTCTACAAGATATCTAGATCAGTAAAGTCTGCAACATTGTGTCCATCCATGATCTCATGCTTCTTTCCACTCTTCTTGCCTCTCTTTCCCATCTCGCAGCTTGGGCATTGCAACATGAATCCTATTTTCCACAACTACTAATGGATCCTTAGGTGTAGTTGAAATTACCAAATGGCCTTCAAAGGTTAAGGAACAAATGGAATAACCAAGAAAACACTATACATTAAATCATGTGATTGATAGCAGATTAGGGCTCACCTGAGCCATAAACATGAAGAATTATTCTAAAAAAAGATGTAAACCATATATATGCGCACTTGAGGCAAAGAGAAGTTATGTCATATCCATATTAAAATATTAGTTACAATATGAAAATACTAAACTAACTAATTCCTGAGTTCATCTCTGCATATGGTCGCAACAAAGATATGCGATTACAATACAGAGAAGGCATCGTAAAAATATAATTTCAGAATTTGCCCTAGCTTGACACTTTTTGCACTCAAATCCTTCATTGCGGATAAGTGGAGATGGGTGGATAGATGCAGATGAGTTGTCATCGACCCAACTAAAGTATCTGCAGCCATTATTTCCCTGTGATGCCCAATCTACATTAGTTCTTATAATATAATGAATAGTATTTACATTAGAAACATTAAATATATACACAGTAGCAACCTTTTTTCTATTTGGGCAGCACCAAAATTGTCGTCCAGGGTTGCTCTGTGTCCGTGAAGTCTTCAACACACACTGCCCACCACCACATTGATAGTTTGGCACATTGACAAGAGCCATTGAGCCTATATCAATAATGCACCGCACCATTGTTACTACATTTATTATTTTTATATGATTATTTATATATGGAATACACCAAGGAGTACCATCACAAATATTAACCATTTACAATAATGAAAAGTAAACCTAAATCAAATAGCTCATTTTTTATCAACACGTGTAGTCTCTGTGTATATGAAAAATGAAGAAATATCAAGCTGAAATAAAATAGTGAACAAAATAGTATTCCACATAGAGTGAATGAAATATACCATCAAAAGAAGGTGACAAAATCCTGTCACGAAGCACGGACATAGGAAATAATAAAGGGACAAAAGACAAGAAATAAGAAAAATCATTACGACTATAGAAAAATAATTTATACTATAATAAAAAAAGAAACACTCTTTGTCAACAATTTTCAAAATTATTAGGACTATAGAAAAATAATTAAGACTATACAAAATCAAATTTTAGAAATGGACGGTTATGATGCTTTGCCATTACAACAATTGAGCATTCATCATTTGGTATTGTGTATTCCATTTAAGTATGTCAACAATGTTCAAGAAATAAGAAAAATCATTAGGACTATAGAAAAATCAAGTTCTAGAAATGGACGGTTTTGATATTGCTTTGCCATTACAACAATTGAGCATTCATCATTTGGTACTTCTTGGTGTATTCCATTTAAGTTTCTTGCTGAATCCTCAAGTTGAGTTGGCCTATTTAAGGTGATAGTAGAGGGCTCTGCATCAACAATCTACAAAATTAGACCTTTATTTTAAATGCATTTAACTTAAAAAAAAATTACAAAACTGAACCAATGGCATGTTTACAACAAAGAAATAGAATGATAATAATATGCTAAAAATTTGATTCTGTTTAATACACGCCAAAGGACCAGTAGGGGAGAGATAGAGAGAGAGAGAGAGGAGGGGAATGACAAGGATATTGATGCTCCGCTTAGCCATTATCTTAGAAAAATGAGCAAGAAACCAAAAAAGAAATGATTGTAATTAACATTTTTTGCTAATCATTTCTTTTTTGGTTTCTTGCTCATTTTTCTAAGGTAACAGCTAGTAAGCGGAGGTACATGAGTTATGTGCATCTCAATAGTTATAGATGGACAACTATGGCACACTAGTATCTGTGAACTCCTATTAATCTACAAACTCTCATGTTAAACAACTACAAAATAAAGTCAACATAGTTCTATTAATCAGCATGTCCTTTGGTTTACTAGTTTACTTATAATCAGTATGTCCTTTGGTTTACTAGTTTAATCTAGTTTAAGAATGGTTTGTTTCATGTTTGAATGTACCATTGAATGAATCTTGGCTATATTAAGTACAATATTAAGACTCGTGACTCGTCAAATTCTCTTGTTTCCTTCAAACCTCCAAACATGTGTATTATGAGATTTCCTCCAACAAATGGACTTGTGATGATTTTCACAATAGTACATGTGGTGGAGGACTACTCAAAGTACTGCTTAGGCAAATCTGAATGTTCATCACCTGTGCATATAAGAGTTGATCATAGAGGGTATATGCACAGGTGAAAAACATGCATATTTGACCAAGCAATACTGGGACCTAGACCCAACAACAAATAGATTTGTGGTGATTTTCACAATAGTACGTGTTGCTGGGTAAGCTCCCAATAATGCTCAGGAAAATATGCATGTTCATCACCTGTGCATATGAAGTGGCTCTAATGGAAGATACAATCACTAAATTTTGCATACTCCTTATTTTGTTCTGGGTTGATATTGTCAGACATGGTCTTTCTTGAATGGAATGACTCGTTATTTGATATTGTCAGACATGAGAGTTTGTAGATTAATAGGAGTTCACATTTTTATGGGAATGATGTATCATTCAATTAAGCATTAATTCCCATCTATATCTAGTGAGATGAACATAACTCATGTACCTCATGCTAGTGTGCTTGGATTAGACTAGACATTATCCAACCGCTTGTGAGGGTTGTCACTATTATTAATTGGTGTAAAAGGAGGACCGCCTATGTGTTATAGCACTTTATATAAATACTCACTATTTGGATAATGTCTAGTCTAATGAAAAATAGTGTATACAAGGTATCCAAGCACACTAGCATGAGGTGCTTGAGTTATGTGCATCTCACTAGCTATAGATGGGCAACTATGGCACACTAGTATCTATGAACTCCTTTTAATCTAAAAAATCTCATGTTAAACAACTACAAAATAAAGTCAACATAGTTCTATTAACACAACCAAAGTTAAAATTAAATTATCTAAAACAAATGGTGCCTTAGAGGGATAGAGGAACACTTTGCTAAAGAAGTTTGACTATTGTTTGTGAAAATGCCTCCAAGGAATACAGGTACTACCAAGGAGATCCAGGAGTTGAAGGAGAAGAACACAAGGTTGTAGGAATCTTACAATGCACTTTTGGCCAAGCTTGAAGCACTAGAATCCAATCAAAGAAGAGCAGAAGATGAAGGTGTTGATAGTGAAGAAGAGGAAGAAACCCATAAGGAAAGGGAAGGAGAGGAAGAAGAGGAACACATAGATCCTGAAGATCCTATACTATCTAACTCTTATTACATCAACTCACACCTTTATAGATTTAGGCTTATTACATGACATTCCATCAAATTCACAAAATGGACCATAAGTCCAATTACATTGATATATTCATGTTTTGATCTTTTAGATCCTATAATCTTTATGATCATTCTTCAAGAGCCATTCAAGTGACCCCTTTTCATGACTTTGTCAGGGTGCCCTGCACCATACTCCCAAGGATCAAATCAATCCAAGTCCCTTGGATTGGGAGTTTCTTTCGTTTCCTCCAATCTCTATCCACTTCTTGTTGAGGACCTGCAACAAAAGAGTATTCCATGCTCATGTGTTCTATGCCCCTGAAATCAAACATTATGTGCTCATGCCAAGCATTAAATATGTCAGCCTTCATGTTTATATTCCCATAGATGTGTGCAAAAATAACACTTGCATGGTGAACACTATCAAACTCTGGCAAACCTATCATAAAAGTGTTAGAAACAAAAATAAACAAGGTTTTCTTGACCACGGGTTTCTATACAACTCTCATAAACTTGTACACTCTCCTCATCAAAAACTCCTTGAACTCTCTCAGCGTGTCTTCCATTCAGTAGTTTCTTTTCTGCCATAAGCCTTTTAATAGGCCACACAACCCTCTTCCTCATCTTTGTATGCCAACTTGTGGCTTCTTGTTGCAACGTTGTCTTCAAGAGCTTTGACTCTTCACTCTTTAAGGTCCCTGTCACCTCTTAGACCTCTTTCAACTTCTCATTCCAATGCCATCCTCCTTGGCATGCAAACATGTCATCTATGACTTTCTTCACAACCATGTCTTCTATCTTTTCTGTAGGATTTGAGCAATAAAGATCTACAAAACCCAAAGATCACCTGCATACAAACACCTGTTACAAGGAAGTAGAGACAAGAAGAGGGCAAGGGTTTGACTCAAAATTATGAAGAAGAAAATATCCTCAATTAATGAATGACTAGAATGTACAATGGATCATCCTTATAAAAGAGATCGAAAGCCTTGAAAGGCAAAGTCTAGTGCATGTAATAATCAGTTTAACTATTACATGACTAATGCATGAGTTTAGAACAACTAGTGCATGTGCTTTTAACTAAAGCAAAAAGGAGTTGACATCTTAAGAAGGGAGTAAAGATTAATTAATATAATTAATACTTTACTCTAACACCCCCCCTTAAGATGAGCAACAATGCAACTACAAACAATGCAAAAAGAATGCAAAGGAAACTACAATGCTGAAAGCATAAAAATGGGTCCTGACAACATGGCCTAATGAGGTACCCAATACAACCAAATCTCTGTAAAATAGAGAAATAGAGAAAACCCAGTGGGAAAAACCCCTACTCCAAAAAGAGATAGAAAAATGCAAAAAAAAGAAATGGCTCAAGAGACTCTCTCAAAACCATAAGTACAACCAACCCCCCCATGAGAGAGGGATGAGACACCAAAGCCCCCCCAGAATAATGGAACCCCTGTGGAAATGATCGAACCAATGGAACTCTAATGTGGAAGAAAAAAAGGCACGGAACAAGGTAACCCCTGAATGAGAGGTGAAACTGGAAGGCCTAACTGATGCTCAAATGAGAAAACATGAGGATCCTGAAAGGGAATCCCCAATGTAGGTGGTGTGACAGGTGTGCTGACACTATCATGAAAGAGGATATGAACATCCTCTGTAGAATCCTCGACAAGTGCACTTGGTGGCTTGATGAATGGAGCTGGAGGGTCAGGCAGTGCTGAAGAAGAATCCTGCTGAAGAGAAAAGACCTCAACAGGATTTGGTGTGGTAGTCATAGCAGTGATCTCGGGAACAATACAAAAGTTCAAGCTACCTAACTGCACCACATGAGGCTCTCGTGAAAGAGGAGAGCTGTGCTCTGACAATGGAGATGGTGGACCAAAGTGTGAGAAGGTGTAGAGATGGGTGGAATGATCAACTGTCCCTGTAGCAACAATGCCTCCTATCGCACTATCCTGAATGAAGACTAAATCTGCAGTGAACTCAACTGTCTTCCCTGATCCACTGTGTGTAATCTGATAAATTCAGAGAAGGTTTATAGATAGAGATGGAACATATAATACATCATTGAATGTGCCATCCTGAATGCCTACTAAACCTTTCCCATAGACTGTCAGGACAATGTTATTCCCCACGAGAATATGAGGAATGGGAGAAGCCTCAATAGTAGAGAAGACCCCTTGAGAAGATGCCATATGGTGAGAAGCACCTGAATCTAGTATCCAAGGGACCTGTGAAGGGGATGCAATGGATGCCCATAATGCATGACCCTATCCAAAATCCTGTCCAGATGTCGAAGATGTGGAGGAAGATTGAAAAGCAGACCCCTGTGAGGTAGAAGAGGATGGAGAGGAAACAATGCTCTTCTGAAGAAGAGCTTTCAAATCTGCAATCTGTTTCTCATAGCCATCAAATCTCTTCTAAAAACAATGTGACTCATCATGAGGTCCCTTCTGACAATAGGAACATGTAGGTCTCTCAGTCTTCTGTTTCTCCTTCTTAGAAGAAGATGGTGGGCCAGTAGAGTGTTGAGAAGAGGAATCTGATATCTGCTTTGGCTTCTACTTATGCTTTTCTTTGGATGGTTGGGCAACCAATGCTTGGTTCTTTGATCCTGTTAGAGAGTCCAACTGAGTAAGCTTGGCCTGCTCTCTAGTCAAATGATCACAGAACACCTCAAAAGTGGGCATGGTGAATGTAGGTCCCAAAGCATCCATGGTAGAATGAAAAGTAGAAGAGAAGATCTAAAAGTTTCCCCTAAGCTTAGACAGAATCAAATAAATGCATTCTTTATCAATCTTTTGCTTTCCACATCCATGTAACAAAGAGCTCTGCTATTTAAACTTCATTAGAAAGTCCTCAATAGAGGGAAAAGAATCAGTTACAAGAGAGGTAAGCTCTGCCTCAATCTAAAGTGCTCTGAACTCATTGATGGTACCGAATAATGTCTCAAATTTAGTCCACATTTGTAGAGGGGTAGTGCACCCATCAAGATGAAACTACAAGCTATCTGATACCTATAAAGTAATCAACCCCATAGCCTCATCTATCTTGTTTCGATGCTACATGATCTCAAAGGGCCTCTGTAATATTGGTTGCACTGCATCTAGACAAGACCAGAGCCCTTTTGAACGGAGAAGCTGTGTTATCAGGGTTTTCCATGTGTGATAATTATGTAGGGTCAGAAGTTCTAGACAAGAAGAGGTCTCGGCCATTGTTTTAGAAGGGGTTTGTGTTTTGATAAATATCTAGTTTAACTGATAGAAACAAGAAAATAACACCCCCCCACAATCCAAATATCGAACCCCTAAGCCTAGAATGATATGCCTTATCAAGAGAAGAACAAAAAAGCTTCAGATCTGAATCTTGTGTACCTTGAAATTTTTTTGATGAAAATAGGTAGAAATATGGATGGTTCTCAAGAAGAGCTTTTCGACGCTTCTTCCAGATCGAAAAATGGAGCTAATTTGAGCAAATTAGCCCCCCCGGAATGCAAAAAAGATAATCTAGATTTGATAGCAGAAAAAGCAAGCTAGATGACAAAAAATACTAGATTAACCTCCATAAGAGTGTCGGTCTCAAAACCAGCTTTTTGGTGATATCTCGTTTGTCGAAAAATGATGCCTGGAGCTCCCGAAAAGCCAATTTTAGTGAAAGAGGCTCCAAAGACAAAAAAAATTCAGATTTTTTTTTTGTGATTGAAAAAGTGCGCTGGCCCCTAGTCATGTGCGGTTCGGGCGTTGGTGCTAAAGAGCCAGCCACTGGTGGTTTGGGCCCGCCACTGGTGGTTTGGCCTAGCTGCTGGTGGTTAGGGTGGCGCGGTCGGCGCGGTGGCCGCTGGGCAGACCGGGCGGAGCTATCGGAGTGGCGGAGGAACCGAAGTAGAGCGGCGAAGCTGCTGGAGCACGGCGAGGCAGAGCGGTGGTGGTGGCGGGGTGGCTCTGCGGTGGTCACTCGGTGGTGGGGCATATATATATATATATATATATATATATATATATATATATATATATATATATATATATATATATATATATATATATATATATATATATATATATATATATATATATATATATATATATATATATATATATATATATATCACCGTACCTTGTACTACCTCGATCCACGCGCCAGGCCGTACGGCCTGGTGGGTATTTTTTTTTTGCCTCAGAGGCCAACTTGTCAAAATTGGACAAGTCTTATATGGATTTTGAGTATCTCAGGCCTTTCAGACCCAATTGAGAGGTTCATTTGGGCTAGAAGTGCTCCAAAAAATACTGATTGCCTCAGGATCTGTGCCAGGGTCGATTGCAAATTTTTTTCTCACAAATTCCAACTATGTCCAAATTGGACAAATTTTATATGGATCTTGGGGTTCTTGGACGCTCTAAACGCAACCATGAGGTTCGTTTGAAGCCAAGATGACTAGAAAAGTAGGTCCCCTTAGATTTGACAGGAAACCCTCTCTGTAAAAAGTGCTAATTTTTTTTTTTGAAACAAAAAATAACGTCCTACAGATAATACCAAAACCTCTCAAATCAACAAAAAATTCCCTTATTTGAATCCTTCAAACATGAACAAGTTGTAGCAGATTAGGCTCTGATACCATGTAGGATTTGAGCAATACAAATCCACAAAACCCAAAGATCACCTGCATACAAAAACTTGTTACAAGGAAGTAGAGACAAGAAGAGGGCAAGGGTTTGACTCAAAAATATGAAGAAGAAAATATCCTCAATTAATGAATGAATAGAATATACAATGGATCATCCTTATAAAGGAGATTGAAAGCCTTGAAAGGCAAAGTCTAGTGCATGTAATAATTAGTTTAACTATTACATGACTAATGAATGAGTTTAGAACAACTAGTGCATGTGATTTTAACTAAAGCAAAAAGGAGTTGACATCTTAAGAAGGGAGTAAAGATTAATTAATATAATTAATACTTTACTCTAACATTTTCAATAGAAACTTTTAATGGATACTTGACTGTCCCAACTTGGATTCCTTCATCCATGCACTCATCTAGTTCAACAACCTCTGCAATTCCCTTCTCTATCTCTGTTATCTCAACTTCTTGAGCATTTTCCTTTTGTGGCCCACACATCCTTATTGTCTTCTCAATCCTATCATCTTCATGAGTATCCTCATACTCTGACTTCTCCTTGTTCATCTTCACATGCATCTCTATTTGGAAAGACTTTATATGGTGTTCTACTGATTGTTCAATGTTGTCATTAGCATTCTCACCAATCTTCTCTTCTATCCTTTTGTCTGTTGTCTTCCCTTCACTCCCCAAGAGTCCATTCCACTCCAAAATACCAACACTCCTTGTCAATGTCCATGACACTTCTTCATCTTTCAAGGGCTGCAACACAACTCTCCTTCCTCTATCCAAGAATGTGTAAGTGTTCTTTGCTCCATCATGGAGGGTACATTTACTTATCTGCCATGCTCTCCCAAGGATCAAATGAAAATCCACTATGGGAATGATGTAACACCATGGGTTGTCCTCATATGGCCCAATGCTAAAGTGCACTTGTGCTTGCTCTGTCACCTCAACTTGGTCTTCCACATTAATCCCATGTGCTCTATATGGCCTCTCATGTAGTATCCTTGGAAAATTTAACTTTTGAACCATCTCAATGGAAACAAAATTTGAAAACACACCATTTGAAACTATAACTTTACAAACTTTGTTTCTGCACTTACAATGTGTCTTAAATATGCATGGATCCACAATGTACCTTGCATCCAAATCTGCATTGATGATCACCATCTTTTTTATATCCCTCTAATGTTAGCAAAAATTTTCTCCACCCTTCATCTATAATCTAGGATTCATTCAACTTTGAACCACCACCTTGGAACACTCTTTAAAGCATAATTCAACTTTAAGGGTTCGACAAGGGATTCTAGGTCTTCAAAATCTTAGATTGTCTTCTCCCACTCTTCTCCCAAATAGATCCTAAAGAGAAGAGGACAATCAAGATATTCAAGGCTATGAAGAATGAGCAGCATAAGGTGAGGGGAAATATCCCTATGTATGATGGAAGTCTGAAAGAAGAAGAGTTTTTGGACATAATAGTAGCAATAGAGGAGGTTCTTCAATGAGGGGAAGAGGAGGAAGGACAAATCAAGTTTGGGAAGAAAAGGACAAAGGATTGAATAGGAAAATGTTGCACAGTCCTAGAAATGTAGACTTTTGGGATTTGAACTATGTTCAAATAGGTACAGTCAAGTGTCCTATTGAAGGGCAGATAGTAAACAACCATGTTCAGATGTGGACGTCCAGTGGGTAGAAAGAACCAACTGTCAAGGCACCATATTCCTAAAGTACAGGTTTAGACACAAACATCCAATGCTAGGACTGATTCTTGGGACAAGAATCCTTTCAAAGGTGGTGAACATAGTGTAGGGGCACCTAGAACGTCCAAAGACTACCAGGAGTCCATAATGACAACCATGCACCTAATGACATCTAAAGACATCAATTGGAATGTATTGGCACCTATAATGGCCTATAAGGTCATTCCATGTATTGCAAATGGCAAATATGTAATAAGTCTTAAAAGGCCTAATAGGCCTTAGGACCAAAATAAGAGCCTAGGATGGTATTTGGTGTTACAAGTTTATAATAGTTTAGATTTGATTTTAATAATGCTTAATAAGTTCATTTGGGTCACATTTCAAAGTCTTAAGGCTTCATTATCTTTAAAAGTTTCAAAAACTCCAAATTTTTAATGTTGCAAATTCAAAAATTTGAAATGCAACGGTTATTAGAAAATGGAGGGAATTGGATTTTGTTATGTTTTAGTGCAAACTAATCCATCCAACTGATTGGGATTGGTTGGGGTAGTTTCTAGGAGTCCATCAAATATGCCAAAGTTTCATTGTATGACAGAAGAGGCCTAGTGTATGGACTGTACTGAGTTTTTGATAAATAAACTTCTTTCAAATGCAATTTCCTTGAGTTCTTAGAGTGATTTTGGATTCATTTTGTCATTGTCTTACATTTCAATGCATTTGGAATAGTTAGATATTGATCCTAAACCACATCTATGCATTTGTGAGGTCTATATTTGTGTATTCCAAACTAAGCCAAACAATTAATAACTAACTGTTACCGGTTACATGGAGGTTGTAAACCAGTTGGAGAGGCTTATTAGAGCATGGATGTGTATGTTTGAGACACAAGGGAGTAAGGGAAGATAGAAGAATCAATAAATGCCAAAGAAACAATGTAACATACTCAGGTTTTTAATGAAATGTAAATTATTCTCCAACAGACCCTGTCACTGCCCGTGAGGGTACAGTCAGAATCCTTATTGATTTATTTCTTCTTTCATGAATGGTATGAATAGAGATGGATTGTTGTAGTATGGTTATATATTTATACTGAGTTTTTGATAAATAAAATTCTTTCAAATGCAATTGCCTTGAGTTCTTAGAGTGATTTTGGATTCATTTTGTCACTGTCTTACATTTCAATGCATTTGGAATAGTTAGATATTGATTCTAGACCACATCTATGCATTTGTGAGGTCTGTATTTGTATTTGTACTCAATTAATTCTGACTGACACAGTAGTTTCAACCATTCCTTTGATAGTTTTGTGAGTTTCCAATTGAATACGGTCATTCCATGACCTATAACCACTGTAACACATGGAATGACTGAGTATTAACATGTACTATAGTTCCCTAATCCATTAATGTAATGAGAAGGAATAATGTTTGGGTGATCACCATAATTTATAGAGGAAACTTAATGAATTTGCTTGGTATGCTACATCAGTAGCCATTTGGTCTGAAGGAACATAGATTATGATTTGGATCATCTTATAATGATCATCTAATGGTGAAACAACTACCTATTGGACCTAGAGGTGATCGGAGATAGGAGATTTAAGAAACCCTTGGATTAAGGTTTTAGAAGTGCTAAATTTGGGGATTTTGGGGTTCTCGGTGGACTGAGCTCTATTCCTTTGAGGTTTGTTCATTTTTAGACATTATTAAAGATTGATGAAGTTTTAGAGTCTTGGGAATGCAAGGAGTCTATGGTTGCTTTGTTATTTGGGGTCTTTTAAAGCACTTCTGAAGCCATAGTGTGTAGACAGTCACACCTGGTCTAAAAGAGTCCATAGAAAGCTGACTGTAGAAAGCTGGCTGCCCTAGTTTTATGTCAAAAATGGTCTATAGATGACTGTCACATGATTTCTTTTGGATTTCTCCACCAAATGATCTCAGACCGGTCGCAATTGAAGGCTATGACTCTAGGTAGACTTCTTATGGAGTTAGATTTGACATTCCAATCCACACAAAGTTGGAAAAAAATAAATACCAGTAAAAAAAATGTTAAAAACATAGTTTTCTCAATCTTTTTTGCAATATTTCCTCTTCCAACCTTACAATCATAAACCTATCACTAGTACATTTACAGTGTAACATGATGCGGTGATTCAGAAATTTAGGGTTTTTCAAGTTCATCTTTGAATCAAATGTATATAAATAATGATAAAAAATGTGCTAGCAAATACCAAATACATCATGCCCTAGCACATTGCTCACAGGCCCTAAGTAGGTAACCAATAAAACAATGCTAGACAAATGCAGAGTAAGGAAATCCTTACAGGCGGTCCTCCTTTTACACCAAATCACAGTGGCAACCCTCGCATGTAGGCGGTCCTCCTTTTACACCAAATCACAGTGGAAACCCTTGTAGGCAGGCGGTCCTCCTTTTACTCTCACCAAATAACAATTCAAACAGTCACAGGCTCCAACTCCTTCATGCGCTCCAAATTAAAAGAAAAAATATTTCGTATCTCATTTCATTTCTCCAGCTCCTTTGGGCGCTCCAAATGAAATGAGATACACAATCTTTTTTCTTTTTAAAGTTATGCCCATGTTGGTCAAAATTTTGACCTACATTGTATTGGTTGAAATTTTGACTAACACGGGCATGGATTAAGAAAAAGGGAAGTTTTCCTTCTATAATCCGACCAACCTAAACCTTTTTAATTGATTGTCAAAAATTTTGGTAGAAAAATGAGGTCAAATGTAGTAGTGTTTGGTTGGCAAACTTTGTTTGAAATAACAAGGTTCATTCTCTTCCTTTCTTCCATACCCATCCTTAAGAAAGTTTTCTGAATTCATTCTAGCTTTTCAACCATAGAGCTAGAGATCCTCAATAGATAAAGGAACTATATTGGAATTCCTTAAAGTGATGCTACGAGGATTTGTAATTTTATAGCACTACTAAGAAGTTGACCTTTCCATCCTAATAGTTTGTCTTGCAATCTTTCTAAAATTGATCCCCATAAGGACCTAGAAACCTCTTTGATAGTGAAACTAATCCCTAAGTAGATACCAAGAAGAGAAACACACTGACAACCTAAGATGGTTTGAATCTTGTTTTGAATAATGTCAGAGGTATTATAGAAATAAATGTTACTTTTATCATTACTTTTATCGTAGTTGAGGTGTTGGCATGAGACCTTGGCATATTGGTTCAAGAAACATTTTCATTCTTTGGATTCTGCCATAGAGGACAAACTAAAAAAGGATGGAATCATCAAAAAATTGTTGTAGAATGACCAAAGCCAAAGTTGAAGCAGACATAACCCCTTGAAGTTTCCCTCCTTCCACCGAGCTTAGAAAATTTCTCCCCAAAACTTCTACAAGGATGATAAATAGACAAGGAGATATGGATTCTCCCTGCATAATACCTATGGTGGATTTGAAGAAACCTCTTAGGACTTTACTAACAAAAAATGAGTAATAGACTATAGAAGCACACTCCCTTCTCAAACTGATTAGTCTATTGTTGAACCCTAGTTTCCCTAGAACTTTAAACATGAAGTTCCAAATGACTCTCTTGTAGGATTTGGAAATGTCCAACTTAAAATCCATTCTTAGTTGACAATATTTATCCTTTGAATAGAGGATAGAATGAGTTGTGATAACAACATCAATAATTTGTTGGCTTGGGAAAAATCCTTTTTGATTGTGATTAATGATACCATCTAAGAGGGGTTTAATTTTATTGACTAAATTTTTTGAAAAGATTTTGTACATCATATCAATGAGGCTTATTGGTCTAAAATTAGAGTTTCTACAAGTCCTATATCTTATGTGTTATGGAAATGAAAGAGTTGTTCAACTTCTTTAGTAACTTCCCTTTCTTGAAGAAGTTTCTAGTTGCTAGAGTGATGTTTGAGCCAACAATATCTCACAACTCTTGGAAAAAGGCATGTGGTAAACCATATAGGTTTGGGGCCTTGAATGCACCCTGTATGCACCCAAAAATGGTCACCTAGACTTTGGGCCCCATTTATTTGATTTATCAATCCTGAATCATTTTTATCAAAATCAATATTTTCAACATTATCAATTTCTTGATCAAATCTTAATTTCGATCATATATTGGATTTTTATCCTTGGGCTAACCATTTATCCTAAGTCTTTATTTATTTAAAAGGAATATTTCCTCCCCTTTTGATTAAATAAAAAGCCCCCACTTTCCTCTTATCCTAAGTTGCACAAATAAAGTATTATTCATATTTTATAAAAAGGAGAAAAGCACTTTTTGTCTCATATGGACATAAAGTCAACTCTTATTTTCCTATTGGAGGATACTTGTGCACATGGATTGCTCCTCTTTCAAGCTCCACCGCTGATTAAGACTTTTTGCCTCTTAATCTCCATGGTCCATTTCACCTCATTTCTTATAAAAGGAGAGCTCTCTCCTTCATTTATATACCATGTTTTTATGCTAATGTTATGCTGCAGGTCTTAGGTGTATTTGGAGCTTTTGAGGATATTGAAGACTTGTTGCTCTCATCATTTAGTTGCATATTTGCTTTCTTAGTTGCATGATAATGGAATTCTTAGTATAGATTTCCTTTTATGCAATAGAATAAGCTCACATAGTCTAAATAGGAAGGCTTGGTAATACTTGTTCTTTCCTTTCATAGCATAGTTTGTACTTTTCCTTTCATAGCTTAGATTGCATTCTCATTGTAGTTGCATTGCATTGCATTTTCATAGTGATTCTTGAGGATATTGGCACTCTTGCCCTTGTCCTCACTTGAATCTCTCATTGTGTGGTTGACTAGCAAGGTCACAAGTTTGTAGCTCTAGTTGAGAGCAATTTTCAACCTTGCAACTCCATGCATAAAGAGCTATGAGCCGCTTTGTGAGGCCTCATTTTTGAGAAACCTTGCATGTAATGGTTCATAGAAGTGCACCATTTTAGTGTGTACATTTCTGGCGCCTACCGTGGGGCAGAGTAGATAGGCTTTGTCTTTTATTTCATTTGCATTTTCATCATTTTTCGGATTATTTTTCAGAAATTTTTCAGTCTCTGGTTTTCTGTCTCAGAGTATCGCGCGATACTTCTCAGAAATATCACGCGATATACCTTTGTATAACGGTGAGACACTTCGCGCGAAAGAAGAATCGCCCGCCAGTACTGAAAAATATCGCCTGTTATCGGGCGAAGTATCACCCGCCCATAGTGAGAAGTATCGCGCGACTGAGAAATATCGTGCGACTGAGAAATATCGCCCGACTATAGGAAACTGTGTCACGCGATACTGGTGAAGTCTGAGAAATATCGCCTGGTCTGACAGAGACTTGCGTTTCCAGTTTTCTTATCCGAATTTGATTATTTTAGCTTGCTGTTTTGTTTTGCTGTGTTTAGATAGGTCTAACCCGCATCTTTTAGCTTAAATCTAGCAGTTTTTTGCATGTTTACATTTGGATTTTGATTTTGCTAACTTTGTGGGTCTAACAAGTTGTGTTTGTAGGTACTCTCATTTACTTGAAAATTGCTAAAAATGCATGTCAAAGAGGGCTACTAACAGTTTTTGCAGGGCTGCCCAAGCATAAAAACAAAAAAAAACATTTCTTGCTTATTTATTTACTTTCCTTTCAAGTGTGGCATTCACTAATTGTATTAGGCATCTTAAGATCTTGTTGTAGGAATTCTTGGGTGGTAGGAGAAGTATGCTCTTCACTATTTTGGTGAACCAGAAAATCTTGACCCATCTTTGAATTTTAAAAACAAGAGCGTAAATGAACTTTGCTCGGTGTGTTTGGGAGAGATTCTTGAGATAGGGGAGTATGCTCTTCACCCTTGTGGTGAACCAAAAACCTTGAACCTCAAGAGTTGATCCACTTTTTGTTTAGATTTAGAATCTTTTAGCGGGCCTGCTCTTGAGCAATCAAGAGGAACGACCCAAGTGGGGACAAGCTAATACCGAGCTATTCCAACCCACTATAATCTCAAGGCTATCAAGGACACAAAACCTTGGTAGACATAACACTTGTCTTCACTTGATGTGAGTAGCTCATGGGATTGCGACCATGGGGAAAATATTGAGCAAGAATGCTTAAGGTACTCTTGAGGCCGCGAGGTCCTAGTCCTTTATGAGGAGCAAGAGGGGTGTTATGAACGGAAGCCCTTACTAAGAACCATAGGTTAGAGGCCACCTTGTTTAGCCGCTTATCTTCTTAGTGCAAGGATTGATCCAAGTGGTTTACCCGGATCACCTTAAGATACTCACCATATGTGCCCCTTTGGTTGTGTCATTTGACACTTCCACGACAAAGCCAATATCTCTTGTGGGCAACCACTTGGTGTGAGGCAAGGGGGCATCAAGTTGTGGGCTAAGTTGGTAAGTATTAAGCCTTGTCTTGTAGGTAGATATTGCTTGAAGTGTCTTCGATTGTGTGATACCAGTGTAAACATTCTCAACATACAAACAATTGGTAGCATTCATAGTGTGCAATTTTATTTTTGATATCATAAGTGTTTGTCTTGGCAAGGTTGCTTTTGCCCTTGTTTCAAGTGTTTGAAGACATGTTTGATCCCCTACTATTTGCAAACCTGTCCAAATGCTGTTAAATTTGTGATTGAAAAGACATTTTCACCCTAACAATCAGAAAGTCTAAGATTAGACCTTAAAAACTCAAAATTTTGCACAAATTGGTCAAGATCAACATCAGTATCACATTAGCCAAAGAGAAATATCGCATTAGAAGGTTGGTCTTGGTGAGAAAGTTTATCTCTAAAATTGTGAGCTACATTCTTGGGAAATTTTCGTACTCTTATTGTCCAAATAATTTTTATTTAATCTCAATTTCAATTATATTTTGGTCTAGCCCAACCTCTTGGTTCAAAAGTGCAAGGGTAGTCACCCTTTGATTTGAAGCACCTCTTTGACAGTGTTGGTAAAGCCCCTTCTTCTATCTTTTCATTTCTCTTTGGACAATAGAGAACTTTGATTATCCTAGTTTGGTGTTGACATTTTGTGAGGTCATCCTATTACCAAGGGTCTTCTATTTTCAGTCTTCCTTGGTCAGTCCAGATCTTAGATCCTAGGTGTTGTCATGTTGCTCAACATCTCAATGAATGTTATGGTATCAATTGCACAAGATGGCTCTTAGTCTTCTTCTTTCTTCTCCATTTCCCATGTTCTTCTAAAGTCTTCTATTCCCTTGGGAAATTCTTTTTCTTCTTCTTGATTCTTTTTCTTCTACTATCTAGTTTGCATTCCTCTATTTTTCTATCATTCCTATGCTTGATTTCTCCTCTTTTGGAACCATGAATCTTAACTATCTAGCTTTGGAACCTTTATTAAGAATAGATGATCTTGAGCTCATTGACATATTTGAAAAGTGTTGTTCCTCCAAAATTCTCATGAGTGATAAATTTATAGCAAAAATAAAAGAAAAGATGATTAAATCAGATGCCTTTGCTAGAATCATAAACATGATCATATCACGATCTTCTTCTTCCAAACATTCTTCATCATCTAAATCTTCTCATTCTTCTTCACCTTCCAAGTCTTATCATGACTCTTCCAGACATCATTCTCATTCTTCATCTTCTAAATCTTATCATGATTCTTCTAAACACTATTCACATTCTTCATCTTCCAAATCTTATCATGACTCTTCTAAACATTATTCGAATTCCTCATTATCCAAGTCTTCTTCTTCCACTAAGTCTTCAATTTCCTCTCCTTCATGATCTCATTCTTCTTCTACTTCTCCTAAGAGTCTTACTTCTCTTCAGAAGACATACCATAAAGAGCAACATGATAGTCCTTGTGATGTCTCTTCCATAAAGAGTGACACACCTACCTTTGATGACTATGATGACTATGATGACTATGATGATGGACAATGTAGTAATACTTATGGCACCTCTATTCCTAAGAGTCCTCCTCGTCGTGTGCTTAGGCTTACTAAAGGGTCATCCTATTGGATAGATTGTGATGGTGATCCATATGATTCTGATTTTGAGAGAAATTATGATATTTGTTGTGAACAATATGATACATCTACTTCTATTGAGGAAGAGAAAGCTTTCTGTGCTGATTATAAATGAAGATACTATGAGCATGTCTTGTCTAAAAACTCTCATGCTGAAAATAAAGATTACACTCTCCAGCAAGATCATGTTAATGTTGAACCTTTGTCTTGTGATGGTTCCCTTCCATCCGCCACTTCCTCCAATACCCACACACTTCCTAAAGCTTCTAAGTCTTCCAAATCTTTCACAAATCCTTCATCCAACAAAGATCCTAAGGCTTTCCATGCGGTTCCCTATAGTTATTCTCAAGAGCCACCTCTTAAAGATACTCAAGCTAACCTTCACTTGGATGTGAATACTTTCAATAATGTCAAACCTAAAGAGCCTAAGCCTTCATCCGCTATAATGCCTATTTCAGCTAGTCCTTCACCACCTCTTCCAAAGTCTTCCATACAATCCCAACATACTTCCTTGTCCTTAGAAGTGGCTCCATGTCAAGAGGACTCTAAAAATGATAAAGAAAAGAACATAAAAAAAGATCAAGATCAAGAACCCTCCATGTCATCCAATCCTTTTCATGATGTCTCTGATCCGCTTCATGGTTCTTTTGATCCTCTACGCTCTTTCGCATTCATTCCACCATCTCCTAAGCAAGATCAAGCTACTACTTACACTATTGAGCTTATTGACAATCAAAATAACCTTACTACACTTGCGCTTTCTAAAGATGATACTTCCATTAAGGTTATTAAAAATGGTGTTGTTACTTCCAATGTTGAGCCTATTGAAAATCTAGAAAAAGTTGATACGCTTATGCTACCCAACAATCATTGTCAAGTTCAAAGTCTTCCATCTTCTTGCTCTACCATTCCATGTTCATTTCTGCTTTCTACTCTTCCTAAGTCTTTGCAAGCTCTGAACAATCCTATGAAAGAAGGTGCTCCTATTCAAGATGTGCATGATCCTATTGAAAATCCTAATGCTCATTCTAAAGATGCTGATATCCTTGGTTGTGATATAGATGCTGATGAACTTATTGATTATCCTTTTGCATCTTCCACGTCCATCCTTGGACCTCCTCCACCAATACTAAGGGCTTCACGTCTTCCTTCCATATTGGGCCCTTATGTCCCTTCACTTTCCCCTCCTAACTCTCCTAATTCATCATCCATCTTGGGTCCTTACATCCCTCCATCTCCTATCTTTCCTCAAGATCAACATAGATGCATACCCTTGAATCATTTTCATCCATCCACCCATCTATACCAGTCATATTTTCTTTCTTCTTCCACAAGTCCCAAGTCTTTTGGAAGTAACTTGAATGTTCAATACAAGAAAAAGAAGCAATACAAGAATCCATCAAAAAAAGAAGATCACCATGTCTCCTCTAATCAACATGGAAGCATAAAGTCAAAAGAGATATCTAAGAAGAAAACTACAAGACAAGTATGGGTTCCAAAATTCATTATTCAAGATATTCTCTCTAAATCATCAAAAGGAAATAAAAAGCCAATGGCTATATGGATTCCAAGATCTCTCTTAAGAGAGTCTCATGTTGAACAACAAGTGAAGTTGACATTCAAGCTTCCAAAGGCTTCCACTTCATCTTTTTCCAAAAACATTCTTCCATTCCATGCACCTGAACCACAACCTCTACTAAACATTTTCCATATTCCTTCTCGTATTCCTCAATTCACATTTGAGAATTATAACAAGCACACCAATCCTCTCTTTGAGGAGTCAGATAGCAATAATGAACCAGAATATGGTTCGCATTTGGACTAGAATATGGTTTACATTTCCTCCATTTTTCCCATCACCCTTCAAGGTGTGTATTGACATTGATCTTACCTTTCTTTCCATCTATCTTTTCACATTCCTTCCATTCATTATCCTTCTACCTTCTATCATTTTTCCTCATTTGCCTATTCCTTCTGCGTCTTCCTTTCCCCTTCAGCATCTTTGAGCATATTATTTTGAATCCTTGACATATCATGGTTTATCCTTTCAAGGAGCATTATCTAAAAAGCTTGCCTTCTTCCAAAAAATAGAAAAAAAATTAAAAAAAAAAGAAAAATTCCAAAAGAAAAAAAAAATAAATTGAAAATGTGCCATGGTGAAAACCTGGAAACAGGCGCCTTGGTAGCAAAAGTAAAGAGAAATAAATTCGTCCTATGGTGAAAACCACTCCCTTGTGGCACCTTGGATAAGTACCATGATGAAAACCTGGCAATCAAGCATCATGCATAGTTCTTCTACATATTTCATCCATTCCATCTTCTCTCTTTGATCTTGACAATGTTAATCTATACACGAACATTTGGCTATTTTGTGAGCTATCTTATGATGATCTTGCTTTCATTCCATTCATGTTTAGCCTTCATATTCATTTTCCTTCATTCATTCTAGCCTTTCGCTATCCTTTTCCCCTCTGGTCTTGATCTAATAAAAAAGAAAAAAGAAAAAAAGTAAAACATGATGCTATGAAGCCTCTTGACATGTCTACTCCTTTGGACTACATCCTTCTTTCTTTTGCAATGTGCTTTTGTGACTTATCCTATGCTAGCCTCTCATTGCTTGTCTAAATGTGCTTTGCATGATAATTTTTCCCTAGCTTGGGTACTCTTGAGGAGTTTACCTTTGAGGATTTCTTCCCTTCACTCTCCTTCATTCTCATGTCCTCCACTTCATTCACCAGCTTGCTCATCCATCTTGTCCTCCACATTGCTAGATATTGAGACTACAAGATGTGATCTTGCTCATGAGTTTAACGCCCGTTCTGTCTGGGGGCATCCTTTGTATATCTTTTATGATCCTGAAAAAATTCCAAAAAATTCATATATGATGCTGAAAAAATTCTAAAAAGTATAAAAAGTCCTGAAAAAAAATATAAAAAAATCAAAAAATAAAAAATTCCAAAAATAGAAAAAAGTGCCTTGGTGAAAACTTGGAAACAAGCGCCTTGGTAGCAAAAATACAAAAAAAGAAAAAAAGAAAAAAATTTGCAATAAATCCAAGTGGTGAAAACCTGGAAACAGGTGCTACTTGAGGCCTTTGCACTCCTATTTGTTAGCATGCGTCCTTGACACTTAGCCACTTCCCATCATGCCTTGACCTTATTTGGCTTAGTCTGGAATTGGTCTTTCTCTTTGTCTAGGGGGCATAACTGTTAGCATTGGTCTTTTAGGTGCGTTTGTCTCTTGGGGCATTTCACAACAAGTATTTTTTAACACCACCCCAACAGTGTTTTTCAACACTACCCTTGCGTCGAGTGTTTCTTAACACTTATTAGATGTCTTGCCTATAGTCTAAGTATAATGCGATAATGCTCATGTGCAGATGCGATGCTCAGAGTCTGACTCTATGACCAGCACACACACAATTAAACAATTGACTCGATGATGATATGTTGACTTTATTTTTCTTTGTGTGCTATCTATGAGGATTTCTTTGATGAGTGGTCTCTCCTTGAGAAGTTTTCGATGATGCATAGCCAGAAGACTGAGGGTATGAGAACATGTTTTATTTCTTTATCTGCTTGTGGGTATATTTTGTTGGTCCTAATTGTCATGAGCATTTATGTTGGTCCTACTTGACACTATGGATTGACAAGGTATTATCCTTGACTGTTTTGCGAGTGCATGCTTCTAGCTATCCTGACTTTCATGTGTCTTGATACAAACATAATCTCTTCATATCAAACTTAGGTGACCTCACTGCATTAGTCATCTTGACCTCTATGTCTTTGATGCCTAGGTGGGATTCCCACATTTCTATCTGATAAAGATCATATTCATATCCACATAGTTATGCTAGTGTGCATTGTATGATCTTACGATGCTACCAATAACGCTCGATGATGATAATTAGATGTCTATAAGCGTTGTGACCTTGCAAGTCAACCACTTTCATAGTAGCTTGCATTTCTAGGTTCATGTTAGTTTAGTTTCTGCACCTTGCATATGGAGAGAGCTCTCCTTTTTTCATCTTATGCGGACTAGTTGGTCAACTGTGCTCATTTTTTTGATTCTTCTTGATCATATCTTTCATTTCTGGTCTTTCATATCACATCATTTTCTATCCATTTTCGGACTCGAAATCAAAATCTGAGTTGCGTTTCCAAATTTTCTCATTCTTCTACGCAGTTGACTGACCTTTTGAGGCATAATTCTTCGATCTTTGATGGACTTTCTTCCTTCCATGTCTCTCATATTTTCTAGTCTTTCATTCATGCTATTTCTAGTCTTCTACTTCCTCACTGGGGCATGTTTTCATTGCCTAATAGTTATCCTGTTATCATTTATCTTCGATTATGATTTCATTTCGCTTTGATCAAATTTTTATCGATTTGCTGTCTCTCCTCTACTTGATTTCAATTTCGATTCCGAGGGGGCAATAACTATGGGATTTTCATCCTTGATTCCTTGATTTTCCTGATTCAGACATCTTTTGTGAGCTTTTGCTCAAATTTGAGATTCTTATCTCTTACTTTGAATATGATCCCGAATCGACCTCATGTTCAAAGGCCTTTGTTTATGTTTTGTCCGGATGTGATCCCGAATCGACCTCATATCTGAGTTGTTTTGTGATCCCAGATCGATCTCACATTTCAACTTCATTCTTTGACTACATGTGTTCCCAAATCGATCACACATTAGTCAAAGAGGGGCAAATGTATGCACCCAAAAATGGTCGCCTAGACTTTGGGCCCCATTTATTTGATTTATCAATCCTAAATCATTTTTATCAAAATCAATATTTTCAACATTATCAATTTCTTGATCAAATCTTAATTTTGATCATATATTGGATTTTTATCCTTGGGCTAACCATTTATCCTAAGTCTTTATTTATTTAAAAGGAATATTTCCTCCCCTTTTGATTAAATAAAAAGCCCCCACTTTCCTCTTATCCTAAGTTGCACAAATAAAGTATTATTCATATTTTATAAAAAGGAGAAAAGCACTTTTTGTCTCATATGGACATAAAGTCAACTCTTATTTTCCTATTGGAGGATACTTGTGCACATGGATTGCTCCTCTTTCAAGCTCCACCGCTGATTAAGACTTTTTGCCTCTTAATCTCCATGGTCCATTTCACCTCATTTCTTATAAAAGGAGAGCTCTCTCCTTCATTTATATACCATGTTTTTATGCTAATGTTATGCTGCAGGTCTTAGGTGTATTTGGAGCTTTTGAGGATATTGAAGACTTGTTGCTCTCATCATTTAGTTGCATATTTGCTTTCTTAGTTGCATGATAATGGCATTCTTAGTATAGATTTCCTTTTATGCAATAGAATAAGCTCACATAGTCTAAATAGGAAGGCTTGGTAATACTTGTTCTTTCCTTTCATAGCATAGTTTGTAATTTTCCTTTCATAGCTTAGATTGCATTCTCATTGTAGTTGCATTGCATTGCATTTTCATAGTGATTCTTGAGGATATTGGCACTCTTTCCCTTGTCCTCACTTGAATCTCTCATTGTGTGGTTGACTAGCAAGGTCACAAGTTTGTAGCTCTAGCTGAGAGCAATTTTCAACCTTGCAACTCCATGCATAGAGAGCTATGAGCCGCTTTGTGAGGCCTCATTTTTGAGCAACCTTGCATGTAATGGTTCATAGAAGTGCACCATTTTAGTGTGTACACACCCAAGGAAAAAAAAATCATTCTTGATCTTTTCCATAGTCACTAGTGCCAAAATTTAAGCATTGTTAGTGGCCTTGACAACACAGGGAGACACTCCAACAACATATCAATAGTGTGATAATCATATTTAATTTTTTTACAGAAATAGTTTGCAGCCATTTGGCTAGGTTTACCATCATCCTTAATCTCACAATTAACATCATCCTTGAGATGTAGTATAGTGTTTATTCTCCTATATTTTCTTGTAGACTAATGAAAGAAGGACGAATTTGGATCTCCCTCTTTTAACCATTGGAATCTTGATTTTTGTTTACAAAAAAATTCCTACTTGTGAAGGTTTTCCTTCTATTGAGTTCTTAAATCTTCCTCCTCCTCATGAGTCAAAACCAATTGGCCCCCTCTACCCATTCTAGCTAGAACTTCTATTAGTCTTTAGATGATTTCTTTCTTCTTAACAAAAATGTCTCCAAATGTGAATTTGTTCCACCCCTTCACATTCTTTCTAACAACCTTTAGCTTCTACACAACTCTATACATTGAGGTCCCTTGAACAAGAGTATTCCACCAATCCCCTAATACACTTACAAAAATTTGGGTATGTTGTCCACAATAATTTCATATCAAAATAGGATTTGCACCTTCTATATCTTGTCAGTATAGTGGAGGAGAGTGGGGTTGTGGTCAGACATTATGTTGGGGAGGACATATAAGACTGCATTATACTCTATATCCCAGTTGGCATAAATACAAAATCTAACCAAACTTATTCAAATGAGATCATTCCCTTTCTTGAGGTTTGACTAGGTGAATGGTTGCACAATCAACTCAATGTTAACTAGACTTGCATTTTTTATGAAATCATAGAAGTTTACCATGCCTTCAGAGTAATCAACTATCTTGCCCAAATTTTTGGAGGGAAAAAGTGGGAAGTTGAAAACACTCACAACTAACCAATGAGAATCATTATCTCTTTGGATCAGAGAATAAATATCTTCCCAAAATGACTTTCTATCTAAGTGGGAATCAAGAGCATATACATTAATAAGGAGCTAAGAATTCCCTTGAGAAGTAAATTTAATAGCCAAAAAATAGGGGGTAGATGAAATAAATTCACCCTCCACTTTAAATAGATTCTACATTGTAACTATTCCTCTAGAAGCAACATTAGCATTGTAAATCCAAAAATGAGAACTCGATCATAGAACCTCCACAATAGTGCTAAAGGAGGATTTCATCATTTATCTTCTTGTAATAGTAGGACATCAATCTTAATTTTAAAAAATACAATTTCTAAATGCATACTACTTTTGGGGGCCATTTAGGCCCCTCATGTTCCAGGAAAGGAACCTCATTTCTTAGATTTTTTAGCCGAATATAGGGTCCTCTAATTACCACTAAAAATTTACCTTGTGATATCCTTTTTTCAAGTAGATCTCTAGGACATGCATCCTTCTTTGGACTCTAAACCCACATCTGCCTTCATATTCTTGGTCTTTTTAAAAAAAATCATCCAACTTTCATCACCCAAAGAAATACTTGTTAAGGTCCCTAGTGGGGGAGTATAAAAAGAATTTGTAGGAGGCAGTCTTAGTGAATCACTACCCTCCTACTTTCCAAATCCAGGAGAGACAAGATTGACAATCTCCTCTACCAATGCTTTGATGTTTGAGGTAATAAGAGGGGGGTATTTGCCCTTATAACAAGGCAATTTGTAATGGTGGGATAATGACTTGCTATTGATTAGATTGCATAGGCATTTACATCAATTTAAACAAGCCATCTGTGAATGCATATTCATCTCTCCTAGTCTTCGAGCCATCCACATTAGGAGGGAAAATTAAAATCATTAAGGAAGTGCATATATCTTTCATCTTAAGGGGTGGCTTATCCAAGACTTTAGAAGCATAGATCACATAACCTAGTTTGGAGAATTTATGAGAAAAAATATAGTATTTTCATACATCATGGCTTGCATCCACTTATCCATTTTTAACAACAAAGTGATGAAATTGGGGAGAGTCTTATTTGAAACAACACTAACACAAAAGTGGGGAACAAATAACCTAGATTTGGACTTAGTCACGTCATCTATACAAACACAGTGACCAAACGTGCTGCCAATATAATGGAAACCCTGTTCATCCAAAAATTCTAATAGGAGCCCAGATATACAAACTCATACTAAAGAAGTCCTACTTAAGTCCACTACAGAATTAAATTGTGGCTTTCATATGTAGAGGGAAAGATAATGTTTCCTATAGGCCCAAGATCCTAAAAGAACTATAATTAGGTCATCTTTTGTTGCAAACTTGAAAAGAAACAAAATGTTAGGCATAACACTAATTGAGATACTCCCTTTGAGCTTCCATTTTTGGGATGATATCAATCATTGGTCAAAAGGAAAAAAATGACCCACTAGAGTATTGTTCAATGAGTAAATAATATGATCAACAACTAATTTAAACAACTTGATAGTCGTGCCTTCCTTAGTTTGGGAGAATTCTAGAAGGTAATTGCAGTTAGCCTCCTTATGGTTATTTCCTACAAGAGTCAGTTTCCACCCATCAAGTTGATTGTCACTTTTCAGTTTCTCCTATTCCACTTTTTTGGAATCCACATAAAAAATGTCAACACTAGGATTAAGAGTAGGGATTCCCTCAACCTAATTTTCATCCTCAAGAATGGTAGCTGTCACACCAATAGTCTATTGCTCTATTGACATTATTGGGTTCTTGACTACATTGGATAGAAAAATCTTGGAGGTTCCCCACACTAGGGGGCTTGGTCCCCGCCACCATCATTGCCCATGAGCTACACGGTTCAAAATTTAAAATAAAGCATGAGAGCAAGAAAAAAATTCTTCTTCTTAGCCATCTATATGGTAGTAGTATTATTAAGGTGGGAATACCATAAGTATTTGTTGTTTTTTGATGATTGAGAGGAATAAAAAGTTAGCTAAGTCGAGGATAACCCCCTATAACCTCTTGAGGTACTGGCCTTGGTAGGCTACCATTTTATCCAAGAAAAATATAATCAATCTCAAGACTTAGGAAGAACCTAAATCTCTTAACCAACTATGCCACCTTTCAAGCTCCATTATATTTGGTTTTTAGTGATGGACTTGAATAATTAAAATATTGTAAATTTATTTGGCCACTCAAAATGTTCATTCAAACATTAACATAATTATTTACATGGATTTAAGATTTTTTTATGGCCTAAATATTACTTAACTCCCTCCCATACATAAGCATCACATAGACTACATCTACCCCTTATATATCTAACTAAACATAATTGGTTAGGATTTGCGGAGGAAGTAGTAGTAGTTAAGATGAAAAGATTAATCTATAATGTGTGATAGAGAATAATTACACTATGATCACTATGGATGAGCATAAATTCCCCAAACATTATTGAATTCTTTTATTTCCTTGACCCGCCTACGCTGCCCCTTCCTTAAGGTGATTACCTTCCCCATTCCTTAGAGAATGAAGGACCCTAATGATGATATTACACATTTACTTTTCTCCAGGACCTATTCCTTCCTAAATTTTCCTTCCTACTTGCTTATGCTTCTTTTCCTACCTATTTCTTATTCTTGTCCTTTGTTCCTAATTATTATTCTTGTCCTTATCTCATCTTTTCTGCTTGTTAGGTCTATTCTTAGCTCAAGCAAGCCCACCCTTAATAATATGATGATAGGCCCTTCCTTCCCACCAACTCAAGGCCTCGTTTATTAGATATTAAATTAAAAGTGATATATACTTTTAATTAATTTATAAAGTGATAAATTATACTAGTTATTAAATTAAATTTAAAATTTTAGTATTAATATAATTGTTGAAAGGTGTTTGTGCATGTTGGGGAAAGTGGGGAAAGAAATTTCAAATATTACTATAATCTAGTAGTTTGTCTTAAGATGTGTGTTAACTTATTTTATTACAGTTAAATATTGAAATATTAAAGTTAAATTAATACTTTAGTTTAAGGTTAATGGAATTGGCATATTTTATCCTTCACTAAGTGATTTGAGGTTATAGTGTTGTCTTACTCTTGTATAGATTTGAAGTTAATATTAAGAATTTCAAATTAATGTTAGAAGAGAAAATGAATACCTCTAGGGTGTTTAGGGTTAGATATAACCATAGAATGAATTAAATAAATAAACACAATGGTATATATAATTACTAGCAATTGCACCTTTGTGTGCAATGGGTACATCGAAGAGGTTTGGAATGTTAATTAAGAAAAAATTTGGTATATGTTTATATATATTTATGTTTATCACAAGGTTAGTTGGATGAATGAGGTATAGGGGTAGAGAGAGGGAGAGATACATGGGTAGAACCTGATCCTATGGAGGATTCATTATAATTTTGCAATTATGCACTTTAAATGGCTTAATATCTTTGAAATATCATATCATCCTAACCTAGTCTTCCCAATACAATAATGATCCATATTTGAATTATATGATAAAGAACCATAGACATAGAGCTTTTTTGCAAGACAAAATAGCTTTTCCCTTTATAATTTAAGATAAAATAGAAACCATTTAAAACCTCCCTAATATTACAACTATATAGTGTAAAGAACACTAAAACATTTAAATAGAAGAGACAAGTGCCAAAATATATTCATTAGGCTTCTAGAACCAATAGTCTAATTGCAATAGTACAATCAAATGATAATTTTGATATCATAAAAGTATAAGAGCAATGCCAAAAATAATGTTTGACAATTTTCCATTGTAATAAAATCCACAATAGTTGAAGGGTAATGAAGTAATAAAATTACATAGTATATATGTTAGGATGATTCAATCATTATTTCTACAAATAGTGAAAAAAATACTCTAAAAATAAATAACTAAAAAATGATTATTTGAAAGAAGTGGTAAATTCTTTTCATCGCTAATGCAATATGAAAATTGTATAAATTAAGGGAAACTATTCAACACCATGAAAAGGAGTGCAATTTATTTGTATGCACCAAATCTAACAATCCATTTGAAGAATATGTCTTGCTTCTAAAAGTGGACATAGTTAGCTTTTCCAACTGACATTCTTTACAAATTACATTATCAGGCTTCAACAATCTAGGCAAATATCTTTGAGCATTTCTAGTGCTTATCTTTGTATGGTGAAAATGTGACCACACTTCTATGAATCCTTACATGTAAGGAAACTCAAGAATGAGCCCTCACAAATCGATCCATAGCTCTCTATGCATGGAGTTGCAAGATTTGTAAAATTGCTCTTAGCTAGAGCTATAAACTCATGACCTTGCTAGTCAACCACACAATGAGAGATTCCAAATCAAAGACAAGGGAAAGAGTGCCAATATCTCCAATGAAATCAATATGAATGCAATGCAATGCAACCTATATGAATATGCAAATTACTCTATGAAAGTGCAAGTATAAATTATGCTATGAAAAGAAAGTACAAAGATTACAACCTTCCTAATTAGGCTATGTTAGATTAATCTATTACATAAAAAGGAAATCTAAGCTAAGAATGCCATTATCATGAAACTATGAAAGCAAATATGAAACTAGATGAAATGCAACAAAAGGCTTCAAAGCTTGGATGCAAAGGTGTCTTCAAAGCAAGCTCCAAATAGACCTAGAAAACCTGCAGCATAACAATAGCATAAAAACATGATCCTAAAACGAGGAGGAGAGCTCTCCTTTTATAAGAAATGAGGTGAAATGGACCATTGAGATTAAGAGGCAAAAGACTTAATCAATGATGGAGCTTGAAAGAGGAGCAATCCATGTGCACAAGCATCCTCCAATAGGAAAATAAGAGTTGACTTTTGTGTCCATATGAGACAAAAAGTACATTTTCCCTTTTTATAAAATAAGAATAATGCTTTATTTGTGCAACTTAGGATAAGAGGAAAAGTGGGGGCTTTTTATTTATTAAAAGGGGAGGAAATATTTTTTTTAAATAAATAAAGACTTAGGATAAAATGGTTAGCCCAAGGCAAATAATCGAAAATGATAAAATAGGATTTGATCAAGGAAATTGATATAATGCAAAATGTTAATTTTTGAAAATATTGATTCAAGGATTTGATAAATTGCAGAGTGGGGGCCCAAATTCTAGGCGACCATTTTAGGGTGCATACATTTGCCCCTCTTTGAATAATGTGTGATCGATCTGGGAACACATGCAGTCAAAGAAGAATTGAAATGTGAGATTGATCTGGGATCACAAAACAAATCAAATGTGAGGTCGATTCGGGATTACACCTGGACAAACATAGACAAAGGATTCTGGACATGAGGTCGATTCGGGATCATATCCAAAATAAGAGATAAGAATCTCAAGCTTGAGCGAAAGCTCACCAAAGATGTCTGAATCAAGAGAATCAAGAGAATCAGGGATGAGAATCCCATAGATATTGCCCCCTCAGAATTGAAATCAAAATCAGGTAGAGGAGAACAGTAGATTGATAAAAGATGATCAAATCATAATCAATCATAATCGAAGATAAAGGATAATAGGATAACCATCAAACAGTGAAGACATGCCCTAGGTTGATGAGGTTTGACTGAAAAAGATATAGGATAAAGATTAAGTCAAACCTCAGAGAGAGGAAGCGAAAGGGGTGAGTGAAAGACTAGAAGTTTGGAAGATATGGAAAGGAAGAAATTCCATCAAAGATCGAAGAATTATGCCTCAAAAGGTCAGTCAACTGCGTAGAAGAATGAGAAAACTTGGAAACGTGACTCGAATTTCAATTTTGAGTCTAAAAATGGATAGAAAATGATGTGATATGAAAGACCAGAAATGAAAGATATGATCAAGAAGAATAAGAAAATGAGCACAGTTGACCAACTAGTCCGTATATGATAAAAATGAGAGCTCTCTCCATATGCAAGATGCAAAATCTAAACTATGATGAACCTAATAATGCAAGCTAATATGAAAGTGGTTGAATTGCAAGGTCACAACACCTATAGACATCTAATTATCATCATCGAGTGTTATTGGTAGCATCGTAAGATCATACAATGCACACTAGCATAACTATGTGGATATGAATATGATCTTTATCAGATAGAAATGTGGAAATCCCACCTAGGCATCAAAGACATGGAGGTCAAGATGACTAATGTAGTGAGATTACCTAAGTTTGATATGGCAAGATTATGCTTGTATCAAGACACATGAAAGTTAGGATAACTAGAAGCATGCACTCGCAAAACAGTCAAGGGTAATACCTTGTCAATCCATAGTGTCAAGTAAGACCAACATAAATGCTCATGACAGTTAGGATCAACAAAATATTCCCACAAGCAGATAAAGAAATAAAACATGTTCTCATACCCTCAGTCTTCTAGCTATGCATCATCGAAAACTTCTTAGGGAGAGACCACTCATCAAAGAAACCCTCATAGACAGCACACAAAGAAAAATAAAGTCAACATATCTTAATCGAGTTGAGTGTTTAAGTGTGTGTGTGTTGGTCATAGAGTCAAACTTGGGTTATCACATCTGCCAGTGAGAAATATTGCATCACACTTGGACTATTGGGTAAGACATCTGATAAACATTGAGAAACACTTGACACTAGGATAGTGTTGAGAAACACTATTTAGGGTGGTGTTGAAAAACACCTATTGTGAAATGCCCCAAGAGACACACGCACCTAAAGGACCTATGCCAATAGTTATGCCCCCCCAGAAAAAATAAAGACCAATTCCAGACCAAGTCAAATAAGGTCAAGGCATGATGGAGAATGGCTAAGTGTCGAGGACGCATGCTAAGAGACAAGGGTGCAAAGGCCTCAAGTAGCGCCTGTTTCCAGGTTTTCACCACTTGGATTTTTATTGCAATTTTTCTCTTTTTTTCATTTTTTTGTATTTTTGCTACCAAGGCACTTGTTTCCAGGTTTTCACCAAGGCACTTTTTCTATTTTTTTTGAATTTTTTGCATTTTTTTAATTTTTTTGTATTTTTTCAGGTCTTTTTATGCTTTTTAGGATTTTTTCAGCATCATATATCAATTTTTTTGGAATTTTTTTAGGATGTACAAAGGATGCCCCCAGACAAAAATAGGCATCATGGATAGAACTTATTAAGGTGAAAAACATTGATGGGATCGGGGAGCTGCTCTCCCTCTTCATCAGTTAACAAATAAGCACCTATCCCAAAAGCCGCAGTAATAACGTATGGTCCAAGCCAATTAGGTTCAAATTTGCCCTTTTGTTCTCTGTTCTGTTGATTCTTAGGATTCTCACGCAAGACTAGATCTCCTACTTGAAATTCCCTAGGTTGAACCTTCTTGTTGAATGCCTTAGACATACGCTTCTGATACACTCTCATGTGATCAAAGGAAGCCTTGTGCTTCTCATCTAGAAGTTCTAATTCCTATAACCTCATGGCGCGGTAATCCTCATCTGTAATCAAACCTTTGAGAGAGACTTTGAGTGAAGTGATCTCTACTTCTAAAGGCAATACCGCTTCAGCACCATAGGTAAGGGAAAAAGGAGTAGCCCCTGTAGGTGTGCGAATACTTGTCCTATAAACCCATAGTGCTGGATTGATTTGCAAGTGCCAATCCCTACCATTCTTGTGTACTATCCTATGAAGAATTTTGAGAATGGTTTTATTAGAGGCCTTTGCTTGTCCATTTCCTTGAGGACCAATGTTGCTTGATTTTAAACTTTTTGCATAAATGCTTTAGGTCCTTATTCTTGAATTGACCTCCATTGTCAGTGATGATCTCAAAAGGCACTCCAAATCGGAAAATAATATGATTCAAAATAAAGAGTGAAACTATTTTGCCTGAGGCAACAGAAAGAGGGACTACCTCTACCCATTTCGTGAAATAATCAGTAGCTATGATGATAAACTTATGTCCACCTGATGAGTTGGGGTGAATTTTCCCAACAAGGTCAAAGGCCTAGTGCTGAAATGGCCAATGAAAAATAGAAGTAATTAGCTCCCTACCTGGAGCATGAATCAAGTTTCCATGTTTTTGACATTTCTTATAGGACTTAGAGAAAGCTACTGCATTTTTTTGCATTGTGGGCCAGTAATACTCCGCCCTAAGCAACCTTTGGGCCATGGCAAGACTGTTGGAATGTCCACCACAAATGCCCTCATGGATGTCAACTAACGCTTGGTTGGATTCCTCCTTTTCCAAGCACCTAAGAAGTGTCCCATCTAAACCCCTCCTATACAGATCACCATAAATAAGGGTGTGGCGAGAGGCATTATGGATGAGATTTCTGCATTCAGAATAGTTGAAAGTGTCAGGGATGATGCCATCATGAAGATATGAATAGATAGCACCATATCGGGAAGACTCATGTGTGACAAGGGTACAAATGATATGGCTTTCACATGAATCAAATATGGGATGGTGTAGCTCTTCCACCAGGAATTCAAATCTAGACTCATGTTGTTCCAACTATAGGAGTGAAGCTAATGTAGCCATAGCATCTGCAGCTTTGTTTTCTGCTCTAGGGATTTGTCGAAATGTCACCAATGTAAAGTAACATCTCAATGAATCAACCATCTTTTTGTAAGGTATCAACTTGTCATCCTTGGTTTGATACTCCCCATTGACTTGGTTGATAATTAATTGTGAATCCCCAAAGACATGCAACTCTATTATGTTCCACTCTATAGCTAGTTTCAATCCATTGGTTAAAGCTTCATACTTTGTAATATTGTTTGTACATGGGAATAGAAGTTTGTAAGACTTTGGTATGTTGCACCCATGAGGAGAAACAAACAATACTCCCGCACCTGATCCATTTTGCATGTTGGAACCATCAAAGAACATCTTCCAAGTGCGAGTGGTCATGTATAGAATGTGTTCATCTGGGAACTCTACCTGAATAGGCACACTATCCTTAACTGGAAAATCAGCTAACTGATCAGCAATAGCTTTCCGTTTTATGGCCTTTCTCTCAATGTACTCTATATCAAATTTAGATAAAACCATCATCCACTTAGCAAGTCTACCCGTGAGGGCAGCCTTACTAAGTAAATATTTAAGAGGATCAATTTTTGCAACCAAATGTATAGTGTGAGCAAGCATATAGTGTCACAACTTTTGGGAAGCAAACACTACTGCAAGACAAGATTTTTCAATGCTATTATAATTGATCTCATAAGATATGAGAGTACGACTAATGTAGTAAATAGCCCTTTCTTTCCTAGTGTCATCCAATTGAGCCAACAATGCCCCCAAGGAAGAATCTGTCACTGAAATGTACAAAATCAAAGGTTTCCCTGGAATAGGAGGCATCAAAATTGGAGGATTAGCCAAATACTATTTTATTTGATCAAGGCTCTTTTGGCAATCCTCATTCCATATACATGTGGCTCCTTTATGCAATGTTTTGTTAAAAGGCTGTGCTCTATCTACAAGCTGTGAAATAAACCTCCTTATGGATTGGAGGCATCCCTGAAGACTTCTCATCTAACTAATGTTCCTTGGAGGTGGCATATCTAATATAGCTTGGACCTTTTCAGGATCAACCTCTATTCCTTTTGCTAAAATTATGAATCCTAGAAGTTTGCCTGAGGCAACTCCAAATGCACACTTTTTCAGATTCAATCTAAGCTGAAACTATTCCATGCAATCTAGAATTACTTCCAAATTGTCGAGGTGTGTATCCCATTTCCTCGACTTAGCCAAGGTGTCATCCACATAATCTTCCATGTTCTTATGCATCATATCATGAAAAATTGTGGTCATAGCTCGTTGGTATGTTGTGCCTACATTCTTTAGGCCAAATGGCATGACGTTCCAACAATAGGTTCCCCATGCACATGTGAAAGTTGTTTTCTCTTGATCTTTAGGAGCTATTTTTATCTAGTTATATCCAAAAAAAACCATCCATTAAGGAATATATCTCATAACCCGCCGTCATATCCACTATCATGTCTATGTTTGGGAGTGAAAAGTCATCCTTTGGACATGCTTTGTTGAGATCTTTGAAGTCTGTACATACGTGAATGGATCCATCATGTTTTGAAACTGGAACAATATTTGAGATCCACTCAGCATAGTCAATAGCTCTAATAAATCTAGCTCTTAAGAGCTTCTCTAATTTTGCTTTTACAAGGAGAGCTACGTGAGGGTGCATTTTCCTCAACCTTTGTTTGACCAGTTTTATTCCTGGAGCTATAGATAGATGATGCATAATAAGATCAGTGTCAAGCCCTGGCATGTCTAAATATGTCCAAGAAAAGTTGATTTTCTTCTTTTGCAAAAACTTTGTATATGCCTCTTTTTTTTTCAGCTGATAGAGACTGAGCTATGTGCACTATTTGAGGAGCCTCTTTTATATTCAAATTCACTAGTTGTGTAGGCTCAATGAGAACTGATGACTTGTCTTGGAAGTAGCTCGACAAGTTATTAAGTACCCATCCTTAGGTGCCTCAAAGAGGTTTTCACCCTCGGATACGTCATTTATTTTTACTATTCTGGGTTCTGACACCACCACAAAGTGGTTTTCGCCATCAGGACCATTTTTCTTTTTTTCTTTCTCTTTTATTTTTAGACTAAGGTACTTAATATCGGGCTCCGTCATACTTGTTGTAGGTTCACTGGTGGAAGAGACTACGAGTTCAAGAGCATTGAGGTAACAGGCAATTTCGTAGTCATTCCGAAATATGTGGAGTTGTGGCTCTTGAGAGAGTTGAGACCAATCAATCAAATGACGGTTGACGAGGGGTAAGTCAATGACTGGTTCAACATTGTTTATGTAGAAAGTGTTATTTCTGGTGACTATATAATTGGGAATCATCAAGTCTCCTTCTAAGATACCCAAATCAGGATTTGTCCTACTAAACGAAGCGTCATCCACTAAGGCAATTCAGGAAGTCCAATCCTCTAGTCCTACGCTAGGCTCATCGATCACATCGGGTTGGGTACTATAAGTATGGACAACATCCATGTCTAAATCAACTGTTGCATCTAAGAGTGAGTCCCATTCAAACTCATGCGAGTCTATCTCTGAATCATTATTGGGGCCTCATGATGTAGAAGCCTCAAGGTTGGGAAGGGTTTCCCCTTCCCTAATACTAGCATTGTTACTATCTGTCGCAGCTAGCATAGAAACTCTTTCCATTGTCAATCTAGCATTCATATAGTCACTATCCATCACAGCTAGGATAGGAGGACTGTCAATTGTCAAATCTTTTGAATCTCCCCAAAGGAGAGCTGTTGAAGGCACCCAATCATCAGACATGTCTTGTTGATTAGAAAGATTAGGTGTGTAGTTTGAGTCATTGTCACTGTCTGTCGCAGCTGAGACAGGGATGCTTGTTTGTTTCTCATTTTCAAAACCCAAGCCAACTGTTGACTTATTCCTTCATCCAAAAAGGGCATGGTTAAGAGGTTTAGCTTTAGCATCCAACCTATGACTAAGGGGACCATGTCCTGGATAACCCATATTCTTGACCAATGTATACCCTCTCCCATAAGCTCTAGGAGAAGGTGCAAAATTCTCATTATGTCGGTATTTCTCTTCTTGGTAAATCCAGTCCCTAATGGTAACCCTTTTATTTTTCCTCTTGAATCAGAACTGAGGACTCTACAAATTTATCGAACAATGTCATGACTGAAGATGAGGGCTTCATTTCTTGAGAAGGTTTTCCATAAGACCTAGGGGAAATTGGCAATTTTATGAATGTATCCATTTTGTAATCCCCCATACCAAGGTCTATAGTCTTGAATTTATTCTTGCATTTTTCAAATGTAGTAGAAAAAGTATCAGCCTCCCTATTCAAAGGAATATGAGACCCTGCCAAAATTGTGTTGACTGATAATGCTGTCCCCTGGTATGCAAATTTCTACTCCATTATAAGGGAACTTCACACATTGATGATAAGTAGATGGGACTACTTGCATCTCATGTATCCATGGTCTACCCAACAAAATATTGTAAGCCAAAGGACCAGCGTCAACAATCTGAAACAAAATGTCTTTCTCTACAGGACCAATTCAAATAGGAAGAACAACCAACCCTTTAGAGCTACATTCTGCTTCATCATAAGCCTTAATGGTGATCTTCTTTCTTGTATCAATGACTTCTTCTGAATAACCCAAGGCCATCAATAAGCTCAAAGAGCAGATATTAAGCCCAGCACCCCCATCTATCAACACACGCCTCACATGGGTCTTGTGGATCATAACCTCTATATGAAGGGCCAAATTGTGTGGGTGACTTAGTGACTTGTCATCTTCTTATGAGAATGTAAGGTAGTGAGGGCTAGCAAAGTGGTTGACCATATTCTAGAATTGGTCTACATTTATATCATTAGGGACACTAGCCGATCACAAAGCATCCTCAAGGACATGCTTATGCTTAGGGGACAATTCCAAAAGCTCAAAAATAGATATTTGCACTGGTGTCCATTGTAATTGATCAACAAGGTTATAGTTCAAATCAGGACCAATGGCGGGCTTAGGAAGAACACCCTTTGTCATTGGCTATTTAGACTTGCTGGAGTTAGGACCTCTAATAACAATGGGAGCTTGAGACTGACTCCTAGTGATAGCATTGAGGGGTTGAGACATCCTTTGTGAGTGAGGACCTCTAAGCACAACAACAGGTTCTTCATCAAATATGGGAGGTGTTTCATAACCATAGGGGTCTTTCCCTCTCATCATGTTGACATTATCATCAATAACTTCAAGCATATTAATGACATTCTCAGTGGCTGTGTAAGTGTAGTTGATAGCGGCCTTGCCATTCTTACCCTTAGAGTTGTCTCCTTTCTCATATTTTGGTAAGGGTTCTTTAAAAGCTTTGTGGTCAACCCATCAACTTGTAATCTTCCACTTTCAATAAGATCTTGGACAAGATGCTTAAGTCTAAAGAAATTTTCTATATCATGTCCAATTCCATTGTGAAAGACACAAAAAGCCTTATCATCCCACCAACGAGGCTTAGGATCTGGTATGCGGTGTTTGGCAAGATCTTGAGGTTGTGCCAAATTATGAGCAATCAATGTTTTGAAAATGTCTGCATATGAGTCTCCAAGTTTGGTAAATTGTCTCTTTTCTATTTTAGGCCTCCCTTGATACTTGGGTTTATTCTCTTGTTGTTCTGAAGATGTTTGTAGCTTCATGGCTTGGAATGTGTTAGAGAGATTAAGAAATCCTTCATTCTTAGGTTGTGATGAGTCAACAACTCCGTCATTAACCACTTGCTTATTCCTATTCCAATAAGAGTTCTTTTTGTCCTTATTACCATTATTATTGTTGTTTTGGCCATTGTTGTTATTAGTTGTTTTGACCAAAATGCCTTGTTCTTTTAGGACATCTTCTATGCGACATGCAGTCTCTACCATGGTATCAAAAGAGTTAAAAACCATTTTCATCACTTCATATCTTAGCTATGGTATTAAATTGCTCACAATTATGTCTATTCATTCTTCCTTAGGAATTGTTCTAGGATACTTCGAGCACAACCATCTCCATCTTTTCAAGAAGGTGACAAAAGGTTCTCCTTGATTTTGTTTGAGTTTACACAAATCAAGCATTGTGACTGACCTTGATAGATTGTAAGCAAAATGTTGGACAAAGCTTTGGACAAGTTCTTTAAATGTCCTAACTAGAGGAGTAAGGTTGGTGAACCACTCCATAGCTTGGCCTTTTAGACTCCTTGGGAATAATCTCATTAAGTAGGAGTCTTCATGATGAAAAGAAAAGCTCATTATATAAAATTGTCTAACATGGTCATGAGGGTCACCACTGCCATCATATTTGTCATAAGTTGGGAACTCAACCTTCTTAGGAAATTCAATCATCACCACACTTTTGTCTATAGGGTTGGGACATATGGAGTCCAAGTTGAATGTACTCTTAGGAGCTCTCATTTTCTCTATGTCCCTTTGCATTTGCATGATCACCTCGTTGGTTGAAGGATTTTGTTTCTTAATCTTTTGGTGCACATCAAAATCATATGGGACCTTAGCACCTTTGTTGATGAGACTTTCTAGAAACTGATCCTTGTTTTGTTCCACATATCTTTCTACATATGCTTGGAAAGATGGTTCTTGTTGCATAGTCATAAAATCTATATGATCAAAGTTGGCATAACTTCCTCCATGTTGTGAGCCATGATGTGCTCGTTGGTAGGGTTGCTATGAATGTCTAGGAGGTGACTGTCTCCTATGGTGATCATATCTTGAAGTCCTTCTACCCCTAGGACTTGGGGATCTTGAGGGTGTCCTTGACCTTCTTCTAGGACTTGGTGAGGGGGTAGATAGGGGTGAGTTGGTCCCACTATTGGAACCCCTCCCATTGAATCAATTTTGGAGTTGTTGTGCATAGAGCCTATCTTGTTCTTCTTGAGCGACTCTTTTTCTTATGTCCAATAATGCACGTTCCTCTTCTTCTAGTTGACTAAATTTCTCCCTTTTGGCAGCTTGTTCATCTAGATAGGCTTGCTTCTCCCTTTCAATGCTTTTCAATCTTGTACTTGCATATCGAGAGGTATCTTTTAGTGGAGAAGATTGCCTTGAATGTCTGATTACATTAGCTGCATTGATATGGTGGTCACTAGATTCATTGTTCTAGTCTTCATGTTGTGACCCTGAATTTGAGTGAGTTTGTTGGTAATGTCTCTCAGCTCATTGGTGAGCATCGAGATATCTTGTGTTGATAGGAGGCGATCTAGGTAGACTAGCATATGCAAACCCAGCAGACGTCATGTTAACCCTATGTCGTTGAAATATGTTATCAAGAGTTTGGTTCATTGCTTCTCTTTGTTGTCGAGTGAAAGTGTAACTCATGTCCATACTTGATGAAAGAGGTGCTAAAGAGGTACTCACTTTACTGGGATTAAAACAAACCTCGGGTTCACTTTTAGGAGATTGATTGAAAAGGGGTTCTTTTCCCTTGTGTTGTTGACAAGTCTTAACTGGTGGTAACTGGCTAAAGACAACAGGGGGTTGCTTCCCTTGACTGACTTGGTACCTTGTTGTAACTGACATGAAAGAAAAAGATTCTTAATGATAGGGTGACCTCTCAAAGTGTCAACACCAAACTAGGATAATCAAAGTTCTCTAATGTCCAAAAGAGATGAAAAGATAGAAATATCAAAAGGGGCTTTACCAACACTGTCAAAGAGGTGCTTCAAATCAAAGGGTGACTACCCTTGCACTTTTGAACTAGGAGGTTGGACTAGGCCAAAATATAATTGAAATTGAGATTAAATGAAAATGATTTGGACAATAAGAGTACTAAAATTTTCCAAGAATGTAGCTAACAATTCTAGAGATAAACTTTTTCACCAAGAATATCCTTCTAACTTGACAACTATTTCCAAAGTGACCTTGTAAATCGATTGATGCTGTCCCAAGAGGGAAAAAGCCAGAGATCTAGAGCCAAGATAGGTCCCCAACAATAGAGTAAACAACCTACTCAAAGACCTAATCTAACTAACAGCGACTGAAGCTGACTGAACTGGAAACACAACAGACACTACCCAGGTGATAGACTCCATGCTAATCGGGCGATATACCTATAATAGGGAAATATTTCACCTTTTACTAGGTGACAGACTTGATAACTGCTAAGCGATAAACACCAGGCAAGGCAGGCGATAGTCCAGCAGGCGCAAACTATCGCGCGATATAACTTCTCACTGCAGGAAAAATTGTTCAAATCTTGACCAGAATTGTGTAAAATTTGTGTTTTTGGGTCTGTTTGATCAAAGTTTTTAGTCTGAGGGTTGATGTTTTCAATTTTAATCACAATATCAGTAGAAATTTGACTGGTTTGCAAACAACATGAGATCAAACATGTCTCAAAACACTTGAAACAAGGGCAGAAGAAACCTTGCCAAGACAAACACTTGTGATATCAAAATTGAAAAAGCACCCTATGAATTCTACCGATTGTTTGTATGTTGAGAACGTTTATACTGGTATCACACAATTGAAGACACTTCAAGAAAATCTATCCTAAAAATTCAAGGCTCAATACTTACCAACTTAGCCCACAACTTGAAGTTCCCTTGCCTCACACAAAGTGGTTACCCACAATAGATATTGGCTTTGTCATGGAAGTGCCAAAGACACAACCAAAGGAACACATATGGTGAGTATCTTAAGGTGAGCCAGGTTGTTCCACTTGGATCAATCCTTGCACTAAGGAGATAAGCAGAAAAATAAGGTGGCTTCTATCTAATGGTTCATCTTTAGGGCTTCCGTTCACAACACCCCTCTTGCTCCTCATAGAGGACTCAGACCTCACGACCTCAAGAGTACCTTAAGCATTCTTGCTCAATGCTTTCCCCATGCTTGCAATCTCATGAGCTACTCACATCAAGTGAAGACAAGTGTTATGTCTACCAAGATTTTGTGTCCTTGATAGCCTTGAGTTTATAGTGGGTTGGAATAACTTGGTATTAGCTTGTCCCCACTTGGGTCGTTCCTCTTGATTGCTCAAGAGTAGGTGCACTAAAAGATTCTAATGTTAAACAAAGAATGGATTAACTCTTGAGGTTCAAGGTTTTTGGTTCACCACAAGGGTAAAGAGCATACTCCCCTATCTCAAGAATTTCTCCCAAACACACCAAAAAAAGGTTCAATTACCCTCTTGCTTCCAAAATTCCAAGATGGGTCAAGATTTTCTGGTTCACCACAAGGGTGAATAGCATACTTCTCCTACCACCTCAAAATCCCTTCCACAAGATATTAAGATTCCTATGAAAATGAACAACTAGTGATTGCCACACTTGAAATGAAATAAAACACAAGCACTTGATTTGGTTTTTATGCTTAGGGAAGCCCTGCAAAAACCATTAGTAGCCCTCTTTGACATGTGTTCTTTTAGTAAAATATTCAAGAAAGAGGCAACTACAAGCACAACTTGTTAAACCAACAAGAGGTTAGGAAAACCAAAATCTAAGTGAAACAATGCAAGATCTAACTAGAAGATGTAAATAAACTCTGTCTAAATGCAGTGAGCAAAAACAACAAGCTATCTAAGATCAAACTCAACTAAATAACTCAAATTAAAGCTCTCTGCTAGTACAGGCGACACACTACAGACATTAGAAATATCACGCAATACAGTTCTGTATAACAGTGCGATATTTTAAGTCTGAGTGATATTTCACCTTAAGCCAGGCGATACTTCGTTTGACACCAGGCGATAATTCCTACAACAGTCAGGTGATACTTCAATCAGGCGAAGTATCACACGATATGGAGCGAACTATCGTGTGATATACTAGAACAATATCGTACGATATACTAAGACCAAAAAAATAGAGACTGAGAATTAAGCCGAAATTAATCCAAAAAATTGACGAAAATGCAAAAATGAAAGGACAAAGTTAAGCTACTCTGCCCCACGGTGGGCGCCAAAAATATATGGTGAAAATGTGACCACACTTCTATGAATCCTTACATGTAAGGAAACTCAAGAATGAGCCCTCACAAATCGATCCATAGCTCTCTATGAATGGAGTTGCAAAATTTGTAAAATTGCCCTTAGCTAGAGCTATAAACTCATGACCTTGCTAGTCAACCACACAATGAGAGATTCCAAATCAAAGACAAGGGCAAGAGTGCCAATATCTCCAATGAAATCAATATGAATGCAATGCAATGCAACCTATATGAGTATGCAAATTACTCTATGAAAGTGCAAGTACAAATTATGCTATGAAAAGAAAGTACAAAGATTACAACCTTCCTAATTAGGCTATGTTAGATTAATCTATTACATAAAAAGGAAATCTAAGCTAAGAATGTCATTATCATGAAACTATGAAAGCAAATATGAAACTAGATGAAATGCAACAAAAGGCTTCAAAGCAAGCTCCAAATAGACCTAGAAAACCTGCAGCATAACAATAGCATAAAAACATGATCCTAAAATGAGGAGGAGAGCTCTCCTTTTATAAGAAATGAGGTGAAATGGACCATTGAGATTAAGAGGCAAAAGACTTAATCAACGATGGAGCTTGAAAGAGGAGCAATCCATGTGCACAAGTATCCTCCAATAGGAAAATAAGAGTTGACTTTTGTGTCCATATGAGACAAAAAGTACTTTTTCCTTTTTAATAAAATAAGAATAATGCTTTATTTGTGCAACTTAGGATAAGAGGAAAAGTGGGGGCTTTTTATTTATTAAAAGGGGAGGAAATATTCCTTTTAAATAAATAAAGACTTAGGATAAAATGGTTAGCCCAAGGCAAATAATCGAAAATGATAAAATAGGATTTGATCAAGGAAATTGATATAATGCAAAATGTTAATTTTTGAAAATATTGATTCAGGGATTTGATAAATTGCAGAATGGGGGCCCAAAGTCTAGGTGACCATTTTAGGGTGCATACAATCTTCACAATGTTATCAAAGTTTACATGACAAAGTCTTTTGTGCCATAACCAACTCTCATCAATCTTAGCAATCAAGCATATATTCTCTGTGATATTCAAATGAAATACATTACCTCTGATCTTGGACACACACACACACACACACACCCTCCTTATGGGAAATTGTTGTATTCATGCCCATGCCAATGTAATTGTAATAAGGTACTTTATGTACATGGATTATGGAATGAATGATGTTATAAATGTAATTGATATGTAATCTAATTTTGTAAAGTGAATAAAGGAATATTAAGATAGAATTGAATTAAGTGATTAACTAAAATTAGTATATATGATGGTAATCAAGCCTGTGTAGGATTGGATTAATGGTATTGTTAGGAATACACGTTAATGAAAATGATATATTATGAGGAATGCCAGTGTATACACTCTTGATGTAAATTTGATTATTAAAAAACATTAGTGAATAAGAAAGTGTTAAGATTAAATACTTTGTAGGAATGAGATGATGTTTATGTAATGGAAAAAAATATGTTTATAGCCTAGGTCAGATGATAGGGAAAGTGTCTTAATCAATGAACATTTAGTATGAAATCAATGATAATTATTAAGAGTTAGTAATTTGATTTGGTTAATGATTGTTAATAATTGGAATTAAGGAATTGACTAGTTTTATATAAGTCCATATGGTTAACATAATGTTCATGTGTTAATGGTTAATTGGTGAAAGAAAGAATTAGGAACACTTGATTTAGTGCTCTAAAATGAACCTAGAGATATAGTACGTAATGATTAGAAATCATATGGTGTACTTCATTAATGCTTACAACTGATGCATATAGATGATTAGATATGGGATAAAATGTTGCTCAAGTAGAGATGTCAGGGAACCCCAAGAGGACCTAGGTTAAGTAAAGGTTTAATATTTCATTAATGAAAAAAGTGCATTTAAGAATATGTTAATGCATTGTTACTTCTGCTTTCAATTGTGTACATTGTAAATGATCCATGTAATTAATGTTTAAGTAAATGATGCAATAGTGTCTAGAAGAAATTTCTATTAGTTTTTAAAAAATCATTGCACCTATTTTTGGGTTGGAATAATGTTGTCCTCTCGCGTTCCTTAGCAGAGTGTTACATTTCAAGGCAAAGGACCAATCAAGAAATTTACAAGCTATACAAATGGAATGAGATCGAATCAAGCATGAATGACACAAAACAAATGAACTTGGATTATAAATCGATGTAAAAAAGGAAAGAAAACCACAAATACATAATTGAAGATTTGGAAATAAACCCCACAATAACTAAAATTCTCTACGTAATATGCTCTGATACCATATCAAAGATTTTAGGCAAAAAAATAGAAGTGTTCAAAGAAATTTAACACGGAAAATAATATCATGCTTCTATTGATTCTTAATTCAATAGAAATTGCATATAGATTGTAGTAGGGGTTTCTACACAGGCTAAAGAAGCAAGGTTAGTACCATCGATTTAATGAAAGCATTAAAACTACTATACAAACTAGAGCCCTACAAACAATAGAAAGAAAGCATTGATGATCAAAATGAAATAAACTAATTAAATCAAAGAAAATCATCAAACACCCTTTACTTTTTTTCTTCTCCTCTCTTTGTTGAGGTGTGACACTCAACTGTGATTCCGATGACACCTTGACTCAAAGATCCAAGAAATGATAACTTGATAAGAGACTTGATAAAACTTGCAACATAAGTTTGATATGAGAAATTCAGATTTCAAAATATGGGAAATGATGATTGCTTATATAGAAATTCTGGTTTGAATGGGTGATCAAGATCAATTGAGGAAAATCAAGATCAATGGATGAGAAAATTCAAGACTGGAGAAGATTTGGGCAAGTTTTCAATTTAACTCGAAAAGCGAGGAGTTGAAAAAGGAAAGATAAGAATGAGAAGATATCTTTGATTTTGAGAGGATAAAGTTTCCAAAAACTGAAAAAATCAAAAGAAAGGAAATATTCTGATTTAATTTGAATTTTGAAAGATATTTGATTTTCAAAATTTTGATTTTCAATTTATGAGCATTTTTCAATTATAATTCCTCATAATTTTGATTTTTTCAAATTTTTAGAAGATTTAATTGAATTAAAAATTCAATTAAATGGGTAAGATGAAATTAGAATGAAATTAAATAGAAATTAATTAGAATTGATGTGAAATTAAATTAATTTGGTCAATTAATTTAATTTGGAAGAATAATTAGCTAATTTGAATAATTGAATTCAAATAAGGGAAATAGAATTCAATTAACTAATAAAGATCAATTAATTAAATTATTTAATTAATATTAGAGAGGTGATTAACTAATTAAAATAATGAATTTTTATCTAGGAAAATAAGATGATTAATTGATTATTAAATAACCTATTTTATGTTAGTGACTTTTATGTTAGCTTGCAATTATGTCCATTTTTAGGTGTCTACATCTAGATAGGATTGTAATATCCTATTTTGTAGGAAATAATTCCTTAATAATTTGAGTTGTTTCAACAACTCAACAAACTTACAAACAAACACAACTTAAGTGAATATTTTATCACCTAGAATAGTTTCATGAGTTGTTACTACAACTCACTTTTATTTTCACTTCACTCACATAATTAAAAATAATCATATATTATTTATTTAAAATAATCTAATATATAATATATTATAAATGTATTATTTTAAAATAATTATTCATTATTATAAATTAATTAAATTTTCAAATATTTGGATAAAAGTATAAAGTTGTGTTATACTTTTATAAAGAAAATGACGTGATTCAACTGTTCAAATTGAATCATTAGAAATGACATATATGTTCTGAATTAGAAAATTTATGTTTGTAATTTTTTTAGAAAATTCAAATAATTATTTGAATATATTTTTTGTATGAATTGATAACTTGAATGTTTAGTGCATGATATATTTTTTCACTATTTTTATAAATATATATACTTAAATATATTCAGAAAAAAATGTAGGTACTAAAATATTTCTTTCTATTTGGCATCACCTTTTGTCTTATCTATCTATCCAAAAATCTAAAAATTATATTGTCTTGACATAGATTGTTTTCTCTACTGCATCATATTGTTTTAAATTTTTTAAAACAAATTATAGTATTTTTTCTTGCCAATATAATCAACCATATATTTTAGTAGTTATGACCTACTTTCAATAAGAATAAAATATAAAATATAAAAATTAATTAAATATTTAAAATACATATTTTAGAAAAACTCACTTATACATTTAAAAAAAATATTTTTATATTTCTTTACAAAATATTATTTACAAGAGTAGAAGTTGTTGAAATATCCACTTTTCTAAATAATTTTATTTTTTTGGTAATTGGATCCAAAGTGCTATAAAATATGGATTTATTATATAGTTTTGCATGGAAATGTTGTGACTCATATCTTAAGTAGCGATAATGAATCTACCTAGACTATATGTTGGACAAGAATTAATTTTTAGGTAGAGATACTCATATTCATTTGTGCTGATAAATTGTTGACACAATGTTGTTCTTTTACCCAATTTTCATGTATAAAATATTTATTTTTCTTACAATTACAAATTCAAATATTACCATTTATTAGTTATATCATGTCAACTCTTCTTAAACTAGAAAACACATTCTTTATCCTACTTTTAAATCAAACACATACTTTTACAATACTATAGAGACAAGTACTTGCACTATGCATATTCAAATAACATGACCCACATGAAATATTGATGGGAAAGGTGTCAAACATTGGTGGGATAATCTTAAGTCAAACAAAAATAAAGCACACCACTTATGTTACAAGAAATGTGGGGCCTCATGAGCATACACTATATTAGGTGGGCATAATGAGAGTGAAGATATGTGTAAGTGAGTTGATGTTGTGGATCCCCAAGGCCAAAAAATGGGATCTTCATCTCATAAGGTGGACATTTCATAGTCAAATCTTACTAACACAAAATGAGAAGCTCTACATAAGATTGCCAACCATACCACTCAAAATAGCGAACAACAATAGGATGCATTATCCCCAAAAATAATTATTATATGAAATCTTAGTATAAAGATTAGAAAATAGCTACATATTTAAAGTTAATAGCACAAAGATAATAATATATAATTAGGGTTGATAACAAACTACATTAAATAGAACAATAGAGACAAATAAGTGCAAAGTTAGTTTGTTTTTTATTAAGGTAAAAATAGGTTTTGAAGGGCCCCCGAAACCTTGTACAATAAAAATTAAGATAGAACATTAAGAGCTCCCAAGAAACAAAAAACCAACCTGAACAAATGGCCAAAAACCCCAAGCAACACTGCCAAGAATTAGACTTTGAGAAACAACCGTCCAACAAATAAAATCCCTAACTGCAACACAAGATAAAACATTGGAGAACAACAACAGAAAGAAAGGGAACTATCCATTTGTCCCCTTCTAATGGGACCAAAGGGTCATGTCAAATGAAGAGGATGACCTCTTTGAATGTTTACCTTTTATTGTGATCCAACCCTCTTAAACTCTAACAACCTCATCCTGCTAGCACAACGAATCCAAGATTGAAGATCCAACACCCAACAAAGGTGTTGAACCAGCCAACAAAACATCCAACACAGGTCCAACTTTGGTCCTAGCAAGAGGGACAACAAAACTAGAACTAGCAACATCCACAAACCTAGCAGGGCCAGCATAAATAGCACCCACATAATCGCTAGCAAAGAGCCTGACACCATCTAGAAAAGAAGAAGTTGGTCCAGAGACAACATAAGGACCATAACCAACAACCTCAACAAGCCCTATAGGATCATCAAGAGGCAAATAGGGCATGAGCCTTCCACCTCCATAGTTGGCGCCTGAGTGCCTAAAATAAGAGAAACCTCCTTCCCAGGCTTAGAGAAGCTTTTCAAGACTGTGTAGTGCTGGGTGGAAGCACCCTTCCACCAAGAAAGAGAGGGTTTCTTCTTAATATCAAGGCCACATTGAGCAGAAATGTGACTAGTCTTAAAACATTTTTGACACCTAAAAGGAATACCTTCGTAGTCAAGCTGTTGGATCCAAGATCCCAAGGATGATTCAATTTTAATTTCAGCTGGAAGACCCATCGAGGTGTCAAGATCTACAAAGGATATGAGCAAATGTAGAATGAGAAATATTAGAAGAATCACAATCTGACATCAAGAACTCCCCCAAAGCCTCACCCACTTCCTCAAGGATGGAATCATGTCATAGATGAAGGGGGAGATTAGGGAGCCTAACCCAAATAGGGATCTTGTTGAAGACTTCATCGGATGGATTAAAATTGGGGTGCCAAGGCTTAACCATAAGCATAAATTTGTTCTCCTCCTAGCTGAAGAAATCATCACACAAGATCTTAGATCTATCCATAGTATTATCAAATTTAGCTATGAAAAAACTTTTTCCATAGGAAAAATATGAACAATATCTGATAATTTTGGTTCCCATCTACGAGAAACCCATTCATGCAGTTGGGGGAGGCTAGGCCAGAAACCCCAAAAATGACATATTAGTCTGTGAGACTTAAAAATATCAGTACTGTTCTCCAAGTCCCCTTCGGCCTCAAAAGAAATCTTGACAAAAAGAGAACAACTCATTGGAATCAGAGTGAAGAGAGACACAATTCTAGAAGGAACCCTAGGTCCTTTCCCACCCACAATATTCTTGGTAACAACCCTTGTGAAAGACCCTACTACAAGAGAGTGCTTTTGACAGAAAGATAAGAAAGCATCCACAATAGATAACAAGGGAGCTGCAAACAAAGAAAAGCCCCCAAACCCAGCAACAAGCGAAGGAGAGGTCAATGTTGAAGAAGAGACCAGCCCCCCTGGAGTGTGAAGCCTATTCCTAGCATCCATAGAAGGCACAGTCAACTCCCCTCCATCAACAACGAGGGCACCAGGCCCAGACACATAAGGATCAACATTCAAATTACCTGGGTGGGAAAGCAATGACAATGTCATTCTGTGAGAAAAGTTAGGAATAGCACCGAATAGTGCAAAGTTAGTTTGTTGGTGTGCATTAAAGATTTATATAGAACTTTAAAATTTATCATCCTTTCCCTCTAAATAATTGTAATACATTACCTTTCTAACTATGTTTCCTTTTTAAACTATTGAATTGAGACCAAAATATGTTAGAAAACTTTTAGATGGTCTTCTACTAAACCATGTATTATGGGCTGAACTCCTCAAGTTTGCTTAGGGAATTTACTTCCTCTCAAGATAGGTTGCAATTTGAATATGTTGTAAACTTTGTGTCAACCATAATGGAATTTTTGGGTCAGGTCTCGTTATTTAGAGATTTGGCAATGTTCACTCTGTTTCTTCATCTTTTTCTTAGTAAGCATCATCCTATTAATTATAACCTAATATTGATAATGCAAGCATTTTGTTCTTCTTGCTAGATAGATATGATAAATGCAAGTAATTTTTCTTGTTAAAGACTAGACACATATTTGAAATGTAAGTAATTTTTGAAACCAACTGATTTACCAACCCCAATAATGGATTCAGATTTGAAGCCATATCAAATAGAAGAGAAAGTAAAGACAAAATAGAGGGGACAAGGATACAACCTCGTTTGGCATACCTTCTTGTTCGGTAGTCTACTTCATTGCCCCCTCTAGGTTTGTGGCCACTAATTGAGGCATTGATGATAAAGTAGCTTCAAAAAATGGTTAATGTTTACATGCCTCACCCTAGTTTGATTGGACCAATGTCACTCTCAATTCGTCTATAGATCAAAGGCCAATATTGTCTTGCCAACCTTTGGGAACTTTGCAACAACATGACCTTGATTTATTATTGAGTTAGTTTTTATTAGGCCATAAACCTTACCTTTCAAGTGTATGATCAATTTAAGAATCTTGGTGTGTTAAGCTTATTTTACACTCTTTGATCTAGTATCTACTTGAAGGAACCAAAAAAATAATTATCATATATAAGAAATAAATTGAACCCATAATTATATGAAAACCAAATTAAACCAATAATTTAACTAGACTTTAAGATGAGAAAAACTATACTTAAACCAATAATTTAACTAGACTTTAAGATGAGAAAAATATTTTTTTTCAAAATTAATAGAGTTTTAAAATAAAATAAAGAAGATTTTATATATCTCTTCTAGATTTAGGAAAAAATATATTGATAGTGTAATTTAAACAAAATAACATTTTTTCCCCTAAAAGAAAATAATATTTGCATTGTTAAGGTAGCCTTCAATTTATATTACTTTAAGAATCTTACGAATCAACAACAAAGGGAGGGTAGAAAGAGAAATCTATCTTTTGAAAGAAGGCTTAGATGTGCTTGGCATGTTTTGCATGGAAGGGGCATGTGGCAAACTTTGATAAGTAGCGTTTAAACCTTAGGAACAATTTCCCTCTACTGCAACCAGTTCTACAATGGACAAGCTAGGTTATTCCAAATAAACAAGAAAACTCTTCTATCAATCATTTGAACCAGTTAATGGTCGAATACGGCTCTAGCTCTGGCTGCCTTACCTAGTTCAACTTTTTATACCAGCATTGAATATTTTCCCCTACAAATTAAAATGGCAGCAGTTAAGTTCTATTCAAAATGTACTAAAATAAAAAAAAAGTCAATTTTTTTTTTCTTAGATTTGCAAAAACATAGTAATTTCTTTTGTAGATTTTTTGTGGTTTTCGATCATAAAATGTGCAGATCATAAAAAACAAATACTAAAATTTTTAGGAAAATCTATTGTGTTTTCCATTTTTTGAAATTTAGTCAAAAATACATTTTGATAAAAAATTGGAGTCAACTTATTATAAGTGATAACTTTATTATCTGGTACCCTCGTTCCAAACCACAATGAATAGATTAATTAAACTATTCTTCATAGTTTTGATGTTTTGCAGAGTAATTTGGCAATGAAGAAAACTAACTAAGGTTGCTGTCATTAAAGAGATGAGATCTTCCTTCAAAGCTACTCTCAATGACAAGGCAAGATATTCTATCAGTCTCTAGATGATTTTCAGTATTGCTTTGGTGTGTCAAGCCAACTCCTGCTTGCCAATAGAATATATAGGGATATATTAATTTTGTAGCATTTTGGTTTTTTATATTGAACAAAATAAACTGATTACAAATTATAGAGACAACTGTCAAACGAGCTTACATACAAAATTTATATATATCAGCCCTGCAAACAATATAGAGACTGTTGTTAAACTAGCTTACAATACTAAGAGGTCGTATACAAAATTTACATATATCGGCCTTGCAACTAATCATGTTTACAAAGGAAATTTGGTTGAACTGGTTTCTTATTCCTTGGTGTGCCTTCCATAGGACCTTTCTTCAACATATTCCTTCCTATAGAAGAGATATTATGAAAGAGTTAATGTTGCACTTAATACACTTGAGAGATAATGTTTTCAACTCTCATTTTAGGATAAAATGAAATTGCATATCTTCCAAATTCCAGTGTCACCAACAATCTTGCATGGTTGTGAGATTTGGAGACATGGAATTTATTGTACCAGTTAAGCTCAAGTTGAAAATATCTTATTTCCAAGCTATCCAAAAACTTGAGGACTGAATTGTTCGTTCCACATGCAATTATCTTGGCATAATTTGACATTTATCTTTTTCATATTTCACATGGGTTTAATGTAGTAATGTTGCTTCACAAATTAAGATGTAGATACAATAATTGGATGTAATAGATATACATTCAATGTTCTTGAATCATTTGGGAAGTTATGTGAACTTGGAATCAAGAACACTTAGAATGCCCAATGTAGTTGTTTCATGCAGGGAGTTGGATGTTAATCTTCCTTCTAATATATTTTCCATCCATCTTTCCCAATGTTGAAAATAGATGTTTTAGATGTTTAGAGAGACATTAAGAATGAAAGCTACAAAGCTAGTCAACTTGAACAAAACTATTAAAACCTTTATCATAAAAATGCATCACTACTTGAAGCACTATATCTATATTGAAGATCGCATTATTCCTCCCAAGTACAGTGGCATTACTTTTGGTTTAGATTTCCTTTTAGGTAAATGTTGGTATGATTTCAAAAGCTTTTCATGGATTCAGAGAATTTTATCTTTTAGAGATAGACATATTTGCATCTTTGCAACAATAAATTAAAATTAAAAGAGCATTTTATATCTAATTGTCCAATATATTTGAGATCGGTGACAAGATATACTGCCTCTTCAAAGAAAAGCATGGCTCTCTATGAGATCTTATTCATATGAGTATCAAAAATCTCCAGCTCTATTTCTCAAAGAGATGATCCAACATAAACTCTATCTTTACAAGGTTCTTTACCACAACTCTTTGCCTATGTATTAGCCTACATAACTCAATTTAAGAGTTGCAAACAAACTCATTGTAAGTTATGATTTATCTTCTTTTTCTTACAATTATTTTTGTATAATATGTATTTTTCTTGCAATCACATTAGCCTAATTTGGTTACAAATGGACAATAAAATATAAACTTCAAAGGGCAATAAAACCAATAGAGTAAGATGACTCTGGATAGTGCCATATTAAGCTATACATTATTACATAGCATCAAAATGTGGCTTTTCTTCCATAAATTGTTCAAAGTTTATGTGCAATTCCATAAAGAAATCATCTTGAAATGGAATTGAAAAGGAAAGTAAAATCTATTTTTCTTCTAAAATTGTTGATTTGCTATGTAGTTGAAGTATAGAGATGAGGTTTTAAAATTGTATTTTCCTTGTTCCTCTCACATAAGCTTTTACTGAGCTTTCTGTTGGCAAGTGGCTAACATATGTGCACATGGATGTTGTCATTATTGGAAACACTTATCCCTCAGATCATCGCAAGGCATTCATATACTATTTTGGTAATCAATGATGTGAAAAATGCCTAAGTTCACAGTCAGTTCCTGACAGGCAGTCTTAGTATTTTGGTCAACGAACATGGTACATAGAAAGTTAAGCTATGCAAAGCTATATTTGAGTAGACAAATGTATGGAGGACACTCATACAAGATCGCAAGTGTTTTGGATGTGAGATAACAAAGATACAACTCTCTAAGTGCATGCGAAGGTAGGAAACAATGCAACAGGGCAAGTGAAGAAGTATAAGTTTTGGCCGACTTATGTTATGATGTTTTGTATTTGATTAGTATTTTGTAAATGTCTAACATATGATAAAAGGTTGACCCCAGGGATTATACTCTTAACTAGGTATAAGTATGTGATGATATTTTGTATTTATAGATATACATAGAGGATGCGAACATGATCAACAAAGTACAGGCTAAGAAGAGAGTGAGAAAAGAGATTGCATAATATGCAGAGATCAAGTTCTCATGTATTTATTTTATTATCTTTTGTAATACTGGACATGAAGTCCAATTTTGTAAGTGCAGTATGCACAACTTTTGTATACCTCTAACAGGGTTTATCAGTCCTCTAACAAGGACCTGCCTATTGTAATACTCAGCTCCTAATAGGGCTAGGCTTTAACAGGGTCTCAGTACTTATAGTGCAAATATTTGTGGTTACCATCCCCACTGTGGTCCTCCCTTGGCGAGGGTTTCCTCAAAAATAAATTATGGTGTTATGAGTTCTCTTGTGTGTGTGTGTACTTGTTGTGGATTATTAGATTAACTTTACTATTTGTTAATTGGTTAAGAAATAATATAAATTGTTGTGATTCTGATTCACGCCCTCTCTCAGTATCACTTAAACCTAACAATTGGTATCAAAGCATCACACCCTTGGAAGAAAAACCTAACAACTTAAGGGAGATCTAGATGGATTTCGACAATTTAAATAAGAACTATGAAGCAACACTAGAAGATATTGATCAGGATAATGCAGATAATGAAGATCTGAAATTCAAGTTAAAGAGGGGCAGAAAATTTCATCAAGAAACTCAAGGAGTAGTTGAATCATGCAAGAAGCTTAAGGGAAGAACTTGTCAAAATTCAAGATGAACCAAACAAAGAGCATTTGATTCAAAACAGGTTGAAAAGCTTAAGGAAGAAAATGAAGCACTCAAGGATTAATATGAGATCTCAAAGCTACATCTAATTAAGGAGTTTGATGAAGAAAAAGATAAAACAGGAAAATGAAAGATGAGTTACAATCAGTGAAGACAAAGGCAACAAGACTTGATTTGCAGTTGGAAGAAATGAAAGAAAAATATCAAAATATTAAGAAATACAATATCTTGGTGACTCGTGAACTTGAAGAAACAAAGTAACACATTAAGAAACTTCATCAAAATAGTTTGAAGATTGATGAATAGTCTAAGATGCATAAACTAGTTGGAGATAAGGTTGGAGTTGGATTTTTGGAAGACATATCTCAGAATAAGGATCATGCAGTCATCAATGCTGACTCACCTAAAAAAGATGGATCCAAAGCTGAAGGATCTAAGTAGGAATATACCAAACCCTTAGAGGATAGGTACCATGAATGCAATTAGGAAGGACACATGGAGCAAAATTGTAAAGGTACAAGCAATAATAAACCCTTTTCTAGTTATTGCTTTAATTTCTTTAATTATGGTCATAAGGTGAAGGATTGTAGAAAACTAGACATGAGATCCAAAAGGCCAAGTTATTCTAATTTGAAAAAGAATGTTGAGAAAGAAGAGGAAACCAGTAATCTAGGAGAAACTATGAAAACAAATGAAAAACATGTCAGCCAACCTAATGCAAACAAACCCGAGGAAAGTGAGAAAGATGTGAAGGGACCTAATAGAAAACCTAAGAGGATTGTCTATTACAAGTGCAACAACTTTGGACACATCGCAAGGTCCTGTAAATTGTAAATTGATTACAATCAACTCAAACCTAGAAGAAAAGTTACATGTTACAAGTGTAACAATGATGGACACATTGCGAAGTATTGCAGATTCAATGGACCAGTAAAAAAGACATTCATACCCTTGGCAAGGAAAAGGGAACTCAGTAAAGATGATAAAACCTTTGAAGAAATGAAGGAACAATACACAGAGAAGTGGGTCAAGAGTAGCGACCTAAAGTAAAAGAATAATGAGCCAAGAAAAGGAACATCAAAAAATCAGGAAGACTTAGTAGACCCTACTGGATCTTTGCATGAGGTTAATGCCTCTTCATCAGCATGAAGGACCATGCAAACCCTTAGGGGAACATTAGGATATAACACCAGTATCTCATATTGCCCCTAGAATGCATAATGGAGTTATGGGAGCTCATGTGGAGTTGTGAATGGATATTTAGTGAATTTAGTTATCATCATATGGATCCATGTTGTTAGATCTATGATCATAGGTGATTGGCAGATTACCTAGAAGTTATCAGCTTTATGGTTGCATAGGGTTTTACGCATTGAGAACTATAAGTTGTTATACTTAGAAGTTTTTGGCACCATTTTGATCAAAGAGAAGTAGAGACTTGAGCTTTGGAGCTAGATTTTTGAAGTGCTTGTGAGCTTGTTTGTGAAGTTCGAAGGCAAATCCTAGATTTCATTGGTTGCGTACAAGGTATTTGTGAAATCTCGTTCTAATCTTACAAAATTGTTCTTATAAACACATAGAGATGGATGCACCTAAGTTATATGATATCAAGGATAGGAACATGTATGAGTTCAAGAAACATTTGTATAAGTCTATGGAGGATGACCCTACGGGTGTATTCTTGCACACTCTACATGGAGTTCTTCATGTAGAGGATATTAGGGCTTGCATCCATTGCAAGTTTGAGAACATAGGTTCACTGGAGATACTTTATGAAATAAATGATATGATTGATGATGATGAGAAGCTCAAACCTAAATTCATCCATTTGGAAAACCTAAACATACTAAACTACGCAAAACACTTTGAATTTGAAGAAGAAGAGTGGATTAAGATTATGTTGAGAAGATTTCATGAACAATTCTTTTGGTTGGGAGGAAATCCTATAATGATCACTAAGGATTTGATTCATGCAGTAACAAGGTTACCTACTAGAGGTCAGTTGTTAATCTCAACAAAGAATACCAAGAAGAAGGTAGAAACCCTAACTAGATGCAAATGGAATAAGAGAGACATGATAGTCAAATATGTATCATAGAAAGATGTAAGAGTCATTTATATGATTCTTGGTTACAAAATGTAGTATAGCAACAAATTGAACTTAGTTTTTGCAGGTTTCATTGACATGGCATATCAAATTGTTAAAGCAGGTGAACAATATGATGTGTGTGAGATATTGAGACAACAGTTGATGGAAAACATTAGAGTGGTAAAGAGGAACAAAAAATCTACCTCATTCAGATTTGGATCAATAATCCTCTACATTTTCTTTTATATAACATAGAAGTTTCCTGGATTATACATATGGAAGAGAAATGTATCAACAACGAAGCAAATCAGTGAACTATACAAAAAATAGGATGAGATGCAAAGGTATAGCAAACTTTCAGGAATATTCAAGGAGATTTCAAAGTAAGATGAATGAGAGGGAAAGAATCCCTAGAACACTTGTAGAGAAATACAAGGATACCATTTGCTTTATGGTTGAGAAAGATAACACTTTCTTTGAGGCCATAGATCCTAGGACCATTTGGAGTACACCTATGGGATATGAGGTTGATAAGAAACTCTTCACAATACATGTTGAACACATGCTTATAGCACCTAGGGACCCCAATGTAGAAAGATGGGGAACATACTTTGAAAAATCCCAATCTGTACAAGAAGAGCTCACAAAGAGGAAGAGAGAAAAGAAAGTTGAAACCTTTGTTGATAAACTAGCTAGAGAACATGACATAAATAAGGAAAAGATGGAAAAATTGAGGAAGAAGACAACTGAGTCAAAGGTTGTGACTAGTAATTTTGGCAACAAAACTAAACCTGAGAAGGAAAGACCTTCTACTTCACCAATACCAGTAATCACAGTTGAAGAATCCTCTCCTACACCCCCTAGGAGAACATCATAGAGGTAGACAACATTAGCAACAATGAAGAAGGAATCACCCAGTTCAATAAGGCTAAGACCTAAGGCAAAGGCCACCAAACCATAATAGAAGAGGAAAGAAAGTAAAGGTAAGTTAGTTTCAGTTGATAGATACTACCAATTATATAATGAAAAAGATAAGGTCAACATAAAAGAAATAATGATTAGATACATGTTGGCTTTCAAGAAGAACTTAATTGATCTTGAACGAAGTATTCTTAAGAAGCTATTTGAAAATTAGAGGCTAGGAAAAGAAGAGCCATAGATGAAGATTCTAAGATAAGGAAAGATGCCTTAAGTAGAGAAAATCCAGTGATAACAATGGAAGAAAACCAAAGGCTACTTGAAAAGATTAAGCCTCACTTAAGAACCAAACTAAGAATTGTCAAGATAATGGCTGGAATGTATGAAGAGGTTATTGAAGAAATGCATAAGGCAATTGACAAGGTGTTACTGCTGGATGGACCTGATGTGAATAAGTTACAACCTATTCCCACTAAGCCCAAAGACATTGGAATTGGCAAATCTTCAAAGGCAGCAAATACACAAACTGAAGACAAAGCAATATAGGTAAGGGAAGAGAAAGAAGATAGCTCGGTGAAAACCCCTGCACCTGATTTCTTCATTGATGATATTGGCATTTCTTTAAACCCATCATTGGACAAAAAAGATCCATTTGAGAAATTGGTGAAGGCAAAAAACTTGTTGTAAATCTTAGTGTAGAGGAGCCCAAGGATGGGAAACAATCCATAGAGATAGGAGACAAGGGGACTCCTCAGCAAAAGGCAGATACAGATAAATCTCAAACTGAGAAGACAAAGGAAGTCAAGGAAACAAAAGATGAACCTCGTAGAGGTGAGGCCACCATGGTAAGAAAGGAACAACCTCTTGTTCTTACCTTGCCATTGTTGGCAAGTGGGTCTAGATCACTGACTTCCATCATAGAAGACATGGAAGAAGATGATCTAATGAAATTATCCATTTTGGCCTTTGAGAAGGCAAAGGAGAGGTCAATAGAAAATTATGATAAGAGAGAAAACGTAATGAATAAGGCTATTATTGTTTTGAGTAGAGTTCTATTATCACCACCTACTAGAAGTGGAGGCACCTCGACAAATTAGCTAGAACAAATTTTGGACAGTTTTGATGCAAGCTTCAAAACACTTGAGGAATATGCAAAGATAAAAGTTGTTAAACAATTTAAAGAGAAGAGGTTGGCAGAGTTAACTAAAGGGTTGAAGGAAGACATGAAGACCCTAAATTTGACTGAGAAGGTAGTCAATATATGTTTGAAAGAAGGTAAAGAATTGTATAACACTTGTATAGATTCATTTAGACATGTAAAGAATATAACTGAAGTAATAAAGAAGGAGGAGGAAACCTTGGCTAAGTTATCCAAGGATAATATAGGAAGAAAAGTAACTGATATGAATAAAAAAGTTAGCTAGATTTTTGACAAGATCAGTGTATTAGAACGAGAGAAAGGGAGAGTACTTAACATATTTAGTGAGCTTAGGAACGTACTTGTTCCTAACATAGCAATTTTGGAGACTACATTAGCAGACTTGGACCTTGATATCAAGTCTCATACTAGATTCACACCCATGGGCTTGCGCAGTGCAAAGATATCAGGACATACCATAAATGGGTTACTACTTGTGGCTGAGACATTCAAGAAGAGCTGGGAGAGTGATCTTCAAGCCTTGAAGATCAACTTCACAGATGTACTTCAAACTATAAGTACATAGATATGCCACACAATTTTGCTTATACATACATTTTGGACACCTTTTCCATTGATGTCAAAGGGGAAGTAGTAGGTAGTGAAAAATAGGAGTAATGTAGATAGAAGAAAGGGGGAGTATATATACTGCATAAGCACTTATAAGGAGTTACCCAATTTTGAACTTTTGAGTTTGGGTTGATATTCTACACTTAGTCATTTTTCACAAAGTGTTGCCATCAATGCCAAAGGGGAAGATTGTTGGCAAGTGGCTAACATATGTGCACATGGATGTTGTCATTATTGGCATCACTTATCCCTTAGATCATCGCAAAGCATCCAGATATTATTTTGGTAATCAATGATGTGAAAAATGCCTAAGTCCACAGTTAGTTCCTAGTAGACAGTCTCAATATTTTGGAGCGAACATGGTACATAGAGAGTTAAGCTATGCAAAGTTATATTTGGGTGTAGACAGATGTATGGAGGACACTCAAGCAAGATCACAAGTGTTTTGTATGTGAGATAACAAAGATACAACTCTTTGAGTGCATGCGAAGACAAGAAACAGTGCAACAGGGCAAGCGAAGAAGTATAAGTTTTGGCCAACTTATGTTATGATGTTTTGTATATGATTAGGGCCCAATGATATTATAACATGGGAAAAGTCACACAATGTAATTTATATTTTGTAAATGTCTAAGGATATGATAGAAGGCCGACCCCAGGGATTATATTATACTCTTAACCGGGTATAAGTATGTGATGATATTTTGTGTTTATAGATATACTTAGAGGATGCAGACATGATCAACGAAGTACATGCTAAGAAGAGAGTCAGAATAGAGATTGCATGATATGCAGAGTTCTCATGTATTTATTTTATTATCTTTTGTAATACTAGATAGGAAGTCCAAATTTGTAAGTGCAGTATGCACAACTTTTGTATACCTCTAACATGGTTTATCTATCCTCTAACAAGGACCTACCTATTGTAATACTCAGCTCCTAATAGGGCTAGGACTCCTAACAGGGTCTCAATACTTATAGTGCATATATTTGTGGGTACCATCCCCACTGTGGTCCTCCCTTGGCTAGGGTTTCTTCGAAAACAAATTATGGTCTTATGAGTTCTCTTGTGTGTGTGTACTTGTTGTGGATTATTGGATTAACTTTACTATTTATTAATTGGTTAAGAAAGAATATAAATTGTTGTGATATTGATTCACCCCCCTCTCAATATCACTTAATCTTAACACTTTCAACTTGTTGTATCATCTTAAAATGGAAGCACTTCCATGATAAGAGCATTTATCCCTCTGAGTAAGTGGTCTGGGGTCATGTTAAGAGCCTTGATCGGGTCTTTGAATGTATTTGGATTTTGCCCCTGTTCTACTTCCCTCTGCACTTATTTTCCACTTCCTATCTGCATTTCCTGGCATTCTAGGCTGGGGTCCTGAGGTTTTTGACCTCAAGGTCAAAGTCGACCTTGAGGGTCAAAATCAACCTCAAATCTGACCTAGGTCAGGGTTGACCTTGACTCTGACCTAGGGTAGAGTTGACCTCGTCCTTGACCCCCAGTTCAAATTTCAAGTTTTTCTGATTTCCAAGTATTGAGTTTCGGAAAGATTCTTTTTCCCGCCTCCAAGTCGGCCATTTTGGGTTTTAGAATGGTAAATCTTTAAATTACATTTAATATGGGTCCATTTCTAGGGGTTAAGGTTAATTGGGATTTAATTCCCCAATGTTGACCTTCTCTAGAGGTTTGTGCCCTAGTTCACTATAAAAGGAGGCCTTCCTCTCTCATTTTGATCATCAAGTTTTGTGAAAACACATCCATTCTCACCAAGAAATCTCTCAAGCTCTCAAATGTAAGCAAGTAAATTCAAGCATTCAAGCAAGCTTTCAAGCATTCAAGTGTTCAAGCATTCATGCATCAAGGAGATCCATTGTTATCCATTGAAGGACTCAATCTCTTTGGAGCCCCCTTGAAGATTCATCCTTCTACATTCATCCAAGACTCCTCATATGCAAAGATCTATTCAAGATTTGTGTTGAAGATCAAATGCCATTGATTTGAGACATCCTACATTCATTCAAAACATCCATTGGAGCATCTCTACTTGTGGATTTGAGGATTCGAATCCTCTACAAGGACTTCAACATAAGAAAGTTGAATTGTTTCATTTGATTTGTTTATGCACATTATAATTCAATTCAATTTCAAGGTTAATTCCTAAATTGGGGTTTGACCAAGGCAAAACCCCCATACAAACAACAAAACCCTCTTTTTCTTGTAGGTGCAGGTGCATAATTTCAGATCTGAGATTGGATTTGGATACCCTTTTTGGTGAACTTCCGAGATCTGTGAACAAAGTCAAAGTCGACCTTCAGAATACAAATCTAGCCTTTGACCTTTTATGAGGGTCAAAGACTACCTGCTGTCAGAAAGATAAATTTTTTCTGGGTTTTCTTCATCTCGGCGTTTCCAGTACGAAATAGGTTGCAGAATTGTTCGAAACTACACACAAACATCAGAAATTGGCATTTTCCATATTTTCCCTATTTTGAGGTTAGTATTTACCTTTCAATTATTTCAGATTTCAAGCACAATTCTATTATAGGGAAATATAAGGTTTTCTTCCTCTATCATATTCTCCATAGATTGATTCAATTGTGCATTAACCTTTTGATTGATCAATTTGGATCTCTCCTTTGAGAATTTGGATTTAGAAGTGGATCTCATATTTCCCCCATACATACATTCAATTAGGTGATTCCACTTTACCCCTATTCATTTTGGTGAACCCGACATACTTACTCTCCTTTCTTTTGTAGAATTAGATGCCCTATTGTGTTTTGTGGTGTTAGATTTCCTTTTATCTTGTTAGTATTAGATTTCTCTTTTGTGTTATATCTTGCATGCTAATTAGATTTCAAAAATACAAAAATATTCATGCTTTATGTGTTCTTAGTTTAGTTCATTTGCATTACATTGGTTTATGAGCTTTACTACTACTAGTCCTACTTATAACATTCCGGTTAGAAGAAGTCGTAGACTCATGGGTGCCTTTGATCCTGAATCTTCCTCTCCTTTCCTTAGGATCCTGGATGATAATTTGATTCTTCATGATTCCAATTCTACAATGGAGCAAAACTCTTCTCACTCATCTCATGATGAGGATGATGCTTTAAGAGTTCCTCCTGAACAAGTCCAAAAAATTTCAACTGAACTTGATAAAATGGGTAATTGGCTTATTCAAGAGAACCATAATCAAGATTCTATTCAAGCTATAGAGGCTCTTAAGAAATTTCTTCATGATAGTGATCAAGGTGTTAACCTCTTGCATGGTATTACTCACCTCATGCATTCAAATGTTAAACCTTTAGCTCAAGAAACTCAAGATTTAGGGTTGATTCCTCCTATTACTAGTGTTCAACCCTCTTCTAATCCTTTACCTAGTATTCCTACCCATACTCCTTCTTTGGTGACTGTGACGGTTCCCTCTATTCCTATGAGTGTTCCTCCTATGTCCCTTCCTACATCAAAACCTTCATATCATAATGTTCCTTTTACTTATTCCAATCCGCTTCCAATTGTAGTTCCTAGTGTTCCTCCGATTGTGTCTTCTATTCTTGCATCTTCTTACACTTTACCTAGTGTGTCTAATGTTGCTATTCCTCCTATTTCCTCTAATGATTCCAAAATCATCAGTTTGGCTCAAACTGTGTCATCCTTACAACAACAACTTGCTTCCTTAACTCAAAATAAGTTTAGTATTCCTACATGTGACATGGGAAGTCCTTTGTCCTTGGATATTATTCGTACTCCTGTTCCTCAACAAGTCGATATGCCACGTCTTGAGAATTATAATGGAAAAGGAGATCATGTTCATCATGTTAAAATATTCCAAATCCTTTGTAGTGATTATGCTCATGACCATAGGATTTTAGCCAAACTATTTGCTAGAACCTTCCGTGACAAGGCCTTACAATGGTATTGTTCCTTGCCTCCTTATTCTATTGATTCCTTTCCAAAACTTGCTAATGCCTTTATTCAACAATTTCAAGACAACATTGGCCCACAAGTGTCTTTGACTAATTTGATGCATTGTAAACAAAGTGCTAAAGAAAAATTAACTGAATTTATTGGTAGATTTAAGCATTTGCATGCTCAGATTTCCTATCTTGTTCCTGATATTGATATTCAACGTATGTTTATTTCAAATTTGCAAAAGGATATTAGAGATAAGATTCTGCTTATTGAATTTACTTCTTTTCAACAACGTTGTGCAGTGCTTCGTCATTATCAATTACAAGTGAGTCAATTTGAGAGCAACACTCCAATGGCTCATGTTCCAGTTGATAAGAGTGATGTTGCTCCTAATCCAAACAAATTTAAAAAATTCAACAACTATGTCAAGATAAACAAACAAGCAAATGCAGTTGCTGATCAAGTTGCTGTTGCATCTCATAATGCCACTTCTGCATCCATTGCTTTTTGATTAAATCATATGTTTACTCCTCTTTTTGAATCTTTACATGCTATTATGAATAGGTTGTTAACTGCTAATATGATTACTTTACCTCCTATTCAACCTCTTTTACCTGCTACGATTGCATCTAAATCTTTTGATCAAAATGCTTTTTGTCAATATCATCGTCAGAATGGTCATGATACTGAGAAGTGTTATTCTTTAAAACATAAGGTTCAAGACTTAATTGACTCTAATGCCTTATCTATTGATAATCTTAATGGTAGTGGTAACAAATCTGTTTCTCCTCCTAATCAAAACCTTCAAATCTATACGAATCCTTTACCTACGCATGATACTAATACCATTGCTCAGCCATCTGCTATGGAAATTGTGTATTATTCAAAGATGGATGATCTCAATCATGTTGTTAATCAAGTGGAGCACTAAATTATTTTTGGTCTCCATGTCATGGTCTGAAAAGATTCTCTTTCGTATATCTTATGTGATCTTTCCTCCTTTGTGATCATAGTTCTACTTTCTTTGGGGAATAATGTCAATTCATTTGCAATAATATCATATATATATTATCTTATGATCATATTGACCCCATGGTAGGTAGATCCCTTATGTGTTCTCTGTATGTTTCTGTGATATTTCCCTTGATTTGTCTTCGTCTGGGGGCATCTCAACGTGGAAACGTAATCAGTGGAGTTTTTTATGTTTCCGTTAAAGCCATTGCTCATGTTAAAGTGTTAACAATGACTTTAATGGGGGGCATACACTCTGCTCACGTATTGCACACATACACTTTTTGATACACACATATTTTTCAAGATACCTTTTCTCCCTTTTTGGATTAGTAACTAATCCTTAAAGCATGGATTTATATTTTAGGATCTCTTGATCCCTCCAGTTTCAAATATACATATATTTTTGATCCCTTAAGGTCGGAGGTGTCCTTAAGACTGGATCTCTTTTATTTTGGTTTTATTCTTATGGAATAGAATATTCCTAAGGGTAAATCCTTGATGGGTTGACTAGCGAGTAGCCACATTCACTAGGCAGTTCAATTCCATCTTTCTAGTTGCGTCGTTTCCTTGTGTGATTCACAATGGGACATAAGTTCTCATTGGGCAAGATAATCACACCCTTTCTTTCTCTCTCTAGAGAAGTCTCTCTTATTGTGATCTGGAAGTCGATGAAGACTTGAGTCCCTGGGGGCTTAAGGTTTCTCTTTTTCCTTGGATTACGATAAGATTATCTTTTCATTCTGATCTCCTTTACCAAGAGTTTGTATCAAGTCCATACTCTTGCTAAAGTGGGGGCTTAATGTATCATCTTAAAATGGAAGCACTTCCATGATAAGAGTGTTTAGCCCTCTGAGTAAGTAGTTTGGGGTCATGTTAAGTGCCTTGATCGGGTCTTGGCATGTATTTGGCTTTTCCCCCTGTTCTGCTTCACTCTGCACTTATTTTCCACTTCCTATCTGCATTTCCTGGCATTCTAGGCTGGGGTCCTGAGGTTTTTGACCTCAAGGTCAAAGTCAACCTTGAGGGTCAAATTCAACCTCAACTCTGACCTAGGTCAGGGTTGACCTCGAATCTAACCTAGGGTAGAGTCGACCTCATCCTTGACCCCCAGTTCAAATTTTAAGTTTTTCTGATTTTTGGGTATCGGGTTTCAGAAAGATTCTTTTTCCCGCCTCCAAGTCGGCCATTTTGGGTTTTAGAATGGTAAATCCTTAAATTACATTTAATATGGGTCCATTTCTAGGGGTTAAGGTTAATTGGGATTTAATTCCCCAATGTCGGCCTTCTTTAGAGGTTTATGCCCTAGTTCACTATAAAAGGAGGCCTTCCTCTCTCATTTTTATCATCAAGTTTTGTGAAAACACATCCATTCTCACCAAGCAATCTCTCAAGCTCTCAAGTGCAAGCAAGTGAATTCAAGAATTCAAGCAAGCCTTCAAGCATTCAAGTGTTCAAGCATTCATCCATCAAGGAGATCCATTGTCAGCCATTGACGGATTCAATCTCTTTGGAGCCCCCTTGAAGATCCATCCTTCTACATTCATCCAAGTCTCCTCATATGCAAAGATCTATTCAAGATTGGTCTTGAAGATCAAATGCCATTGATTTGAGACATCCTACATTCATTGAAAACATCCATTGGAGCATCCCTACTTGTGGATTTGAGGATTCGAATCCTCTACAAGGACTTCAACATAAGCAAGGTGAATTGTTTCATTTGCTTTGTTTATGCACATTATAATTCAATTCAATTTCAAGGTTAATTCCTAAATTGGGGTTTGACCAAGGCAAACCCCCCATACAAACAACAAAACCCTATTTTTCTTGTAGGTGCAGGTGCGGAATTTCGGATCTGAGATTGGATTTGGATACCCTTTTCGGTGAACTTTCGAGATCTGCGAACAAAGTCAAAGTCAACCTTTAGAATAAGAATCTAGCATTTGACCTTTTATGAGGGTCAAAGACTACTTGTTGTTAGAAAGATAAAAGTTTTCTGGGTTTTCTTCGTCTTGACATTTCCAATCGAAATAGGTTGCAAAATTGCCTGAAACTACACAGACATCAGAAATTGGTATTTTCTAGATTTGCCCTATTTTGAGGTTAGTATTTGCCTTTCAATTATTTCTGATTTCAAGCACAATTCTATTATAGGGAAATATGAGGTTTTCTTCCTCTTTCATATTCTCCATAGATTGATTCGATTGTGGATTAACCTTTTGGTTGATCAATTTGGATCTCTCCTTTGGGAAGGATCTCATATTTCCCCCATACATACATTCAATTAGGTGATTCCACTTTACCCCTATTCACTTGTGTGGAAATCCTCTTGGTAGCCAATTCAAGATCTTCTTGTTCCTTGACTATATATGCAATTTATCTTTTCGTAGTCTCAAGAAAAAGTTGTCAATCACATTCCTAGATTATATATGTGATGTGCCTTTTCTAGACTCGAGCAAAAGTAGTCCATGGTTGGCCTTGGGAGATTTCTCGTAGTGTTCAACTACCTTGCTTAATTTGTTCACCCATCCTTACATTATTTTAAACACAATGTGGGAGTCTAGAAACACACTACCCAAACATGGATTACAAATCCATTTTCATATATATGAGTTTGTGCATAGCGTTGCTTTCCTTGGCAATATACCCAATGTTGGTGTGAAGATAGTACAACGAAAATGTTTTGAAGGAGGAAGGTTGTGCTATTGGTTTTAGGATATTTGGAAGGATGCCACAAGAGTTTTTGAGGATGATAAATGGGACAACATCCAAGCCTCCCCAACAAAAAAATACCTTTTGCCATATTTTCAAACAAAAAAATATTGCACTTAAAGGTAAAAATCAATTATGTATGCCACCACTAGAGAAGAAAATCAATGGAAAGGTCTCTAGGCATAGGTTTCAATCTAAAACTGACATATACACAAAATGTGGAAGCATGCGAACTATTTGACAAAATGCATAATGTAGATGTGTTCTCTTGGAATGCAATGATTACTAATTATTTATTTGTTTCCCAAATAAAAATAATTGGGAGCCATATATAGGGAGAGCACAAATCATTTATTAAATCCCGTAGGGCATGACGATGCTATGGGCAAGAGATGCATGTTTTGAACTAGGAGAGAGTGGGATGAGTATTCTATTAAACAAGAAATCTTGCAATTCCACAAACAAGGGTCATTATCTAAATATCAATTCAGCTAATTTTGGACCTTGCTTTAGAATTGTAAACTATACCATAAAAAATGAATTTTTTCATAAAACACTATTTGTCTACTCTATAAAACATCTTATCATAATATTCCTTTGGAGTATCATTTAAAAATGTTCAGTATGTACTACAACAATATAAAATGACGTATTAGTCATATTTTTTTTATATTAGAAATCATTTACAAATAGCAGCTCCTTTCGAACAAACACACTAGAAACCATAAGCCAACTAAGAAAACCAAGAGTCACAATAAGATGTCCCTACAAAGATTTGAGCTTGAGTCTCCACAATGAAAACCCAATGCTTTTAACCAATTAAGTTCAACTCCTTGGATGTATTAATCATATATTATAATGAAGTATATACTCAATATAAGGTATGTATATGTTTTAAAAAAAATTAAATTTGAATATATATTCATCCCCTATCATCCCTGAAAAATATCCTCTCAACTATGATCACTAAAATGTTACTTGTTGTCTTGTCCTCCCCATCCCAAAATGCCATAGAACATAGGATACAAAGTACATGACTTCAACTTGGAATTTTCAATCAGCTTATACTCCATAAGTTCATGAGATTTAACTATTTTGAACATTTGAAGTTACCACAATGTAAAGGATTGTTGAAGTGAGTGGTTTGAGTTAATAGTTTGTGCTTTCCCATACTCCTTCCATGATCCCTTTCATTCCTAGAGAATATAATCTATGACTAGAAAAATGTTTTCGTTTTTGACACTGGTATATATTTTCAGTCCAAACCCAAGGGTGGATTTTACGAGACACCTTGCTTCCTATAAAATAGTTGTTTCTTAATTTGTTATGAGTGCCTAAGAACCCGAGAGTATAGAAATTAATTTCCATGTGGTACTTTGAGTTTGTAGTGATTGCATTGCATTGATCAACATTATATCTATCTCTAAAATTGGTCTTCTTAAGTTGCTAGAGGTCGTGAAGATGCCTTTGTGAAGGAACCATTGCCTACCACTTTTCTTATTGCAAAGAGGAAATTATACATCCATTCATAATCCTCAACTGATGCCCATCTTCGTTAGAAATGAAATTGTGTTTTAACATGCTTAATGTGACATAATTATTCAGTTCTATATTCATTGTAAAAGCAAGAAACAATTACATTTAATGTCCAATTCTTGATAATTGGTTCTATGGTTGAAAATCTATAACAAGATAATAATGTCTTCAAGTACTTGGAATTCGTATTCTTTCTTCCCTGTAATGAAATGTCAATGGTGTCAAGATTTTTTAATCAATGCTTTCGTGAACATATTAAGCTATGTCGTTAATGCCTTTTAAGTATTTAACAATTGAATTACAGTTTAAGGCATCAATACAAACTGTTGGCTTTTACTTTTGTTATAGGATAACGGTTATGTCAATAAGGAAGATGTTTTATGTGTCAGAATTAATGTATTAACATCTTCCTCTTCAATATTGACATTATTTAATGGTGCTTAGTGGGTTATTTTGCCTTCTGATTATTGTCACTATAAAAGTTTGGAAATTAAAATAACAAGTTTATTTCTAACAATGTAGCATATTCCTTGTTGAGGATTTAACTATTGTTTGGCAACTCTGCCAGTACTCTCCAAGTTGCCAAGTACTCTGTTTTTTGTTGGGCCAGTGTTTACAAATTTAATTCACGAGTTTTCTTTGTTTTTGCTATAAAATCATGCATTTTCTCTTTTGAGATACCAATTTTTAATGCAATACATTTTTTCATTAAATTTTGCAAAACAAAAAATGTTTCTTAACATTTTTTAAGTTTTAGTAGTTGCCGAATTTTCCCCAAATTTTTGTCAAGTACATTTTTTTGGACTTGCCAGTACTCAACTAGTTTGAGTCTGCAAATCATGATCTAAGTGCATACTGCTAAGCCCATTCTAATGGCATGAGATGATACTGACCCATTTTTAATGGTTTATGGCATTTATAAACACTCTCCCAAAGTTTGTGGTATTTCTGAGATTATCAAATCCATCTCTACCAACTATTACACACATGTTTCTGGTGGCATGAGACAATTCGGGTAGATCAGTTCTGTGAACATTCAAGAGCAAATCTAATGCTGTCTTCATCATTGGCTCTGTTAAGATTCCAAACACTTGTAGACTAAACTACTATGATCCACACACAACATATGATACTGCCAAGTATAGACAATGTTGTTCTTTGCCCTTGAAGAGATATCATTACATCTGATTGTCAACATTGCTTCCACGCATGACACATCTAAATTCCCATAGTTTAGAGACCAGACATCTTATGGCATGCTGAATAACTACTATAGCACGGTGTACCGAAGAATATTATTGGCTCCTTGGTCGTCTGTTGGTATTAATATAAACCCCTACTAACATCTATATTACTGCAATATTTCTTTTTAAAATTTGTAAACAATACGATTTTCTATACATGTTCATGCTTAGTAAAATAAGAAAAAGAAAAAGAAAATGCAAACAAGTGGACGCTTTTACACTAGGTTTTGCAAGCCGATGGTTTGAAGTTTTGGCCTTCAGGATAGAAAACTGAAACAACTATCCAACAACAATTTGATGATTTTGTCTAGAGTATTTCATCTACCCAATTAGCAGTTCTAGGAATTATTAAGTTCTTGGTCATTTGAGATTAAAATCATTAAATTCCTTCAACCATTTTGGATCTCTCACATGATGGGAATTTGATCCTAGGTCTTCTATTTGGCAGCACTATTTCTACCCTTAACTAAGCCCGACAAAGATTTGTGATCAAATGCTCATGCAAATACATATTAAATTATTTTTGTCATATTTATATACAATGGTCAATTTAGTCTTTAGGATATATTTTAGGAAAATTCTTTATTCTTTCACTTTATTAGTTGTAAGTCTTATCGTGTTACTTGTTGCTCTTATCCTATTTGGATAGAGTGCTTTGTAGTCATATTTATGCAGACTTCCGCTCCTCATATAATACTGAATGTCTTGGTAATCATTCTGTGTTATATTATTCATAATATGATATGAGAGCCCAAGTCAAGCTTTGTGATCTGAGAATGTGACGACCTGTGGACTAGTGCGGACAGTGACGATTGGATGAACATTCGAACCATGGAAAGACACACGTACAAATTGTACAAAACTATCAAGTTCAGAAGTTTCGCACAACCTGGTTCAAGAAAATCGCAAGATATTTTACTGGAAATTGCGGAATTTTTATTGCTAAAACTATGTGTTTTATTTTTTCTCCAAATTACACGTTTGTACTGCTCAAGGTCACGCAACATTTTCTCTGAAAAAAGTGATGAGTTTGTGGGAAAATTTGTGACTGATTAATCTGCATTTTGGCACTTGTTTAATGTGTCAAAACCTCATTGCTTGTTTCTAGCATTGAAAGTTGTGTAGATAGGAATGTGTTTTACAGCGATTTTTTAAAATCATGGGCTTCCTGATAATTTTGAGGGCTACAGATCTTCTACACACTCTAAAATCACATGGGAATATAATCTGGCTAGGGTTTTAAGCAAGTATTTGACATTTTTTTTAACAAAATCATGGGTTTTATTTTGCTGACTAGGGTTTGATTACAAAATTTGCAAGGTTTTCAAGAAATCTTCAGGGTTTCTATTGATGAGCACACGATTGCACTGAAAGGTGGCAGTGAATCAGTATAACAACTTTTAAAAATTTAAACTTTATCAATCACAATTACAACAATCATTCAAATACAAAGAACACATGAACACAATATTTACGTGGAAACTCTTACGGAAGAAAACCATGGAAAATTATTTGCTTTACATATTAATTTCTTTTACAAATTTAAAGGCACGAACCCCTCGTTCAAAATTCCGGTCTCGTAATCTTGCTTGATCAACAGATGATGGATCCACAATTCACAATAAATCTCTTTCACAAATCTGCTATAAAAACATCCACAAATCTGCTGTAAAGTCTTCTATAATCTGATCATAAGACTGTCATAAAATATCCACAATCTCTTCCCAAAACTCTGTTACAAACTCTTCATATACTTCACCTTGGATCTTCATTAATATTTTCCAGAGTTGCCAGAAACTCCTCTGTCCCTCTTTGGGCGCGCGTATCCCCGTATCCAATCTGGAAACATATCCGATACTGCTTGGATACATGTCGAATATTGTACTCATGTCTACCTAAAAAAAACTTAATTTTTGCAACCATGCAGAATACTATGTGATTTGATTTTTTATAAAGATTTGACATTAATCTTTCCAAATTTAATTTAAAAAAAACTCTATTAATGCAACTTTAAAAAAAAAACTGGTATAAACAAAACCTGCACTAAATGAGAAAGACAAATAAAATGTTTTTCTATTTAGGCAACCCAGTTTTTGGGTTATCTTCTAATGCAATTCTATTATTTTTGCAAATTCTTAAGTGTTAAATTAACTTATAAATATTTATGTAGCATTTATGTGTCAATATTACTTTTGAAGTAATGAAAATCTCCTCTAATAACTTAGAAAACTGTGTTAAATATACATGTGTTTTTTATTAATGTTGTATCCAACGGTATCCATATTAGGAGTCTTAAAAAATTGCCATATCTATACCCAATACCATTTCTCTTTATTTTTATCCATATCCGTATCCATGCATCTTTGATATTTTCTCTTAATCTGGTTTATATATATTATATATTTGATTGTCTTCACACACAATACACACTTCTCTTTCATCATTCAACCTCTATATATCTACTTGTCAATAAGACATGCCTTTTCACAAATGAAGAAACACCTTTTCAAAACACAATTACTTTAGTCAGCACCTTTTCCTTAACACAAATCAAATGCATCTCTATTATATTCTGCAGCACACCCTTTGAAACTTTATTATTGCATCGCACCTTTTCATTATTGTTTATGACTAATACAATCTTCTTTCTGCTTTATTGATTAGAATATTAACTGATCCCATTCTTTAATGGATCACACTTCTTAACAAATCGTTTAATCTGAACTGCACCATTTCAATATGAACCGTAAGTCATAAATGAGCTGCCACCTTAAAACAAGTTTATCACCTTAGTAGCGGGTTAGTACTTGTTTGACTTGTTTTACATGATTGTCGTTTATCTTGATTTCTGTCAGTTCTAAACCATACACCCATTCATTGTCTAATAGTCTAACTCCAATCACTGCAAGCTTAAATCATTGCATTGTCTATTAATTACATATGCTATTTGGTCATAGTACATATTGTATACACTTAAAAATGGCTTCGTTAATTAATTAAATATTTATTATTTAATTACTATTGACTTGATAAATTAATTAAATATTTATTATTTAATTAATAATTATTCTTTTATTTATTAAATAAATCATTCAATTTATTTAGTGAATTCTCTATAGTCTATTCTTCTATCCCAAGTCTTCTAATTAGTCTTATTAAAGTGATTTAATTAAGTACACAATCACCTAAATATGACTAAGTTTCCTAGTCCACTCCACCTACCTAGTCACCTGACACATTACTTTGGCTAAGATAAATAATTATTATTAATTATTTATTTACAATTATTCTCACCCACACATGTCCTATTCTTAAAAGCTATGTGGCCTCATAGGACTTAGTCTCATGACCACGTGTCCTCTCAACAACCAAGTCAAGAGACATTCCCTATTCCTAAGGGGTTTCTCAAGCCACCTCTAAGGGTCAAAGGTGACTCATAGGACACTTGTGCAAAGAGTCCTCATGAGGAAAAGATCTCTCCCTCTTTCTCTCTTTGGTCTTTGTGAGACACTTGACATGTGTCTTTCCCTTCCACCTTCTTCTCCTCCATGTCAATGTGAGAGAAACACCATCCCTATTCTTCCTCTCACATTCCAACTACATCCCCCTTTCTCTCAATTCCTTCAACCAAGTCAATCCTAGCCCTAGGATCTTCCACCTTTCATTCTCAACCGTAGGATTGTGCCACCTAGGCCTAGATCCTTCAAAACTCTATAAAAAGAGCCTTATTTCCCATTTGAGAGCTAATAGGTATTTTGATAAAAGACATTCAAGCAATCAAGCATCCAAGCATTCTAAGAGCAATCAAGCATCCATACTATCACCATTTCATTTGCATTCCATCCATTAGTTTGCATAAGCTATTGTGCACTCATTTCATTCAATCTCCACACTTTGGTAGCATCTTGGGAGAAGGCTTCATTTGAAAATCTAAGAGCTCAACATCTTCAAGAAATCAAAGCTAGGAGGACAATGGAGACAAGCTACATGGTAGGTAAAGGTAATTAAATTAGTTTCATCATTTCATAGTTACTTTGCATTCTTTATTGTGTTTGCATTAGATAGATTCATTGGCTTTAATAGTTAATTTATCATTTCTAGTTGTTAAACATCTAATTTGCATACATTTTTGGCGCTAGAAGGAGGGTCAGCCTCCATTTTTAACATTTTATTTTCTTAGTTTTTTCGTGTGCAGACGTTTCCAAGTTATTTCTGCGCATTCATTCGCGATTCCTGCACATTCATCCATCTATTTTGCGCATTCATTTTTCGATCACATCAGTCATTTTCTATCTTTCCATTTTCATTTCGATAAAAATCTGTGCATACATTCCACTTTGCTGTGCATACATTCAAATTTCCAGCGCTTACATTGCATTTTTCTGCGCATCAATCATTCTGTTGTGCGCATCTGTTTAACAATTCTACACATTGATTCACTGTTATTGCGCATTTCTTATTGATAGTATTTAGGTTAAAAATTTTGATTTATTTGGATTTTAACTAACCTTTAACAAAGTTTTATTTGCTCTGGTAGCTTTTAGGCTATTTTGCAGGACGTTTAGTAGAAGACCCTATTGCTAAAATTTCTAACATATTTCTTTGCAGGGATTCCTAAAGGGTTTGCAAAATAAACCATAACCTCGTTTGGGCTCTAAAATAAGACATGCATTTGCTTTGTGTGTATTCTTTAGTATAGCTCAAGTGTCTATTGTGTTTTGCTTAATAGCATATCTGTAATCCCAAAATTATAATAACGTATCCTCTCCCCTTGCCATTCGTGGACCTTGGGTGTAAGATAAATTGTTATAATTTTTAGAGGGCGGTCTTTGGTGGGAAAAGAGGTACTCACCCCAAGGAACGACCCAACCGGTAACAGGCTAAAGCCAAGCCCTTCCAAACTGGTATATAAAAAATGCTAGTGTGATTAGTCTCACATTAGACAGGTGTGAATTCGTTGTGGCAACCAAAATCTCCTCTAGTACCCTAGTGGTGCGTTAAAGTCCTACTTAGTAGAGGTGAAAGTCTTTCTTTGAAAAGATTGAGAGAGCCCCCTTAATTGAGAAAATGACGTGATCACAACCACCTGAACAGATGTCCTTACTAAAAACTTTTGTTTAGTGGCCAAAAACCTTCTATCTGCTGGCTCAAGGAGTCACCCAAGCTTGTGAAGACACCCCACATTACTCACGGTTCATAGTAGAGATAGCAGTTCTTTGGGAAGTAATGACCCATTGAATTTAGAACTTGATGTGCCTAAGAAGTGAGTGCACTGTAAGAAGGAGCCTGTGCCTCCAAGTTCCTAGGCTGTCCGCTGTGAATTTGTGTGGTTGGATTTTATTATCCTAGTGGGGATTCAGCAGATATCGTCCTTGCCAACCATAGGATTGTAAGTGTGTTTGTGCATTCATATTAGCATAGTTAGATTAACATCATTTCTATCTTGTGTGTATGTGTTTATGCATTTTTTACTTTGCCAAAAAAAAATATACCAGAAAACACCAAGAAAATCCAAAACATTTTAATTCAGATCAAAACTTCAAAACTTGCGCATATATCACATATTTCTGCGCATTTGATCAAAATTGCTGCACATTTATCCAAATTTGTTGCGCATATATTCAGACTGTCTGCGCTTTTGAGTATTACCAGTTCACATTTGTTACATCTTGTTGCGCATATATTTCATTTTGTTGCGCATTCATCAATCTGTCCTGCGCATTTGTTGTTGCACATTTACAACAGTGAGCATTTTCACAAACTTTGCAATTTTCAAAATCACTTTTTTAGATACCCATTTTCGTCCTTAGTAAGATTCTGGAGAAATAGTCAAGTTACATAGACTTCTGATCTTTAGTTTGACCATTTTCATCACTTTTCATCATTCCTTCATCAAGATTCATCAAATCATTTTCTTCCAAATCTTTGAAATTCTCAATTTTGTGTTGAAACATTATCTTATCCATCAGATTTTGATCTTTGTGAGTTTACCATATCAGGATATATCATCCTTAACCACCAAACTTACGTAGGTTATTATCTCTTGATTTCTCTTTGTCATATCATAGTGAGATCTATACCTCCTATTGACTTAGAGTTTATCAAGTTGTCTTGTCACTTTTCAACATATTTCAATATCTTTTCTATCAGTCACTTTCCATTTCTTCTCATCCAAAATCTTTCATCTCACAATCAATTCTTTCAATTTTATGGTTCAAACTCAATCTCAGAAACTCAAACAAGCCATTAATCTAGAATCCCTAGACAAGATGGAAGGAAATACCAGCAACGAAGAAAATCTTTGGCCCGAAGCTCCTAAGAAAACTTCACTTTTTACATCCACTGACGAACCCACCGATGACGAACTTATGGAAGCTTCACAAGATCCTCAATTTTATCATGTCATGGAAAGACTCTTAGGCTTGGATAAAGAGATGTATTTCTTCATGCTTGCTCAACAAGGAGCTAAGTTACCAAGTGATTTTGATGTTTCTTATCTTAGAGAACCAACTCACACAAACAATCAACAAATTCCTAAAGGTTCTCAAGATACTCATGGAGCAAAGGAAACCAATCAGCAATCCAATGCTTCTCATAGTCATGAACAACACACTATTCTCAAAATGATCAGCAAAATCATGCTTTACAAAACAATACTTCTCACAACAATGTTTCCCAAAATTCTCAAGGAAACACACCATCTTTGGATCCAGTCCTATAACAAATCCAGATGCTTCAACAAAAAATCCGTGACATCCAAACTGGATCATCAACAAAGAAATATTCCTTGGATGATATATGTCCTTATCCTTTTGATAAGAACTTAGCAATGATTTCATTCCCTCCTCATTTTGAGGTACCAAAATTTGACAAATACAAAGGGAATTCGGATCCACAAGACCACATTCGTGAGTTTTGTGTTGCTTGTATTGAAGTCGCTCACAATGACACTTATCTTATGTGACTATTTCCACGAAGTTTAGGAGGACAAGCCATGGAATGGTTCTCTAAACTACTCCCAGGTATCAAATCTTTCAATGAGCTTCTTGACAAATTTGTGACTCATTATTCATATAACATCAAACATGAAGTCACTATGCTTGATCTTTGCAATGCACATCAAAAGAATGGAGAACCTTTCCTTACTTTTTTGCAAAGATGGCGTCAATTGTTTTCCAAATATCCACGAATGATTCCCGAACAAGAAAAGATGGATATTTTTGTGCATAACCTTACACCAGAAATGAGTTATAGGTTACAATTGCAATGTCCACCAAATTTCAATAAGCTCGTAGAAAATGGTATCAAGATTGAGGAAGCCATGGTCAAAAAAGATGAGATCAAACTTTATTCTAAAGACAATGCTGGATCCTCAAATTCCAATTCCAACAACTATAAAAATGACAAATCAAAGTTTTGGAATAAAAATAAAAACATTGTCAATGATGGGATTGTTGATAATCGTAATGTCAAAACAACACAACCCCTTCTCAATCTCACCAGTCAGGCCAATGCTACTCAAGGAACCTACAACAATCAATCATTAAATCAAAATACCAACAAAGATTCATCCAAACCGAGCTTGCCTTTTATGTCACCTCGAAGAAACTTTACTCCTTTGGGGGAATCTCTCGAATCAGCATTACGGAAGTTAATCACAAAGAAACTCATTACGCTTCCTGAAATGAAAGATTTTGAACCTAGGGTGAAGCCTTCTTGGTGGAATGAGAATGATTATTGTGAATTTCGCAGAGGTAGAGGACATAAAACAAATGATTGCAAAAGACTCAAAAATGTAATTCAAGACTTAATCGAAAGCGGTGAAATTGGTGTTGACGGACATGTCTCGAATGAATCACATACAGCTTTCAAAGATCCACTTCCTGAGCATGAAAAAGGGGGTTCTTCCAACAATAAGAGTGACAATCAAGCCAATTATAATTCCACTCCCTATCGATATGTTGGTAACATTTCTGAATGTCATCCTTCTATGTATTATGCCAATGTCATTACCATCAAAGGAAAATCAGAGAGTCAACCAGTCCAAGCTACTACTCGTGCTCAAGCCAAAGTTACTCTCCAAGGAGTCCAATCTAAACCAAGCACTACACAAAATAAGTCTGTTTATGTCCCAAAGTCTATCCCAAATATTTCCAACCAGTATAATCTTTTGGAACAACTTAAGAAAACACCTGCCCAGATATCCATCTTAGAGCTTTTGTGTCTTTCTCCATCTCACAAAGATATCCTTGAAAAAGCTCTCTTAGAGACCCAGGTTCCCACAACTCTAGATCATAATCAATTTCAAGCTATGGTGGGCCATTTAATGACCCCACATTATTTGTCCTTCACTGAAAATGATGATTTAGCCATTACCCAACCTCATAATGCTCCCTTACATATCAAAGTCCTTGTCCAGAATCACAAGATTAAAAGAGTATTAATAGATGGGGGAGCTGGCTTGAATATCTGCATGTTAAAGTTAGTCCTTGCATTGGCATTTTCTGAGAATGTTGTTGATCCAACAAAGAAAATCACAATAAAAGCTTATGATGAGGAAGAGAGATCATCCAAGGGGTCCGTTGTTCTTCCAATTAGAATTGGTCCTATTGTCAAAGATGTATCTTGTTAAGTTCTGGACATGGATCTTGCTTATAATATCCTTTTGGGAAGACCATGGATTCATTCCATGCAAGCTGTGCCATCGACTTATCACCAATGTATAAAATTCCCTCATAATGGTCAGGAGATCACTATTAAAGGAGATTCTAATCCTTTTCAATATTGTAGCAATGTGAAGACTTCTGATTCTTTGGTTCCTTATAATCGTACTGGATCTTCTGCAACTACACCTAGTGATCCTAGTAATATAGCATCAACTTCTAAATCGGATGGGATCAAGATAGACATCAAAGAAAGCAGTATGGGAGAATATACTTTAGGTCAAGCTCTTTGTATCACTGAGTTACCTTTATCTCCCAAATCATATGGTAGATCTTTGATCACTAAACAACAATTAGAACCCCCTTCCACACTTGTTTATAACACATTTATAAGTGGGGGCACAATATCCAAAGAGGCAGTTGAGCGTAATGCAAATTATTAGCTTAAGACACAGAAGATTGAAGAGGATACTAAACATGAATGTATATCACTTGATGTCTATGGAAAAGGGTATACTTTGCTACAAAAGATGGGATATCAAGGTGGTGGACCTCTAGGGTTACAAAGAGAAGGTGTTATAAAACCAATTTTGTAAAATCTCAATTATCAAAGAGACACTACAGGATTAGGATATAAAGGTGAAGGACCAAAAGAACCAAAAGGAAAAGCAAAAATCCCAGCTTTTCATGAGACATCTAAAGCTCTTGCCTTACAATTCAGAAAGCATGGTATGTATGTAGATCCAGAGAAACAAAGGATAGCTCAAAGAATCATTGATAGACTTGAAGATAATGATGATTCTGATTCTAATGATTATGAATGGGATTCCTTATCTGATTATACTGAAGAAATAGGAGTCGATGTTGTCCATCAATATAGTAATGATTACCATGAGGGTGAGATTTCAATGAGTGACTCACTAGGATTGGTCCCACGTAATACTACTCGTGTCGATCGTGAGCGAAGTGATCATTATCTTGTGACAGATGATTCGGATGAGAGTATGGAAATAGACCTCGCTGATACCATCATAAACCTTGACAACTTTTCAATCAATACTATCTCTACTTTTGAAACCAACCCAAATGATCCAATGCCCCTTGTCCGTCCTGACCTTATCGATTGGGATTCTCCCGATCACCTAGAACTTGATGTCTTCCATAATGATGACGTGATCATTGACTATCTTGGCATCAGGGATCATTTACCACCAGGGGATCACAAGTCAGGATTTTCGATAGAACTCAATGACATGGCCTATTTTGGAGAGAGTGCCAATCCTTTCAGTCATAAAAATATAAAAATAATCAACAGATCTAATGGTGAAAACCACTCAGTGGCAGTATTAGATCCAAAAATAGTAAAAAGAAAAGATGCCTCTGATGGTGAAAACCTCTTTGAGGTGCCTGACGATGGAAGGATTGACACTCTTCCCAACTATCTATATCGAGAGCAATCTGCCATTCTTATAGAACCAATAGTACCACTTAACATTGGAACAGAGGAGTCTCCACGCATCCTCAAAGTAGCAGCATCCTTGACAGAATCAGAGAAAGAAGCTTTTGCAAAAAATTTCAGAGAAAGACAAATCAACTTTGCTTGGTCCTATGCTGATATGCCTGGTCTGGACCCCAAACTCATTATGCATCATTTATCTATCAAACCAGGTGTAAAACTAGTTAAGCAGAAGCTCCGCAAAATGCATCCTCACATTGCTGTAATGGTGAAAGCAGAATTGAAGAGGCTCTTAGATGTTGGGTTCATTCGTGCTATTGATTATGCTAAGTGGATTTCCAATATTATTCCTATCTCAAAACTAGACAAGTCTATTCGGATTTGTATTGATTTTCGAGATCTTAATAAAGCTTGTCCGAAAGATGACTTTCCTCTGCCAAATATTGACATGATTGTTAACCTAACAGTTGGGCATGAGATTTTATCATTAATGGATGGATTTTCTGGCTATAACCAATTCAAGATTGCACCAGAAGACTAGGAAAAAATTGCTTTTACTTGTCCATGGGGTACATACTGCTGGAATGTGATGCCATTTGGCCTCAAAAATGCTGGAGCAACTTATCAAAGAGCCATGACCACGATCTTTCATGACATGATGCATACCATCATGGAAGATTATGTTGACGACATTTTAGCAAAATCCAAAGACAGAGCTGGTCATTTGGGAGTGTTGGATAGAATATTCACCCGGATGGAAAAATATCAGATTTGACTCAATCCAAAGAAATGTGCATTTGGGGTCACATCTGGCAAACTGTTAGGGTACATTGTCTCAGCTAAAGGAATCGAAGTAGATCCAAAAAATGTTAAAGCAATATTGGAGATGGCTTCCCCCACTAACATCAGTCAGCTAAGATCTTTACAGGGGCGTCTACAATCCATCCAAAGATTTGTTTCTCAACTAGCATATTGCAGTCATCCCTTTCAACATTTGCTGCATAAAAATATCTTATTCCAATGGGATGATCAGTGTGAGGAAGCTTTCAACAAAATCAAGCAATATCTAGCGAATCCTCCAACTCTGATGTCACCAATTCTGGGCAAGCCACTCTTGCTCTACATTTCAGCCATGACAGCTTCACTAGGTGCTCTTCTAGCTCAGCAAGATCATGAAGGAAAAGAAAAAGCCATCTATTACATCAGTCGCACTCTAGTGGGATATGAGTTAAACTATTCCCCTATTGAAAGAGCATGTCTGGCTGTTGTCTTTGCTTCATAGAAGTGGCAACATTACATGTTGTCACATTATACTCAGCTTATTGCAAAGATTGATCCTTTAAAGTATTTGTTAAGCAAGACAACATTGACAGGCAGGTTGGCTAAGTGGGTCATGCTACTTAGTGAGTTTGATATTGAATATGTAGATAGGAAGGCTATCAAAGGTCAAGTGATCGCAGATCAACTAGCTGATGCTCCATTAACGGATGACCAACCTATACACACAGAGTTTCCTGATGCTCATATCTTAGCTTTGTCCACACAAACATGGAAATTATACTTTGATGGCTCATACACTCAGCAGGGTTCAGGAGCTGGTATTCTTCTTATCATGCCACAAGGATACACTATTTCAAAGTCTTTCAAGTTATTATTTCCTTGCACTAATAATGTAGCAGAATATGAGGCTTTGCTGATTGTGTTAAAAATGGCTTTACAATGGAACGTATCTGAAATAAATGTCTACAGAGATTCTCAGCTAATTGTCAACCAGGTTAATGATGATTATCAAACCAAAGATGATAAGTTATTGCCATATAAACGTATGGTTGATGATTTTAAAAAGTATTTTTCTATCATCACTTTTGAGAAGATTCCTCGGCATGAAAACAAGGCTGTCGATGCCATGGCAATGATTGCTTCTTTATTTTATATAGAAGATACCAAGGCCCGTTTTGAGTTCTTGGTGGAATCCTTGACTTGTCCCTCATATGATGAGCCTGATATGAGTATTATATGTCATCTGATTGGACATGACTCCCCAACCTATGGAAAAATCTATTCTTATCTCAAAGATAACACCTTACCTCCCAACCTATCCCGAAATCAAAAATGAACTTTTCTCCACCAAACCTCCCGCTATGTCCTAATATCTGATACCCTTTATCGGCGAGGTTTTGATGGTACTCTCCTACGATGTCTCAAACATGATGAAGCTCAACTTTCCTTACGTGATGTACATGAGGGTATTTGTGGGACACATTCGAGTGGTCCCTCTTTGGCTAAGAAACTCATGCATATGGGTTATTATTGGCCTACCATGGAAGCAGACTCCTTTCATTTTGCTAGGGCATGTAAGAAATGCCAGATACATGGAAACCTTATCCATGCTCCAGCTCAAGAGTTACATCCTTTTACAACTACTTTGCCATTTAGTCGGTGGGGGCTCGACCCCGTGGGTGCTATCAACCCTCCATCTTCTAACGGTCACAAATGGATTCTCACTGCCATAGAATACTTTACTAAATGGATTGAGGCCATTCCATTAATCACCGCCACAGGGAAACAAATATCCATGTTTATCTTACACTATATCATTTGCAAATATGGTATACCTATGTATCTTATCACAGATCAAGGGAAACAATTTCAAAACTAGGACACAGATGACTTGTGCGCCAAATTCCACATCACCCACAACTATTCCACCATCTACTATCCCCAAGGAAACGGCCAAGTTGAGGCGTCAAACAAAACAATTGTTAAAATCCTATAAAAGACTGTCAATGATGCTGGCCATGACTGGCATCTCCAACTTAATCCAGCCTTATGGGCTTACCGCACCTCCATCTATACTCCTACTGGAGCCACTCCATATTCCCTTGTCTATGGATCTGAAGCAGTCCTACCCCTCGAGGTCGAGTTGCCTTCACTACGTGTTACTCTTAAAGATTTAATTCCTAATGAAGAGTATAGAGTTGCACATTTGACTGAATTGGAACTCCTAGATGAACGCCGTCAGTGAGCTTATGATCATTTCAAAGTTTATCAGCAGCGTCTGTCCTGTCAGTACAACAGCAAGGTAAAGATCAAAGACTTTCGGTTGGGTGACTTAGTCCCTCGAGAAAATCCAAAGAATCAACAACACCATGAAAAGAAGGGCAAGTTTGAACCAAATTGGTTAGGACCTTTTGTGATTATAGTAGTCTATGGTTCTGGGGCCTATCAGTTATCTACACCTGAAGGGGATCCCTTGGATGAACCGCTTAACATCATCCATCTCAAGAAGTTCTATCCCTGAAATCTCCATGCAAGGGGCATGTGTATAGTCTGTATATATATTCTGTAACTAAATAATAAAAAAATACAAAAAAATCACAAAATCAAAAGAAAACTGCAATAAAAGCATATGGTGAAAACCTGGAAACAGGCGCTATGTGTGACAAGTTAGCTCCTCTATCTATTAGGATTCTTCTAGTGTGTCCATTCATTGTATGTATCCACAATAAAATGGTTACTCAGTTCTTGTCCCCACCATGTATATATCATAATAAAATGGCCAGTTCATACACCATCCATTGTATCTACCCATAATAAAACCCCATCATAGCTTGATCTTTTGTCATGGTCTTCATCCTAGTCTTGTTGCATCTTTCTTCATCCATAATAAGTCAGTCCATCACCTAGCTGGGGGCATGTCCTCGACCTAGTTTGGGAAGTGGATCTATGATAGTCGTGACTCTTAGAGGACAAAATGGAGTTATTTTCACCAGGCAAGGTGAATGCAATCAAATGCTCTTTCACAATGGTATCTTCATGCTGAATCAGAATCTATGATCTATTCTTTTACTCGTGACTACTTATCTATACATCTTGACTATACATCATCATTTGAACTGATTAACATATCCTAAATCTATCTTTTTGGCAAAAGAAATGTATATTCATGGCAGGCATGTTAGAATGATTTGTTATAAATTATGCATTCATATCTAGATTTCATTGTTATCATGTTTCCTATGCTATTTCGGGATATCTTTGACATGAGTTTGAAACTCCCATATGTCATTGATTAGAATAGCCAAGATGGGGCATGATATTTTCTTTGATTGCTGTTTGTGGGGTATTTTTCGATGAAATTGAAGGAACAAGTAATTGGGGTGTCTATGTATAAGTGCCTTCATCCATTTCATAGTATGGACAACATGCAAATCATGTTGTTCTAACAAATGCTATTTATGGTGATATGCCATCGCATACCTCGACTCCAAATATTTGTTCTCTGTTTGTTACGCAAACGAAACTCAGGTCATCTCGGTTCAATTATACCTAGATGCTTATCAAGTTTGCAATATTAAACTCCATGCAAGAAGTGCTCAGGTCATCCTGGTTTCATTATACCATGATGCTTGCATTTTCTTGCAACATTACGAGCTCAATGATGAAAATCAAATTCCAGTTATTATGAAGTTCTAAGATATTACCTAAAGTTGTGGACATACATTCATTTCATTTTACATTTGCATTTTATCATCTCGTGAATTGCATTGCAGTGCTCCTTTTATAAGGTTTTGTGGGTTATCTTTCTAATTAGGTTATCTATTTTTCTTAAGTCCATTCTTCTTGTGTCAAGAAACATTGTTATTTCAGTTGAGGACATTTGGACAACCAAAAATACTTTGCACTTAATCATTTTAAAGCATGCATAATTCTTATTAGAAAAAGTGAAAAAGTGATTTTGAAAATTGATGAAGGAATGATGAAAAGGTTCAAACTAAAGATCAGAAGTCTGTGTAACTTGACTGTTTCTCCATAATCTTACTAAGGACGAAAATGGGTATCTGAAAAAGTGATTTTGAAAATTGCAAAGTTTGTGGAAATGCTCACTGTTGTAAATGCGCAGGACAAATTGATGAATGCACAACAAAATGAAATATATGCACAACAAGATGTAACAAATGTGAATTGGTAATACTCAAAAGCGCAGACAATTTGAATATATGCGCAACAAATTTTGATAAATGCGCAACAATTTTGATCAAATGCACATAAATATGTGATATATGTGCAGGTTTTGAAGTTTTGATCTGAATTGAAATGTTTTGGATTTTCCTGGTGTTTTCTAGTATATTTTTTTTTGGCAAAGTGAAAAATGCATAAACACACGCACACAAGATAGAAATGATGTTAATCTGACTATGCTAATATGAATGCACAAACACGCTTACAATCCTATGGTTGGCAAGGATGATATCTACTAAATCCCCACTAGGATCATATAAATCCACCATGTCCTCTCAACTGATCTCTCCATCCTCTATATCATCATCACTAAAGACGGCTCTGCACTCTGTAACTCCGTCGTGCCGATCATACTGTACCAGCTCGCCTGTGATGGGAAGATGGAGGATGCGATATACATCCTCTAATGTAACTGTCATCTCCCCTGTTGGAAGATGGAAGGTACTCGTCTCCGAGTGCCATCGCTCTACTAAAGCTGTCATCATACTCAGATTTGCCTGAATCTCAAGCGTATAAATCACATAATATAATCCGGACGCTCCAATCAATAGTCTATCTATCTCCGATAGTGTCGGTCTTAGATTTTGACTCATAGGATATCTCTCCCATGACATCAGACTATCTGTAATATCCTCCTATTCAAGTCAACAACAATCAACCTATCAGATTTCGATAAATTGATCTATCAATCTATATATCCTATCATATCAAATACAAACATGTTATTATCACGTGTTTCAACAGATGATTCTATCAATTATCTACGTTCAAGACTGGTTAACTAGCGAACATGCTACAATGTTGCCTATCTTGATCAAATCGATCATAATCAATCGCCGACAGATCCAATCAGCTTATCGACATCAAGTTTGACCTAATTGACTATCTAGTTTGACCACATTTTATCACTTCAAACACATGCGCAACATTGAAACATGTATGCGCAACATTCTTTAATAGTTGCATAGGTTTTCACCTATGCACAGTTTTATTTCACATTTGCGCAATAATTCTGCACAAATGCACAGGTTTTGACAAAAACGTAGTTTTATTGAACATTTGTGCCACAAATATGCACAAATGTGCTGATTTTGCAAATGCACATTTTTATTTAACACTTGCGCAACTCTAACATTCCTCTAGTATGCATGCGCAGTTTCCCTAAACGTATGCGCAGAAAGTTTTATTTTTCTGCGCAAACGTTCCTAGTTTCTGTGCATTGGTGCGCCGAAACTGCGCATTCATTCCACCCCTCAAAACAAAAAAAATTCCTAATCTAATCTACCATTCAATCTATCCTAAACATGCTAAAATTCTACTCTAACATGCATCAAATCATGAAATTACCAAGGAGGATCGAGTCACCTACCAGTTCACCCGAATTGGGTGGTCGCTGGAAGCGTCTGACTCTCTCGAAGCGGTGATCTGACAAATGGAATGGCATCCTGACGGCTCTGCTCTTCTCTCTCTCGCACTCTGATATCCCAATGACAAGTGTGCACAATGAGCCTATTGTGGACCCCTAAGCCCTATTTATAGCCTGTGGATCCTATGTGCTTGGTGTGTGGACCCTATCTCTCATTTTTCTTCCATTTCACCCCATTTTCACCCACCTTTTCATCTGTTTCTTTCGTGAGATTGATTAATCAAAATAACAAAAATAAAATAAAATAAATAAATAAAATAAAATCAACCACAACTTATTAATCAATCTCTTGAGGGGGCATGCTTACGTCATTTTAGACATTATCTAGGGCAGGGGCAAAATACTTGAAATTTTCTTTGAAACAATGTGACACACACATTATTTCAAAGAGGGGCAAAATGTATACACCTAAAAATGGCTTCATTAATTAATTAAATATTTATTATTTAATTACTATTGACCTGATAAATTAATTAAATATTTATTATTTAATTAATAATTATTCCTCTATTTATTAAATAAATTATTCAATTTATTTAGTGAATTCTCTATAGTCTATTCTTCTATCCTAAGTCTTCTAATTAGTCTTATTAAAGTGATTTAATTAAATACACAATCACCTAAATATGACTAAGTTTCCTAGTCCACCTCACCTACCTAGTCACTTGACACATCACTTTGGCTAAGATAAATAATTATTATTAATTATTTATTTACAATTATCCTCACCCACACATGTCCTATTCTTAAGGGCTATGTGGCCTCATAGGACTTAGTCTCATGACCACATGTCCTCTCAACAACCAAGTCAAGAGACATTCCCTATTCCTAAGGGGCTTCTCAAGCCACCTCTAAGGGTCAAAGGTGACTCATAGGACACTTGTGCAAAGAGTCCTCATGAGGAAAAGGTCTCTCCCTCTTTCTCTCTTTGATCTTTGTGAGACACTTGACATGTGTCTTTCCCTTCCACCTTCTTCTCCTCCATGTCAATGTGAGAGGAACACCATCCCTATTCTTCCTCTCACATTCCAACTACATCCCCCTTTCTCTCAATTCCTTCAACCAAGTCAATCCTAGCCCTAGGATCTTCCACCTTTCATTCTCAACTGTAGGATTGCGCCACCTAGGCCTAGATCCTTCAAAACTCTGTAAAAGGAGCCTCATTTCCCATTTGAGAGCTAATAGGTATTTTGATAATAGGCATTCAAGCATTCAAGAAATCAAGCATCCAAGCATTCTAAGAGCAATCAAACATCCATACTATCACCATTTCATTTGCATTCCATCCATTAGTTTGCATAAGCTATTGTGCACTCATTTCATTCAATCTCCACACTTTGGTAGCATCTTGGGAGAAGGCTTCAATTGTAAATCTGAGAGCTCAACATCTTCAAGAAATCAAAGCTAGGAGGACAATGGAGACAAGTTGCATGGTAGGTGAAGGTAATTAAATTAGTTTCATCATTTCATAGTTACTTTTTATTCTTCATTGTGTTTGCATTAGATAGATTCATTGACTTTAATAGTTAATTTATCATTTCTAGTTGTTAGACATCTAATTTGCATACACATACTATCTCAGGATATGTTGTTCATTAATCGCTTCTCTTAAAATTGTAATCTTTGTTTTATTAATCCTCATCTTGGTTACCATCCATAGCATAAGTCTTTAAATTGATATCGTTGCTTTGTTAATATAGTCGATGGAATTGTAGCATTTTCTATATCTATGCTTTCAACATGTTCTAATGTAATATTGTTTATATTTGTTTGATATCAATGATGAACTTCTAACAATATCAACTAAGTGTGCTTTGACAACAATGACAAATTCTATTAATCTCATTCATTCATCAAGGGTAATGAATATCTACTTGATATCAGTGACAAATTTTCCAACATCTATAGCACTGCATTTTGTGATTACAAGTTGTGGGAGGAAAGATGGCCTCATTACCCAACATTCTATTGGTAGGTGGTTAGTGTTTCACCTTAAAAAAATACATGTGGAAGCAACACATGCTATGATTTTGAGTACAAATGCCTTGATATGACCATTCTTGGTATTGACACTTAGCCATCAATTGTGGACAAAGACCAAGGCAAGTTTGTTGTCATGCTGATAAGGTTATCGTTATTAGTGATCGATGAAATACTTCTGGAGGTTCAAACAAGAAAAACCTCTACGAAAAGTTGGAACTTGAAAACACCTATGAGATCTGCACAAGATTTCGTAGAGCATTCTGAGGAGCAGACCACCTATGCTTTCATGGCCAAACAACTAGAATAGTTGTCAAATTCATTTGCATGGCGCATCAATTTTGGAGCATCTCAATAGTGCACAATGTACAGGGCTTGCTCAAATTTAGTGATCTTTGATAATAGTGACTATGCAATTGTTGGAAAATCAAGTGTGTACATATCTTCTGGAGGGAAAAACTCATTTTTCTTAATGGGTACTATGTCCTAGGAAAGGAGCTCAATTTGCTCTTCACAAATTAAATTATGCACCATTGTCTCAATTTGGATGTCATTTAGCAATGAAACACTAGGATGTGTTCCGGCCCCCAGACCCCCGCATTTTGAGAACATTGATGTCCTTGAGACATGGACATAGGGATGACGCATTCCCCTACTACCGCTCAACCGCTGCTGCACTGTCCAAGAACGGCAAAACGACACGACATCCCTCAACCATCTTTAGGATGTTGAACAGCCCATAAAGTGCATTTAAAAAAAATTTACAAATTTTTTATTTGTTTTTAGGCTTCCATTTGAACCCTAATATATTATGGTGGGTCCCATCTAGGCCCCTCCAAGCCTACAAAAGCCCCTCCAAGCTTCATTTTTACTCAACTTCATTTCTCATTGTTTGCTACAATAGATAGAGAAGAGTGAAAAGGAGAGAAAAGAGTAATTGGAGAAGCAAAAGGAGTGAGCGCAAGAGAAAGAGGGGCAACAAGGAGCAAGAAGAAGAATATTCTACACCTTCTTGAAGAGATTTTTCAAACACAAAGTAGGGTTTTTGTGTGTTTTATTTTTTGATTTTCATTTATTTTTATTTTTTTTTCTTGTTTCATTTTCTAAATCATACTTTATGTTGAATCTTGAGGGAAAAAGGAAGAATCATTCAAATGTTACGTAACATTGGAATGATTCTTAATTTTGCCCTCAAGATTCAAAAATTTTAAATTTTGCTTTCAAATTTGAAATTTGTTAAAAATAAAAATAAAAATTAGAGTTTTATTTTTTTAAGGTAGGCTGAAACTAGGTACTTATTGAATTTATTTTCATTTTGTGAAATGCAATGTCACAAAGAGCTCTCATAGTCATGATTTGAGTGAGGATGAGATGAAAATCCATTTTCATGGTGGAAGTCAATCGGAATATGAACCCGAGCATGAGACCAAGGGGGGTGAGCATGGGGTTGATCTGGAAGGCCAAACTAGTTCCATGGAAAGTCCACCATTTGCTACAAATTGCCCCTCCTAACTTTTGGCAAAGTTTTCTAGGGGTCATTATGATCCTAAGTCTCCTCTCAAATAGTTCACAACAATGATAACAACCCCAACAATGATAGGTGGTGGCACACGCAAATGGAGATGCAACATTGGTAGTATGGAATGGTTGGCAACATTACTAGAGTTAATGCACACTTCCTCTTTTGGAAAGGAAAAGGTGTGGATCCATGTAAATTTAGCCTAAAACTGTCCATTACAGAATTGTATTCAACAAGCTTTGAGGTATTCCTGAAGACAATGCAGTTGCAATGCCTACTACTTTATCTTGTAGGATGCATGTTCGTGCTATTCAAAAAATGCAGAGCCAGCCATATGTTTCTACTTGTACATTGCATCAAAGAGAAGGATTGATGTCAACCTCAAGATCTTCATCCAGATATGCAAAGTAACCCCATAGCTGAATCACGAGAGGGCAAGGGGAAACACAAGATGCAAAGTAACCCCATAGCTGAATTGTTTCATGTGCAGTTCAAGGATGAGATAGATGATGTCGTTGGCAAGTTCTTTACTAATGTCATCCCATTTCATGAAGTTCAATCTCCTTATTATAAGGAGATGAAGGCATGTTGGGTGGAGTCTAGATGCAACATAGTTATGGATGGGTGGATGGACATTAGGCATAATCTACTCATCAACATCATGGTTACATGTGCAAAGGGCCCATACTTTCTCAAGGCGGTTGATTGTACAAGGCATCACAAAGGTGCTGATTTCACTTTGAGGTCCTTAAGGAGGCTATTCAGGAGGTTGGACCACAAAATGTGGTCCAAGTAGTGACAAATGAAACACATGTATGTAGAGTTGCAGGGAAGCTTATTGAGGCATCCTACAGACATATTTGGTGGACTCCATGCTATGTGGATGCCATGAACAATGCACTCAATGACGTGGGGAAGATTGACTGGATTAGAGGAGTGGTCAACAATGCGAGAAATGCATAGATGTTCATTTGCAACCACCACACTTCACATGCACTCTTCAAGAGCTTCACAAAGGAGTTCTTGAAACTAATATAGACTAGAGATGCATCCTATTGCATTCTCTTGGAGAGAACAACAGAGTAGCAAGAGGCATTGCAACTCATGGTTATGACTACAGAGTGGAATCTGTGGGCCAAGGCCAAGACAAAACGGGGGAAGAGGGTGAAGGATATATTGGAGAGTGATTTATTTTGGACAAAGCAAAATACATCATCTCTATCATTGCTTCGGTTTTCCAAGTCATCAAATATGGGGATGGGGATGCACCTACCCTTGGAGAGGTGCATGAGTGCATCGATTCTATGCTTGACTAGATGAGGGTTGTTGTGCGAGAGGACCCCACTTGCACATTCTACAATGCGTAGATTCAACCAATCAATTAGCGTAAATGGGACAAGTTGAACACTCCCTTGCATATGGCTACTTATGCATTAAATCTGAAGTGATACATGCCTAGGCTTGGTAGAGTGACACTAATTTAGGATGATGAGGTGAAGGCAAGATTCTTCAGGCACATTGATAAGATGTATGATCCTAATAGTATTGGTACAATTCCCATGGAGTGGACAATATTTGTCACTCTTTGGGGTTATTCAGATGCAACAAAGGTGGATATAGCAACTATGACATAGGACAACCTGATTTTGTGGTGGAATTGTCATGGACAAAGACTACCACACTAGCCATTCATTTTCTATCTCAGGTTTCTAGTTCTTTAGCTACAAACAAGAATTGGTCTACTTACAACTTCATCCACTCTCTTAAGAGGAACAAACTTACCTCTAGGAGAGGAAAGAAGCTTGTGGCTATACATAGTGCCTTGTATCTAATTGACCGCAAGACACATGTACAAGGAGAGTCTAGCAACATGATGGGATGAAGAACCAGAGGATCAGGATGTTGCAACTTCAAATGTAGGGTTGGTCAGTGTTACTTTGGCGGAGCTTGACTATGAGGAGTCCAATAGTTCCAATGATGAGGATTTTTCCTCGGGGGATGATTAGAGGCCTCTCTTCCCTTCATCTTGACATTTTGTACTTGTTTAGATATCATGCTACTCATTGTAATTATCTTTATGATATTTTTGACATTATAAAAATGATTCGACAATTTCATTTGTCATTGACTCATTTATTTAGTATTTACCATTCAATGTTCATTGTTCAAACATTTAGTATTTGCAATTTTTCTATTTTACTAAATTGCCAAAGTTTCATTTGAAATGTAATTTGTATACATTTTTTAATAACGAGCATTTCAAGACTCAAGTACTATATGTATACAACACCTGTAATGTCCCCCTTTTTCAGTCTCTTGGGATTAGCTTAGTTTGGTGACCCTTGTAAGCTAATCAGGTGATCAGAGGGGGTCAGTTGGCAAAGCCAGTGATTGGATTCCATTCTGGAGGTTTTGGTAGCCAGGTCTGCTCTTCGTTTGGGTCAAATTGGATGAATTACTATTTATAGTAAGTGGTATTTTGGGTATGGCCTGGTTTAGCAGGGTGTCTGCATTGTGTTATCAGATGTTTAGGATCGTTTATTATGGATCTCCAGTTTGAGAGACTTACTATTTATAGTAAGTCTATTTTTGGTAGATGGCTATTTCTGGCAAGGTAGTTTGAGCTTGAAGCTCTGTTGTCAAAAGTTAGTTTATTTCAGTCAGATAGATTCAGTGGCTTCATATTTTAATTGTTGTTATTAAATTAAGTTATTTTAATTTAATAACTTTATGACTTTATAACTTTAATGTTATAAAATGATGTTGTGTTGAAGAAGCTACTTAAGTGAAAAAAGTAAAGTTGAAGATTTTTCAAAAAGCTTATATATTCAATTTGAAAAAGCACTTTACTCACCTATTGATGATTTTGATTAAAATTATGTTTTGAGAAGTGAAGAAGAAAGGCTAGGGTTTGAGGATTGATTCTTCATTTTTGCAATTTGAATCATCATTTATTGATGGTGAATTTTGCAAACTAAATTTTGGAAATTTATACTGAATCTATGAATGTAAAATTTGGTGTTGAGGTATACCAAATTGGAGGAAGAATTATCAATTTATATTTGATACAGAGGGTTTCCAGGCTGGATCAATTTCTCTCTGGTGTTTTAATAATGTTCATGCTGGAAGGTTGATATATTTTCCATTAAGTTGGAATCTGCAAGTACAAGCTGCATAATTATTTTCTTTGGCTGCATCACTTCTTCTGTTGGTTGCGTGAGGTATCTAGGAGGCTGCATTTCATTCTGGAATTGGCTGCATGGCTTATCTTGAAGGCTGGGAGTGATTCCTTAGGGGCTGCATGACTTCTTGGCAACATTCATTCTTCAAGGGGTTGCATGCAATACATACAAGGTGGCATGCATTCTTGAGGTCTTTAAAAAGTGCTGCACATTCATTATTAATGTAGTATTTTAAATATTTGCCAGGCATGTGAATTGAATTGATAATTATCTTTGGAGTTAGAATTTAAAATTGTTGTTGTTGTTTTAATTGAAAATCTGGAAAAATTATTGATTCACATATGATTGATTCAAAATTCCTATATGATCTGAAAATGATTTAAAAAGTGCAATTAAAACTGTGAAAGAGTTAGTTGCAAAAGAGAGCCAGCCAGGCTCTTTACAACACCACCCCCTTGTTGCGCCTGCTCCCCCACCCCCTTGCACCCTCCTACCACCCGCCTGCCCCCACCCCCCCACTACCCCCCAACTATCCCCAAACTTAGGCCATTTGTCCCCCCATCCTCAAGACCCGTCCTAACGTCCCCCCGCCCTCTGTCCTTAACAGATAATGGAACACTATCATTTAGCAAAAACAAATGCTATATAGTTGACAAGGAAATCAAGAAAACCATCATTGTTGATATCAAAGATCATGGTTTTTATTGGCTTGTTAATCCTAGATAGGTTGCAGAGCATGCATTGGCAGCCAAGAGTGCATTTGATATTAATGCAATAAAGAAGCAATGATAACTCATCCTACCTCTCTCAGTTAGCTCAAGAGAATTGATAGAGGGATTCCCTAACATCTAACAACAAATATAGGGTGATGGTGGATCTTTCCAAGCAAGGTAGACATTTGTAGACATTTGTGGACTAATGAATATATCATTGGTCACTTCTGCCAAGTACTTTATTTTATTTGTTGATGATTTCAATAAGAAAATATGAGTGCTTCTTGAAGTCAAAATCAGATGTGTTGAAGGAACTTAAAAAATCAAAGCATTAGCAAAGAAAGATTTTGAAGAAACTTGAGTTTGTGAGGAAACTCAAAGTGAGTCATTTTGAGGACTTTGATTCTACGAGATAGGTCTAGATTCCGAATGCAAAGGGAACCGAGTTAGACCCTAAGAGTAAGACACAAATGTTTACAGGGTGTTTGTTCTAATTTTTGCCTTTCACAAATAACCTCTAAAATGACTCTTTAATGCCCTGAAATGAAAGACAAAACAAACTAACAATTTGAGTCAAGTAAGATGGTTTCCTACACTGACCCTCTACTTATTTCAAAAGATGCAACTACTTTCATAGAATATAATTTTGGATTTTTTGGGTATGCTTTTAGCACTTGCACATAGCTATGATACAGATGCAACAACAAGAATAGAAGTGAAGTAAAAGAGATGACTTGACACAAAGTCCAATTCATCTAGAACATAATTTCAAAGAATAGGGGAAAGGTGCCTTGCTGAACAAAAACACAAAGTTTTCTCATATTAGCAACCATTTTTTATAGGCAATTCTCATAGATACTATCTTAACACAAAGTTTAGTCTATATATATATATATATATATATATATATATATATATATATATATATATATATATATATATATATATATATATATATATATATATATATATATATATATATATATATATATATATATATATATATATATATATATATAGACACACACACACACACACACACACACAAAAAGAGCATAAACCATTCAAAATATGGAGTAACAGTCTTGATAATGACTAGTATCAAGAAAGTCTAAAACGTTTCAATTACATCAACCCAAAAATTACTAATTACCAAGATTATGCATGCAATAAAATAGGAACATCTATCACTTAGAGTGCAGGGTCCAGTTGAATTTCCATGAAAAGAGAGTGAAGCTCAACATTTGTCTTTTCCTCTTCTAGAACAAAAATGACACCGCAATATTTCGCATAACTAGTCATTTCCTTCCATGCCAAGTGGTGCAAGTCAGATATGATGTCGAGCTGATTTGACTCAGGCCATATCAAATTTGGTTGAATTATAGGTACACGTTCCTCGTTCCACAACCATGGGAAGCACCATCTTGAAGGCTTAGCTAGTTGTTTTCTACTGAGAAGAATTAGCTCAGAAATATCACCACCCTACTTATTAAACAAGTTTTAATTTCTTTTAATGTCGACGGTGGATGATTATAATTTTTTGTTGGGAGAAATATGTTAACTTAGTAAGTCCATTCTGTTACACTTCAACATTTGAAGACCTATACTTTGTTAGATTTAGCCATATTTGCATGGGAAACTGAACTTCGAATGTCAGTCGGGAGTTGGTAGATCTACCACCTTTTGATGTATCGGATGATCGCAAAATATTGGAACTAATAAACCTACTACTATCGGGATGAATAGGTCTGACCTCTTGATAGACCATTCTCATGTCAGGGGTCACAGAAAACAGGAAGCTTGGAATTTGATTGAAAATTGCTTGGGCCCGATAGTGTGTGGGATTGGAGGATCGGGCGATCCTCAAGCTTAGGAATAAGGTTGGGGGTAGACTTGTTTCCAATTTTTCCCTAGGAACATGACAATGACATAGTATAAGGACTTCTACTTATAAGACCACCATTGATGAGACAAATTTCAAAAATTTCAAATATGGGTAGGTCTCCAATTAGGGGTAACACAAGGTACAACAAAAATCATAAGGCATATACACAATTGATATTGCTATTGCTGACTTGATCTTTAGCAGAGATGTTGTGATCGATGATGACAACTTTGGGCCCTTCTAGCTTGCTTCAGAGGTCAAGATTACTGAAGACTAGCTTGTTCCACATAACAATTCAAGTGTTCATCTTTCACTGGTGCCACCTAAAATGGGGAGGATTCTAAGCATGAAGAATCTCCTAAACAAGTAACAATACCAAAAGAATTTCTTAATTATAAGTTGGAGCAACATCCATATGACAAAGAAATAGGCAACCCAAGTCATGGTAAAAAGGATTTGGCTAAAGATGTTTCTAGAAAGAGACCAAAATGGTGGTAAAACATTATTGGTGATGTTTGAGATGATGAAATGATCAAGGGTAAGATCATCGAGAGGCAAGAGAAAGAACATGGTTAACTTCACTCTTGTGGACAATCACCAAGTAGTTTATGAACCACAAGAGTTTGTGGAGGGAAAAAGGAAAACATGATTGGGAAAAGGTAATGGAAACCGAACATAAGAGTCTTATGAAAAATAAGACTTGGGTTCTCTCAAATCTTCCACCAAGGAAGAGATCATTGGCTTCAAATGGATGCACAAAGTCAAGTATAAAGCTGATGGTACACTTGACAATTACAAAATAGGTCACAAAATAGTTCTCACAAAGAAAAGGTATCAACTATGAAGAGAGCTTTTGTTTCTACAAGAAAGATGAGCATAGTTTGTTTAGTTTTGGCCATGGTAGTTCAATTTGGTTAAAAAGGCCATCAAATGGACATGAAAAGTATCGTCCTCAATGGCAATTTGGAGGAATAAGTGTACATGTCTCAAGATCAAGGTTTTCAAATTGTAACAAAGGAGAATCAAGAATATAGAGTGAAGGAAGCTATATATGGCTAGAAGCAAGCACCCAAGGCATGGTACATCAAAATTGATAGGTATTTGGTCCTTCCAATCCAAGTTTGTGTGTTGAAAGCATAGGCAATGAGATCATTCTATTGGTCATTTATGTAGATAATATCATCATTTCAGGTAGTGATGCACATTTTATTGAACAAATCAAATGCAATTTAAGTAAATCTTTTCACATAACTGATTTAGGCCTCCTAAATCACAGTCTAGGTGTAGACGTTTGACAAATAGGTGGTGATATTTTTATTTCCCAATTTAAATATGCCAAGGGTTTGGTTGACAAGTTCAAAATGCCAGATCGCAAAATCTCCTCTACACCTATGAAGAAAGGGCCGAAACTTTCAGCCAAAACAAAGTCAAAGGTAGTAAATGATTCAGTATTCAGGCGATTAGTGGGCAGTCTTACTGTTGGAAATCAGTGTTAGTTCTCAACTTGTTATTTGATTGTTACAAGTTGTTTTAACAACTCCCTAATTCTAGGATTAGTTAAAACCATATGGAGGCAACTTAAGGAAGACTTCTTCCTATATAAATGTAATATGTATTGAATGAAGAAGTAAAAGAAGCACATATTAATTTTTTTAATTATTTGCAGCTTCTTTCTCTGTCCATATTTCTAACATGGTATCATAGCATGTCTTCTTGCATTTCTTTTCAGTTGAGAATTTTCATCAGTTCCTATCAGATCCATCTGAGTATTTTCATTTGGCAGTGTCTGAATTCTTTCTGCAAGCCCGATATAACCATTGGCAGCCTGCACATAGTCATTTTGGAGGGATCATTGGGTGTGTTGGTCGTATCGATTGGTACTCACAACTATCCTGATCAGACCAGCCTTGTCCCTTGTAAGCAGCAATTTGTAGTTTAGATCCGGTGTTTATTGCAACAGTTCGCACTTGATGTGATCAGCTCATTTATGGAAGAGCGATTGCATATTTGATGTAGATCTAGGTAATTTGGCTCAACTGTTCATGGTCAGATTGCACTCTTGAAATTTACCATTTCTTTTTGGGCCCAATTACATTTCCTTAGCATTGTTTTTGTTGATGTTTGTAGCATCGGTCAGATAAATAATACTGACTATATGATTATTATGAGAAATGATATATATATATATATATATATATATATATATATATATATATATATATATATATATATATATATATATATATATATATATATATATATATATATATATATATATATATATATATATATATAAAGTTAGATTAGAATTATTCTCATAATAACTAAATAGTTAAATTGATAAAATAAATTAATGAATAGAAATGTTCCATGAAGGGACATGTCTCTTCTTGTCCTTGTCATGTATAAATACAAAGAGATCGATGCATTTGGAAAACACATACAATCATAACAGTGTGATTACATTTGCAATCAATCTCTAGAATTTAACATGGTATCAGAGCCAAGTTGCAAATGTAAGAGAGTAGTTTGTTGATGGTAAATGTGTGACTGTCTCATAAAATACAGTTTCAGTACGAGGACCATATCTCACAAATGCATTGTTGGATTTTACTGAATTTTGGATATGTTGGTGATAAACAAATTCAAAAGAATCTCACTAGAGCAATTGGAGAGAAAATGTCATGTTCAAAAGTTATGACCGATTGTGTACAGGTCTATGCAAAATTTGCAAAAGAGTAAGGTTCCTTCTTTAAAAGCCTAACCGCTTGAAGGGAGATCCGATCATATTGAAGGTTGTCATAGTGTATAGAACCTTTGGATATTCAAGATAGGTCATGTGAAGAATTATGGACAGAAGCACAAGATAATTGCATTCAAGGGAGAAAGAATTTGATGCTTGCAAACGAATTGATGATTGGGACTAGATGCAAAGGGAGTCTGACATTTCAAAAGTCGTCAAGAAGTTGATAAACTTGAGCTTCAGAGGGAGCAAATGGTTTAGTCAACTTGTGACAATCTTGATCATATTGATTGAGAGGGAGTTCACTATTGAAGGTGAAACACTTCTAAGGTAAACTTGATATAATTGATTATTACACTAATGAATCATGAATGTTTTTAATGGGCCCACCCCCTGTGTAAATCATGAGGAAGTGACGACTTCCAAATGATTATCACTTGTATTTGCAAAAGTTATTGGAAGGTGACGATCTTACAATAACTTGATTTTCTATTGTGATAGACATCTTGTGATGGCTGAAACAGATCATGATAGATGACATCTTCTATTGTGATAGATATCTTGTGATGCCTGAAACAAATCATCATAGATGGCATCTTCTATTGTGATAGACATCTTGTGATGGCTGAAACAGATCATAATAGATGATGTGAATGTTCTTATGGTAAGTGCACATTACCTATGAACATTTGTTGAGTACTTGGTGGATATCATGAGACTTGATATTCTGCAGGCCATTACTCTAAGCACTTGGTGAATATCATGAAACTTGATATTCTGCAGGCCAATGCTCTCGATATCATGAGATGATATCTTTATGAACTCTTGAGTACTTGGTGGACATCATGAGAATTGATGTTGATAGGCCATTACTCTAAGCACTTGGCTGTGAATATCTTGAGAGTTGATATTTTGTAGGCCAATGCTCTCGATATCATGAGATGATATCTTTATGAACTCTTGAGTACTTAGGTGAATGTCATGTGTTGACATTCTGATAGGCCAATACTCAAGATATCAAATGGATAGAATCGTGGATGGAGGCAATCCACCGGAGGACTTCCATCGGAGGACTTGTGGATAGAATCACTGATGGAGGCAATCCACACATTGAGACTATGTTTCTATTGATTACATCATGAGGATGATGCTTTTATTGCTTACATCATATAATTGATGTTGTCAAGTGTCTTAAGTGTTGACATTGGATTGATTTATCCTCCCTAGCTAAGAGGGAGTGTTGATGTTTGTAGCATCGGTCAGATAAATAATACTGACTATATGATTATTATGAGAAATGATTTATTATATATATATATATAAAGTTAGATTATAATTATTCTCATAATAACTAAATAGTTAAATTGATAAAATAAATTAATGAATAGACATGTCTCTTCTTGTCCTTGTCATGTATAAATACAAAGAGATCGATGCATTTGGAAAACACAAACAATCATAACAGTGTGATTACATTTGCAATCGATCTTTGGAATTTAACAGCTTTTTGCTTCGTTGGGCGCTATCATACTTTCCAATTATTGCTCCAATGGTTGGTGATATTTTTGGCCTAATCCATATATTGTTGGCATTGAGATCCGAATTGATCTTTCTTTGTTGTTTGGGAATTGGCAATATTCGATCTTTATTATGTGGTTGTTACAATGTTCTTTGTGCATTGATGGATTTCTTACTCAATGGTTGAGAGCTTATATCAAATGTTTCACCTTGGTTGTTTTGGCAGCTTCTATTACTTTATGTTGATGTAGTGATTTTGAGTCATTATATATGCATCTTGGTCGGCTCTGTAAAATACTTGCATAGGCTTCTTTCTAATGTTTTGATTAACCTACGCATATCATTTCTAGCATATATCTTTCCAAACCAACACTTGTTCTTCACTTCTATCTCATTCATCGTAGGCACTTTAGAGGTCAGCAAGACAATATCGATGGGTGTATTCTGCTTGGAGGTCATCTCTATGTTTTTATTTTTTACAGTTTGAGTGTTGCAAATTGGGTGAATTATTGACTCACAAGTTTGTAACATTCATTTTCCACATTTCCACCTTGAACGGAATGGTTTGTCTTTGTCAATCGAGTATTTCTTGGGCTTTTGGGGACTCTTGAGAACTGGCCCTCGACGGTAATTGTGCAGGGGTGGCTTAGCTTCCCCAGTCTATTCAGAGCTAGAGATTTCCTCCACCATGAGCGATGCCTCTATGTAGCCGGTTGTATTTTTGGGGTAGCCTTAAAGAAGCTGCGGGGATGTACTTGATGGCATATGGAACCTCTGAGGTCCAACAAGATCATATTTAATTGTTTCCCATTTTCTTTTCTAGAATGAGCTCATTCACAAAGGTGATCTGTTGAAGCATTTGAAGGTGAGCAAAAGTCAACAATCACTTGTTTTAATATAGCACATCAGAGCAGGTCAACATTGCGGTTATGAGAGGCCCCTGCATTTATTTAGCTGATCTGATTTCATAGGCCAATCATTGTAATTTACCATCTAATCTGATATATGGTCATGCTCCATTTGCCTACTACCCTTGATAAAGGTTTTGCTTATGACATCGAGAATGCACAAAAAGGTTCGAGTAAAAAAGGGGTAAAAGATTTTAGATTGCAGTCTAAGTTTTATTAGTTTTATAACAGTATAATTTTTTTTATGTTTATAAGGAGATATTGTGTGTCATACTCAAGTTGTATTATTTTGTCAAAAATTATATAAAAAAATAAATAATAAATAATCTCAATTGTAAATGGATGCACTCTCGTTCGTACACAACATCCATCTAATGGAGGGCATTTTAAAATCGAGTCTCAAAGTCAAATTTGTTAAGTAACAAACCTATTGGAGGCAAGAGGCAACAAAGGAAGGAGGATAATTAGTGTCCTCTTGTCAATCACCAACGACAGGGTCACTTATCAGCTCTAGTGGCATTTTCATTTCCATTCTTTTCAATATGGTGTGTGAATGCTGGAAAAATGATTGTATTCGAGAGAAAATGACTGTAGAGGTCCTCTGACTATGATGATCCTCTAACTATCATACTTCATTGGAAGATGATCATTCAATGAATACGTTCATTGGAAATGGTGATCATGTGCAACAAGATCTAGACAACAAAATCCACACAGTAGCATGCAACTTGATATGATTCACTTTTCAGTGCTCCTAGTTGTGTGAATAAGTGGAAATTTCACATTGTGGGGGGGAATAATAACCAATGTTCCATTCACATTTTGTGCCAAAATGACTAAAGGCAAGGGCAACTTCCAATGGCAGCCACATTTGTCTATGTTGTTCAAGTTCGAGTGACAATGATCGATAATAGTGGCTACAATTAAGAACATTTGTGATATGTATGTTGATTTCTATAACTTCCTTGTTGTACAAGCATAGTGGCAAACAAAAGCACCAAAGTAAGTCAGTTCATGGATCATGAAAGGGTTTGTGGGAGGATCTAGAAAACCACACAAGGTGGATAGTTGATGGGTTTCTGTTGGTATCTAGGTTTGTGGTAAACCTATGTGAAAATCATGAAAGGTTGATGGGAGGTGCCTTTCATTGTTTGAATCAAGATCATGAGCCACATGAGTTGGGCTTATTGTAGATGAAGGGTGTGCTCATTTTTGTTTTAATAGTGTTGGCTTATAATTTAACAGGTTTTAAATAACCAAGAGACAACAAACAAAGTACACCTAGGGGTTAGCTATTTCCCATATTTAGCATACTTGCCAACTAACAAGGCAACAATTCCTTCTACACTTTTGGCTCTGCAGAACCAAGGCGGGTACACCTGGGATTTGACAACTTTCTTCACAACTCCTTGTTTATAATCCCTTTAAAGTAGATCTGGTCACTAAAACTTCTTTTACTGGATGATACTAAATAGATATGAAAGCAGCCAACAATTCATCTATTAGATCACAGTATTAAGAGATGACCATCCTTAAAGTCCCTTTTCTTCTAAAAAATGATTAAATTTTAATTTTGATGTTTATTTTCAACCATGAATAGCATAAGAACATTTGCATGATTGCTTAAACATTGACCAGTGCCTTATCCATTGTTATTATCATGGAGTCACAAAACTACAATGAAACTTATGATCTATTTATTCACTTTGTAAATAAATGTATCAATTGTTTATCACAAAACCTCATGCTTATAATATCCTTTATTATATTTTAGTGATTTTATCAAATCATAGAAGCATTTACTCAGTTCCTTGAACCAATAGCAGCAATGAGAAGATATACAACCTAAAAGAGTTGCAAATAAAATTTAAGACTTGCTCAAATATTCATAAAATCAACAAAAACATAATAAGAGGAGACAAGATTTTAGACACAAATATCTCTGCAGTGCTTTTGTATTAATCTCCTTGAGAAAAATACATTTACTATGTTTTTCTGCATTGACCCTGACAAAATAACTCAAAAATAAGGACTATCAACTTTCTTTGATTTAAGCTTAAAATCAAATACAACCGTGAAAACATTCTGCAACTGTACATTGTTTGGACCGACTATCTATGACACAATTGTGCTATCACAAAAAGAATTTCAAACGCTTCTTCCTTATCTTGGAAACCCTTTATCGACCTAGGGTTGCAACAAGCTTCAGAACTAGGAAGGTAACACATGTCACATTGTAATAGGCTATAACAATATGACAAAAAGGTCACCATCAAAACTTTAACTCCACCATAAATCAAGGAAGCCAATGAAAAAGGAGCATCATCTTTGTCTTGATTCTGGTGCCATCTGGACACCTATCACCCCTGGATGAACCTTGATGCCCACTCATTGAACACATCATCATTAGGCCACTCGAAGTGCAAAACTTTTTGTTCTCCCTCAATCAAGTGTTTCCACTTGGCCTTCAACTATTTGACCCTTTTTCCAAAAGAATCAAAATAGAATCTTGCAGTTATGATTTCTTCAACAACCCTTCCAAACAAATAATTGTCATCATTAATCACAACAGTATTGATCCTTGAAGTAAAGGCTGCATCCAACTCCTCAATCCACTCCTCATGGGCTTTGAGCTCTTTTAAGCCTTTTAGAATACAAGGGAATAAATCAAAATTTTTACTAGAATATTCAACAAGGAGAGATTTAGACTCTCTGCACATACTCCCTAGCAATGGAAAACTCCAACAGACTAGCAATGTGATCATAAGTCTGTTCAATTGTTGTATCTGTCTCTTTCTGCTCCTTGGCCACTGAATATATTTCTTCCATCTTGTTTTCCTGGCCAATCCATTTATTTAGGATCTGCTCCAAATTAGTCTTGTCCTCTTTAAAAGAATTTAAAATATCAAAAAGCTTTGAAACCCTATAATAAAGAATCTTTGTATCAACAGAACTAAGAAGATGTAGAATAGTATCACTGATCTTTTCTTCATATCTTTTCACAACCTCTATTTCTAAGGCCTTAAGCTTAGCCTTCTCATCTTGCAATTCTTCCTCAAATTGAGCATCAAGAGCCATGGGAGATGGGGGAATATAAATTATAGGGCTTGAGCTAGGTAGTGGTGCAGGGGATGATGTAATCAGTCTTGTAGATGACTCACCTGCTTCAAATTGTAAGGCTGATTTATCTCCAAGCCTAGCAAGTCTTCCCATCAGTTCATTGTTTCTTCTCCTTTCACCATCATAAGCTTCCATGAGCTTTTCACATTTGAGCCTAAGCTCCTCCATAATTTGTTTATCTTTCAGTGTTGTGGCCTTAGCAAAATTTGTTGCCTAAACAGTTATGTTAGTTGCTTCCACCACTGAAGTCTCATTCACCCTTCTGACCATCAAGCCTCCCATTAAAGTTGTGTTTGATCCCTCACCCCTTTTTCTCTTATCTTGCTCTTGTAATGACCACATTACAAGAGTAGCATGGTTGCCACTAAAGAAAACTCCTTTTGATGTTGCAATGGCCTCCTCTGTATTATATGCAGTATCAGTTCTCTTCCTGACAGCATAAAAAACCACTGCATCAACAATGTCCCATTCAAGAAAAATTAAGACCCCTGCATCCATTATCATCTTCCTCCCCTCCTCAGGGGTAATCCTGTTGAATTCATCAAACATTTCTTTCTTTATTTCTTCTTTGATGACATAGTCCTCTTTATCAGGTTGCTCTGCATGTCTCTTTTCACATCCACTCTCAAAATTGGAGATGCTCACTCTCCAAGAAAATTGCACAAAAGCCCTAGACTTAACAAAATTTTCATCAGATAAAAACCTATTACAAGATTTGCTGATGACAGGGTCAAGTTCTTTGCCTTTGAACTCTTCAATTGTAAGGTCCATGGGAGGGATAGTTGGTTCCTCCGACATTCCTTCTTGCAACTCTGATTCTGTTAGAACAAAATCTCCTACATTACCAAGCTAAACCAACTGTTCTGTTGCTTCTTGCTCATTCACAAAATGTAGTGGGGACTAGGAAGGTGAGTATGCTTCCCCACTAGGCTGAACAACTTCCTCCACCCTTTGCCTCATTGGTGAGGAGCTAACTAGAGATTCAGATGTAGGCCTCATGTATGGTACATGCACATGAGGTGGTGATGGCCTCTCTTCAATCCTTTTTCCCTTATCATATGTACCTTGTTTGGGTCTCATCACACTATACCCTGCCCTTTGTTGTAACACATAAGCTCCTAGGCAATTGTGGGTATAGGTGCAATTCTTTTCAACACAAGATTGGCCTGATCAGGATTGGCCTCAATCACTCTAGCCTTCTTCTTATTTAAGACACCCATGATCTCTTCAAAATGTGTCATCAATTTATTTATCTTTTCACCAAAAGGCTTAATGTCTCCTAAAGGGTTATATCTACTATCAAAGCGGTTAACAAAATCAAGGGTTCTTTTATAAACCAACCACTTCTCCTTTCTTACCTCATGTTCTTGGAGTGAGAACTCATTCCTTATAATATCTTCTGAAAAATAGAATTGATGAGCCACATCCCCTGCCTTCACTCTCATTCTAAACATCTGGAAAAATCCCTCAGGATCAGAAAACCGCTCAACAGATGTCCTCATGCCATAGGGCTTCAAAACTTTGCCTAAATGAACCCAACCCCCTTTAGCAATCACAAAATGGTGGGCTACAGTGAAAGATGGAAAAATTGTACCTCTTCCCCTCCCTGTCAACTCTCTCTCTTGTAGACAACCTATCTGCCATAAAATCTCTATAAGGCCAATCTTGATAGGGACTTGGTAGGGGAAAATGTGAGGGGTGCCTCTGAAGCCATAAACTCTGAATATAGTAGAGATAGGATACAAGATAACATCACCCCAATTATGTACTATCTTCAATTCAGGAGCAAACTCCTTGGGTTTGATGAAATCCAAGAGAACCTTTGGGATTCTAGGGTTTTCATGCAGGAAAAGTGACCTCAGCTTAGAAGCAAAGACCTTGTCGAATTTGAGGAAACTAGCATCCACTCTGTCCCAAGACAAATCCATGCTCCACAATTGCACTGGCAATTCTTCACCATCCTTCTGCTTTACTAGATCCATATCCTTTTCAAAAAATGACTCCCCCTTGAACAAGAACATGTGCATAAGCATGGAATACCATCTGAAGGGTTGATCAACCTTGGCCTTTTCAATGCCAATCAAACCATTATGTATACATTCAACAATATAAGGGGAAGAATCAAAATTGACTCCTACAATAGGATGCATGAACTGAATCATCATAAACATGAAATGGATGAGCATTGGATCAGTGCCATCTTCACCAAAAATCTTGCACAAGGACATGTACACTCCTAGGACACGGGGGTTGAAATATGTTTTCAAGAAAGGCTCTGGGGTATTGGCTCCAACTAACATCAAACCCCCAACTACTACAAAATGCTCCCTCAATGGGCCACCTCTGATAGACTCTTTGAGCTTCATAAGTTTCTTTCAATTTATCAAAATCAATAGGCTCATGGTATTCAATAGGTGTGCTTAACCTAAAAACTGAACAGATTTCCTCAGCAGTAACAGATAAAGAGGTGTCCTAGTTTTGTTCCTAACAACCCTAGCTACTGGGTCATAGCACTTAGCAACAAGCATTAACAAATCAACATCCATGAAGACCCTTGGAACGACCAATTTTCCCATGTCTAGCTCCCATGCATTACAATGCAAAGCGTATGACTTCCTTTGGCTAAACCATACCTTAAAAATATTTAAACCACTTACACCTGTGTGTGCATCCCTTAGCCAATTACTTTTGTCATATAATCCATCATCAATTTTCAAACGGCATGCACTAGGGATGAGTTTCTTTCCTGCCTCTACATCATTGGTGCAATGATCGAATTGAACCAAGAAATCATCATACACAACCCTATCTTTGTACTCAATTTTACTAGTGAAATCTCTTTGTGGTGCCATTCTTAAAACTAGGGTTTTATCCTCAAATATATCACACACTTCACAACACCACTACAACTTAACAGGCTTGCAAGATAAACTTACTTGTTTTGCAATTTGAAACCTTTATTTCTAAAAACCGTGAAAACTTATTCCGTCTCCAAATTCTTGACTGTGTTGTTCTTAGAAAACAATTATGCTCTGTGTATGCTGAAAACTTTGTGAAATGACACACTAAGCAAATAGCTATTTACCCAACAGCTTCAATGGTCGCACACTTCTCATTAAGTTTTACAAGATTAGAATTGAATGCTACCAGTGGTCGAAACGTTCCCTTTGAAAAATTTGAATTCTGGTCGTCGATGAATTTTCATGCAAACAGATCCTACGGCTCAAATCAAGTTATTAAAACTTGGGTCCACCTTGAAATTCAACTCGAAAAGTCGACCAATGAGAAAACAGGAAAAGGCTACCACCTGGCAAGAAGACGTCACCACACTTTTACTTTTCCGCCTTGGACACACGGCACTTAGTCGTGAATCCGTGATGATAAAACATATTGTAACTTCCTTTCACGGGTTCACGACAACCGTCAAATCTAATCTGACTTTACTCACATCTTACTTACACTCTGTAACTTGCCAAGGCTACGTGGCAATTTGTCACGAAGCCGCGATGAATAAAGGTCTTACAACTTCTCTCCACGGGCTTGCGACAACCATCAAATCTAATATGACTTGATCACCTTTTCTCTTTTCAATCTTAGACATGCGACATTCAGTCGTGAAGCTGCAATGGTAAAAGTTCGCACATCTTTCAATCACAGGCTTGCAACAACCGTCAAATCAACTTGATCTAACATATCTTTATATGTGTTTAAAACCGTGTTGTGATGTCACGCGGGACACCTGTCACAAGGTCGCGATGCCATGAAGAATAACCTTTGAGCATCTTTTCATTGCGTAAATGCGTCAACTGTTGGATTGACTTTGATCTTATCGACATCTATCACTTGTTTTGAGCTCCGACCAGGGTCCACCATCTGCCAGGTGTCACATAGTCGCTATGCCGTGAAGAATAAACACTTTGCATCTTTTTATTGCGGGATCATGCACACCATAGGATAAAAAAAGGATCGGATTAGGTTTACCACATGCCAAGACTTAGGTAAAATTTTAAATTTAATGAGAACTATAGACTTAGAACACATGACATAAAATGGCTTAAGTGAAACAAAAAAGTAACGAAAAAATAGAACAAGGTAGGGCTTTTTGGACTTAAAACAAATTTATTTTGAAACCCTATGCACATGATAAACCCTATTTCTTCAACCTAGGCAATTTTCAACAAAATTTTCATTGTGATATGAAAATTGACCAACAAATAGCTCCCTAATTCTAGGATTAGTTAAAACCACACGAGGCCAATTTAAAGAAGACTTCTTCCTATAAAAATGTAATATATATTGACTGAAGAAGTAGAAGAAGCATGTATTAATCTTTTTAATTATTTGTAGTTTCTTTCTCTATCCATATTTCTAACACTTAATTATCTTACAGCCGCTAGATCATATTTGAGATACAATGCGAGTTTCATTTCCAGATTCATAACAACACCAAAGGTAGAACATTAAGTTGTAGTGAAGCAGGTGTTGAGCTATGTGAAAGGGACACTTGACTTCAGCATTCTATCTAGTAGAAGCAAAGATCCTAGGCTGGTTAGGTTCACATATTCAGATTTGGCAGGTTCTATTGATAACAAAAAAACCACTTCTAGATATGTTTTTAGTCTTGGCATATGTGCAATCACTTAGATCAGCATGAAGAAACAAGTAGTGGTTCTTTCCTTGATAGAAGCAAAGTATCAAGGAACAATGAAAGTGGCATGTGAGGGACTATGGCTTAGAAGGATGCTTTTAGACATGAAAATTTCTCAAGCGAAGCCTTCACCCTCGTTCAGTGACCATCAAGGGGTGCTAAAGCTTGCCTTGATTCTAGTCTTCCACAAGTGTACCAAGCATGTTGAACTTCATTATCATTTCAATAGCAAACTTGTAGAAAACAGATCGATGGTGTTGCAATATTGTTCTTCTGAGAAAAAAAAACTAGACATTGTTACCAAGTCATTGAGTCCCTATGAATTTGCAAAATTTTGGGATAAGCTTGGTGTGGTTAGTTGATTGACTATTAAGGAAGGGTATTAAAGTATTATTGTAACATTGAGTATATAATGATTAATTTAGTCTTTAGAATGGACTTTAAGAATATTCTTTATTCGGTTGCTTTATTAGTTGTAAGACTTATTTTGTTAATTGTCACTCTAGTCCTGTTTGGCTAAAGCATTTTGCAATCTTTTTAAGGAGACTTTCATTCTTTTTCAATATCAAATATCTTGGTAATCATTTTGTGTTATATTTTTCATAATACATAGTATTTATTTCTCGAATCATGACATCATAGTCTGAACATATAACGTGTATTGCACAAGTATGGGTGAATTCTAAATGTCATGTTGATTAGAATTATTGATAATTATTGTTCACCCATGATCAATCATAACCCAGACTTCACCCAGCAACATTTATCTTATGACTCAGTAATATTAATAGTATGCAGGTTAACTTTTTAAAATGAACAAGTACAGATTAACTGCAAGACATGGTCAATGCATCAGAGAATTGTTAAAATTAATTTTTTCCACGAAATGAACAGGGATCATTAAAGCTCAACTTTTTCGGGAAGAATAAACCATAGAACTATTTTCTCGTCACTAGTTCCTGGAAAAACATGTCTCAAAGATGCAATTCTTAAGGCACAGTCCAAATGATAGTAGACATTTCACAAAAGCAAATGAATTTGGATCATCTAAGCTGAAAACTATGCTGATGTGACACTAGGAGTTTAACTTGTGGATTTGGGCGGTTCTATGTTAATGCATTATGACTAGCACAGATCCAACATAAAAATTGAATATAGCAATCTTGCTAATAAGCATGATACCTCAGTTCTTTCTAGACCATCTGTTGCAATCATTCCTAACTAAAGTTTGTCAAATCTGTCACCCGGTAAATTCTTCCTGTAAGCAAAAATTGATGCACTTTACATAATGTATATCTGAAACACTTTGAAAACAAATACCACTTTAGGCTTAGCTGGGGCATTCTGAACTATATAAAAAATCAACAGAAACAGATTACATTATATCGCTACGTGGGATTCAATCTTTTATGGTGATAGACATGATTATCAGCTTATTCTTTGGACTGAAGTTGGCAAACCAGCACGTGATAGGTTATGTTTTATACTACTCGTGATACATGCCAAACAAAGCATTTTCCCAAAGAAACATGAATAGAATGAAACGCAACTTTCAATTTTTCATGATATATCATAATCATTTTAACTTGTCAAGCCTATGAAAGAAAGCCATATTTGATACAAAATATTTGGTGACATGGTTTTGGACTAATACTTCTTAAATACAAGTTTCATCTTCATTTGTAAACTAGCATATTGTTATAAATTCTAATGAACCAGAGAATATATCAAATGAATTCATGGTCAAGGAAATGGATATCAAATTTCTGTCACCACTATATAGAAGGAAATATTCAAAATACAACACAGGTTCTTTTATGCCATAATGACCTGTTCCAAACCCAATTTATGATGGTTATCCATTATAATTTAGGTGTAAATGCAGTATAAGTAAAAAAAACATGAAGCAAGCATGATTCACTCACTGGGTCTGGGATACCCAAACCATTCTTAGAATGGCAGGTTATTAGAGATTGAATACAGTAGTTCAAATTCATATGCATAAGCAGGGTCAAGCATGTTGCAACCAAGGGACAAAGGCTTGTATTGTTGTCAACAATGTCAAGTGAGAAATTGACACACTTACACAAATAGTGGAGAAAATTACAGATACTAGACTTTTTTGATATTTTAATAGCTTCCGGTCATGGTTAGAGGATCATAATCATAAGCTTCTCCTGCCTTCACAAAGCGGCCTTTCACACGCTTTCTTGAATCCGCTCTAGTTTTGCGAGATGCATACCGTATTTTTTTCTCAAACCTGTTTTCAAAGAAAAAACAGATTATTGTAGTTAATTACAATATATTCTTGAAATGTTGCATCTTGTAGGTTGTAATTTGTGTGCAATGTCACCTACAAAGTAAACTGATTCAGGTAAACGTCAGTAGAAAGAGCTTTAAAAGTGACATACATCCGTGACTTCTTTTTCTCCTTATATCTCATCATTGCATTGTCCCTGGCCTGTGAAACTGCAGAATCTGAAATTGAAGGCCCCCACGAAGGGTCTCCCTTCAGAAACAGAGGTGATAAACCACAATCATGGCAGTCAGCAGCACTGCTTTCCCCACTCAAGCTCGATAGAGAAAGTGAAAAGCTAGAACAAACTGGCAGAACAGACATATTGCTAGGCCCACTTCGATCTGTTACACCTTGGACAACCCCACCTGTTCCAGGCAGGGCAGCTTCTCCCTCATTCCCAGGCTCCTGAGATGATAAAGCTATATAGCCAGCTCGAGTTTCTGCAGATGGCTGGAAGGATATTGTATGATATTAGGCACCACTTATACATAAACTATTAGAAGAGATCAATTACAGAGTTAGGCAACTGACAAAATTTTGATTTATTCACATCCAATAAGTAGATTGATCAAAATGCTAATAAAATTTGAATCAGAAATGTTTTCATTATAAAAAGATTATACAGGTTGAGTTTAACAACCATTATCGATAGCATGTGTAATACTGACATGCAGAACTTACACCCCAAAAAAAAAATATTAACATTGAGGAAATTGGATTTCCAAAATATGACCTGAAACAATTCAAAGCTGTAACTTACTGGATATGATAAATCCCAGCAAGAAAAATTTCATGGCATAAAGTGATTTGACTGAAATCTTGAACTTTTAAAACTTCAGTGTCTTTGAAGGTGAGGAAGCCATGAAAATTCCCTAGGAAAAACTCAACAGATTTCTTTCTAGTCCAGTATGAGTTTCTAGATCAAATCACTGGGAAGCCCTTTGCGGGGTGCAGGTTTTTCAAATTCAGAATTCTTATCAATAGAGTGTCCTCGTGTGCATTTCTGGTTTGAGTTCCTATTGCACAAGTGCACATGGTGGCATTTAAGCGTATGATTTGCCAAAGACTCAGTTGCAGATGGGAGTTCTGTAACTACTGTGGAGTCTTTCATTTCAGTCTAAGAAAGATGTATACATAGTGAAGTGGTTGAGATCAGATTTGTCGCTTATATTCCATGGGGATGAATCCCGACACTTAGGTTTCATGTCCATGTCCTCATCATTAGGTCCCCTGTCCCCAATCCCATCCCTGTTCCCATGCTATTTTCCTATTCAAATATTATTGTTCCTAGGTCTGTGATGATTGTTCTAGGCACCTCTTTTTATATTGGCTATAATAATAGGTAAAGGAATTGATTACCCTTGTAGGAAGGTTATGTCTCTTCATTATTAATCCTTGTCTTAATATCGTATGATAATGGCCACACATATATAAAAATACATTCTACGATAATTGATAAAATGATGCAGAAATAATTGTTGACTACCAATTTGAGATTACCTTTTATGTCTTCGGATAGGTCTTATTAAAGCTTTCATTGTTAGTTCCTTAATCTTGTTCCTTGCCTTAAGCATGTATTCATTATTCTTCCTGCTTGATCTCTCTGTTTTACTTCCTTTATGGTGGACTATACCTTTTCTGTTATGTTTGACCAGTGAGTTGCTAATGGTAACCACGTTTCCTTAAGGCTTTTTATTCTTCTACATTTGGTGACTGATTACTAGTACCAAGAGTCAGCAGACCAGTTATGGTTGGTAGATCATCTCTCTTCCAATCAACTGCTGACATACAAGTCGGAAAGTGTAGTTGTGATTGATAGGGAAATCATCTATAGAAGATGATGACATGCCTTCTTATGACTGGGCCATAAAAAACAAGTTGGTACAAGTGTATACAGTTGTTCTGTGGAACAGATCCCTGTCTTGAAGAATGAAGCCTGTGGTGATATGTTTGCTTTATGCGGTCATCAAAGTAATTTGTCAGAGTTGGAAAGTACAATTTGCAAGAACAAATGATTTCTTTGCTTTGCAGGAAAAGTTGTGGATGACATTAGCTTTGGTATAGTGGTGGATCAAACCACCTTCTAATTGGCTATCCTCCCAATTTACAACAGTCATAGATCCTTGTAATTTGCAAATTCATCTTTCTGAAATAACTAAAATGACTCCTCTATGCCCAACATGAAAGACAAACAAGCAGCTAACAGTTAAGGAAGTCATTGATTGAATTAACAACTTTGAATTTCGGAGGTACAACTCCCTCTTATGATGTGATTTTAGGGTTTTTCGGGGTATGCTTTTAACCAGAAAACAACAAAAGGTTAACTAACACCTGAGCATAGGCATGTTGCAGATGCAAATTACATATTCAGATGAAAGAGAAAACAGAGGTGAATGATACAAAGATCACCCTCCCAACACTCATACATGATGATCAAAAAAACTCCTTTAGATTAAGTGAATATTCAAGACCCAAAGTTCATAAAATAAACACATTCATGATCTAATGTGATGGACAAAATCACCCAAGAACGGATTGCACTTAACATAGGAAAATACAATTGAAAGGAAATACAAATGAACACACAGTTTCAAAAAATTCCCTTCTATTTCTCAGACAAATTTCAGGAGTTCAGAGACTATTTTTGTACAAAAGATCATATTTTTTCTGCAAAAGTCATTGATATTTCCCTCACCCAATTGTCATTAAACCACCTCCTTCTGATAAGTATGGCAAAACTCTCTAGAATCAGATTTTTCTTTTCTTTTTCTTCCACTATAACATACAAAATCAAATACTTAGTATTTCGAGATGAAATACCAAATCTCCAACTCTCTCTTGAATAAGAATGCTCATATGCTAAACAATGTATATGAATTGTGCGATCAAATGAGACAACCTCAAGGTTCTTTCTTATTGTGCACTTCACTCAGTTTTTTATGATGTGATATGTTGGTTATCACAAAGGGACTTACACTATTCATTCAATGGATATCGACTTGACTTTAACTTCTACAATCACTTCAACCAAATAAACTGCAAGGGGAAAGGGTTTAGAAATCCTATCTAACTCTAAGAATGTAAGACAATATTGATGATGGAGTAAGCCTCTAACCAATCCTTGCTTCGTCATGTCAACTAGGCATAGGACGGTGCTATCTTCTACAAATGCGGGAATGATTTTCACATTGTCAATATTCATCCAAATACCCTATGAAGGCACAATCTAGATGAACATCTCCAATAGAAGTTAAACACTTGCAATTTAGGCCCAGATCTAACCTTGCATTGTTACTTACAATTAGTAAGTACCAAAAGGTATGGACACTAGCTCCACCATTAATCACCATTTAACAAGATCTTCCATTCATCTACTTCAACTTCTACTTAACATGAAATGAAATCCTAAATGAGGAATTGAAGAAACCATGCAATACTCCAAAGCAACATTAAGTAATCCACCATGAAGACCAACAATGAATCATCAATTACTTTGATAGCATTATGGCAACTATTTCATCAAGTCCCCTCTCCTACTCTACTTCTACTACTAATTGACTAACTCACTATTACAAATGAGAAGACCTTGGCCTTTTATAGTTGTTCAATTACAATTGAGGGTCAAGATTTATCCCTACAAACTTAAATTTTGTGAGGGTTTGTCTCTCTTGTGATTGTAGTTGGGATTCAAAAGTTTTCTCCAAGTTTTGAATTTCTGATTTTTTGATTTCTGACCTAGAAATGATGCCCAGATATGCCTTGCATGGATTAGAAACTGTTTTAGGTGTCCTTCATTCGCCTCAGATCTTCTTTCTTCTTTGCAGTTCAAACCAATCTGCACTTTATCTCCTCAAACCTGATCTTTCTAGATGATATTCAGCTTTGCCAAGTCTGCTCTGATTTATTACTTGATTGATTTGTCTTTGATGTTGAAATGAATGACTCAATCCTCTTTATATAGGCATTGAATGCCAAAAGACATGCCTTTTGAGACTAGGACCGACTTGCTCCTTTTAGACCAATCAAAACATTTTACTTGATCATTTTCATTTCCCTATTATAGGCTGACTTGGTAATGGGAATCAAAGGCATGATTTTAATTATCAACTCGCACCTCTATTCTTATCAGCTCTCTCCTCTCTTGGGCGGAGATTAACGGTGCTTGAGGATTTTGGAATCCTCTAGGGGTGGCAGATTCCGCCATCCCCCAAAGATTTTCCTTGTTTTCATTTTTCAAACTTGTGGCTTCCTCCTTGGATTCCATCAATGCTTGGTTTCCCTTGTCATTTATATGCTCTCTAATCTCCCTTCTCCACTTCATTGGATCAATTGGAGAGTTTTGAATGTCTTTCAGCCCCTATGTAGTCAATGCGGGAATGGAGGGGATGAGATAATTTTGCAATCCTCCAAGGCAGGTGGATTCCATCATGCTTAGAGGATTCATCATCCTCTTCATTTTATCTCCATTTTGTGTAATCTTCCAAGCTTAATCGATGCTTCCATTGTTACCTATACAAAGCGAAGATTGAAGGTGAGAGGCTTTTAGAGTCCTTGTTCACTTTCTTCATCTTTTCATACTCTATTGCCTTTATACTTCTTGATTTTCCACTCTTATTTCTTGCTGTTCAAGTTGACCATCAGTTTTATCCCCATTAATGTTTCCTTTATAAAGATTCTAGGTGGAACTTAGCCATGTGGGAGGATAAAAGATTCCTTGGAGGGTGGCGGAATCCGCCACCCTTCAAGGAACTTCCTTGATCTCAATTTCTTGATTTCGGCCTAAAACTGATTCCAATTGTCACCTTTGTGTTCTTGATCTTCATTTCTCATCTTTCGTACGATTTGGGAGCCAAAGAAGAGCCAACATCCCAAAGTGGAATTAATAGGTGTTTGAGGATTTGCTCCCATAGCTGGGCAGAAATTATGGGGAGGAGAGGATTTTGAAATCCTCTAAGGCTGGCGGATTCCACCATGCTTGGAGGATTTTTCCCTTTTTCTCATGGACTCTCCTTTGTTTCATCTTAAAACTTCAAATTTGTTCACTTTTTGCTCTCAATCTTCTTTTCTTGTTCCTTGCTTAAGTTCGAGCGTCTCTACCCTCAAGAAGACATGGCAGAGATTCCATGCCTTAGAGGATTTTCCTCCTTACACCTACCAATTTCAATTTTTCCTCTCCATGTTTCAAATTCACCTAATTCATGTCAATTTGGTGGGAGGAATGAATTTGTTTAGCCTTATGATGCCTCCATGGTCCATACATTCATGCTTGAGGGCGGGATTTAGGAGGTAGGGAGGATTTAAGAATCCTCTAAGGCTGGCGGATTCTGCCATGCCTTGAGGATTTTCCTCCTTGCTCTTTCATCCTTATCAGTTTGCCTTGTAACTTCAAACTTAGTTTCTTTACTCCGTAAATTTCCCTTTTCATAGTAATTTCCCATTTTCTTGAAGGCAAACAAGTCTCCCATTTGTTTCTAAGGCAACTTTACATTCAATGTAATCTGATTTGGGCAACTTGGAAGTCTGATTTTATGTTTTCTCTCCATCCATCAATCTGATTTTCATCTTTCTTTCTGAGATTTTGGCCTCTAAACATGTCTATTGGTTCATCTAATGGCTTGAGTACTTGCTCATGGGCGAGATTGAGAGGAAGGAGAGAATTACCAACCATAAAGAGAGGGCGGAAATCTTGGAGGTTAGAGGATTTCAGATTCCTCTGGGGCAGACAGAATCTGCCATGCCCTGAGGATTTTCCTCTATGCACCTCGCTGCCCATACTTCATCATTTCTTGCCCTTCTAAGGTCTCTCTCTTTGCTCTTTCAAATGTATTTGCAAGGAGGTGTTGTCTGTTGGTGGGCTTGAGTGCTAACACCCTCAATCTACCTAACATTTAATGCACTTGCTCAAACTCAAACTTAAGGGACTTGACTGATTTTGATCTTTCACTGGGTTCACTCAACTCTTCCCAAGGCTTGGAGACTTGAAATTGCCACCAACTAAGAATACCTAAGACCATCTACTCCTGCTAAAGCAAAAAGTGGGGGTCCCCATTTGCAATGGGGTGATAGTGTGAAAACCTCACAACAGGGCCCTTTTTTTAATTACCTATTTTAAAGAGTTTTTCTCAACTCTCTTTTTAGTTTCCACTTCCGTAACTGATTCTTGGAAGATTATGAAAACTTAAAAACCCTCCACTTTCCCATACGTATAATGTTTAATTAAAACATTATAAGTAATATATCCATATGCATTTGGCATGTGGAAGATGTGTTCTTTATGTATGGATGAAATATATGTAGGAGCCCCGCTGGCTCTAACTTCACTGCTGGTACTGAATTTCTATATGTTTTTTATAGTTTTTGTGTTTTTGCAATTTTTTTGGTGTTTTTCAGATTAATGTTTTGTTTGAATTTTTTGAATAACAATGGACTTGAACAAACTTCAGAAAACTAAATTAAAATACAAATTATCTAACTGTGCACTTTATTCAATAATTTCTGTAAGCAAATATTTACAAATGCTATTTTATGTGCAAGACAATTATTTCATACTATCTAAGGAACCTGGAAGTTGTTTGTGGAAGCTGCTGAAAATCTTTAGGGCTGATCACAGTGGGCTGGATGTGCAGATTGCCTTGGACGTAGATGCTGGTAACTAAAACGTCTGCACTCATAAAACAAAAACAAGCCCTTTCCCCACACGCAGGCTCTCCAATAATTAACACAGCCAATAAGCTATGATTGCCGTCTCAGTAAATAGCTGTGGCAGTCAGAGATAAGAACGTAGCCTCAATAAATTGCTGCAATTTGTAACAACAAGCTATCCTCCCAACCTGCGATTATAATTCTGAGAATAAATGCTGAAGAGAAACCCTAAAATCGAACACCAATTAAGTCCAATGATGGCTCTGAGATGATCCCCTCAAGCACAATTCATTGGCAAAAACATAACCAACTCAAAGTGCAATGACCATGAAGAATTATCAATTCCTCCAGTTCTTGAATTCAGAAACCCTTGCAAAAACCGATCACAAATCACCAAGTCACAAGCGCATGCAGGATGAGAAATGCAGTTTCATTGTCTTGCTTTCATAATACCTTCTTTCCCAAATCGATCACCTGGCTTCACCTTTACACCAACGGCTCCCAGCTTCAGCCAATCACTTTGTATGAGTTGAATTCATAATAGCCTTTTATTGCGAAGTTTGAAATTTAATAGTCTAATATATTTTCCCTCCAACGTTAAATAAGCCCAAAGTCACTTTATTAAATAACATTAAATAACTCATACCCAATCTTTATAATATAAGCTTTTTGGGTTTAATCATTAATTAAGTGAGGCTTGATTAATGATTAGAAAATTACTAAATTGCTTATTGAATCCTCAATTGAATAATTCAACTCCTAATGCACACTGATTGAACCAGACGCCCAAGTGCCCAACCAAAAATAGTAACTAGCTATAAATTGACTTCCTATAAATAGTAAGTTCATCAAACCAAGCCAAACAAAAAGTAGGATCCTTGTCACTTCCATGTTGAAGAGGAGTAATGCCGCCTTTGCCAAGATAACAGACAAACAGAGACCCTCAAGCCACTGCACTAGCCCGCGAGGGTCGCAATGATGGGCTAACAATACACGGACACTGGCTATAAAGGGGACATTACAATATATTGAATTTTCTTTGGATCGGTCATACTGGCATATTAGGGAATAATTTGAGCTAAGTGAGCTTCAGTGTTAACCATTCATTGGTCAAAGGGCATGATAGAGTGTGGTGAAGAAAGATGTAAGAGTTTTAATGTTTCTGCCCCTTATAATACAATGACCACCATCTACTTTTGGGAACTTGTAGAGAATTTAGAACCATATCACTGGAATCTATTGAAGGTATTATAAATACTCCAATTTCTAAGATGTGAGCCATTGGGGACACAATGAGTTTCCTGAACATCATATCCTTTGAGCATAAAAAACGAACCTGAAGACATGCGAAAGTGCAGTACTCTCATGTTGGGTTGTTGATGAGTTTCATTAAAAAGGAGTTTATATAAAAAACAGAAGGTTTAACGTATTCAGAAAATCATTTTGAAACTGAAGTCTTACTCATATATGCCGTTCTATTCATACGTTTTTTAGGAGGGTGTTATTTGTGGGGTCCTTTGAAAAAGGATACAGTTCGGGAAGAAAGAAATATATATGTGAAAAGGAATCGGAGTAGTGTTGCTTGAAAAAAGAAAAGATACAATACGAGACAGATAAACAGTGTGAGAGGTGTATGTGAATAAGAAAGGGATGAATTTCTGAAAAAGAAAAGAAGGGAAGTAGTGCAGGTTTCCTGTGCATGGACTGTGAATAGAATATCTTGCCACCAATACACAGCTGGGTGAGGCAGTATAAATATTGGTTGTCTTAGAGGAGCGAAAATCATGTACTGTCACACATAAGAACAGTGAGTATGTGCCCAGTTTTTAAAAACAAAATGAGAAGTGTGAAATGCAATTAACATCACAGAGCGTGTTTGGGAGGTGTTGCTGTCAAAACTCTGAGGGAGTTCAAAGACTAAGTATTGTTATTGAAGGCAGCGATTGAAGTTTATTTATGTTAGATCATAACGTCTTTACATCTCCTGTAAAGACTCAGAGCTGATAATTGTTTGGTACAATCTAAATTTTCTTCATAGAAAAGGTTGAAGCCTTTTGGAGACAGGTTGGAGCCTGTTATGTAAAAAATGTTTGAAGAGTTGTAGCTCGTGTAAAGGGTTGTAGCCCAGTTGATTAATGAAGCCGTGGTTTTTTACCCAGCTTGGGTTTTCCACGTGAGAAAAATATCCGTGTCCTGTCTCCATCCTTGAGTGTACTTGTCTGATTTGTTTTTCTAGTTAAAGTTTTTAAAAATATTGATTCACCCCCTCCCCCTCTCAGCAGTTTTCGTTTTTCAATCTCTATTATTAATTCATGTTCAATTAATCATTTCATCCATCATTATCATGTAAGCCATCCTTGTCGTTTTCTCTTGTGGAAGTTGTTTTCATCTTATAGGGATTCTGGTGGCATTGGGAGTCACCAATCAATTGTTACACTACTTGTCATTGATGTCAAAATATAGAAAACAATCAGATACCATACAGGATTTTGGCAATGGAAATCATACCTTACTTAAATCAAATATAGTTCAATAATTACATATACTATCTTCCCCTATATAAGAGAAGAAGTTGGATACATGAATTTTGGCTTTTGTGCAATTGTTTTACAGAAGGAATATGTCTCAGTCTATGTGCCTTCATGTGTGATATAAACAAACTTTCCAATTGGAACTAAATGGATTAGAAGACAGGATATTAAGGAGGCTTTTATCGGGAGGTGCTTTTGCTGTTTATAAGACATGCTTGATTACTAACAATCCAATAAAAGGTTTTTTTGACACAAATCAGGACTTGGGCTATGATGTGTTATTAAAGTATTAAAATCACAAATAAGTTTGATGAGTAGAATGTTTGTGATCAAATACGAGCTATATTTGGGCAGAAAAATGTCTTCTCAGACTTGCATTTGTAAAAGCAAGAACGATATAAAATTGAAGAGGTGCTGGCTAAAAATTTTGTAAGTCATTGAAACCACAACTTACAAAATTGTGACTTTAGGCAACATTCATGAGATTTCTCTCTCCTCTCAGCAATAGGGGAGGCTCCCTTCTTACCGTAGGTGGCTTCATTAAGAACTTCACTAAAATTACAAAAAGGGGCAGATCTCTTAATCAATTCCTCTTTTTTCAAGAATGATTTTACAAACAGCAACTTTCAACTTAACAAAAAGGTCCTATTGCTACAATAATACCGGTGGATCGGGGGTTGACATAAGAACAACTCCCAAGACAACAGTCTATTTATATATTTTGTGAAACAAAAACAAGAACCCAAAGTCTCCTACGCTTGTCTCAAATGAGGATTCACTAACTGGAATAACCAGTAAGGCACAAAGTCTTTTACTAAAACTCTCAAACTTAATAAAAATACCTACAACTGAAGCCCAAAGCTTTCAGTTCTAAGTAATTGCAGCCACTACAAACTATAACAATTTGTCCTCCTGCAACACAAAGTCTTCAAAAGTTCAAATTGGCTCTGAATGCAATAGGCAGCTCAAAGTCTGCACAATTGAATTCAAATCCCTCTTGAGCAAAACTCCAAAACTCACAATCAAAACGTTGGGATTAAATGTACAAATCTCCCCTCAATGAGCCGTTTTTGGTAAAAAACGCCTTTGGATGGGCTGTTTTTGAGTGTTTGCATGTGCTTGGAAGCATGCAAATACATGTAAAATCGTCGCCCTAGATATAGAGAGCCAAAACGCACGGAGAAGGAAGTAAAAACGGGTTTTTAGAACCCATATACATATGCTTTTGGCCTCTAAATCGCCGCCCAGATTTAAAAGAGAAAAAGACAAGTCCAAGATGAGAAATAATAGGCTTTTTGGGCTTGAAAACACATGTATATTGGCTCAAAATCGCCCGCCCAAGACCTTTTGATGCAAAAAGGATTAATAATAGGTTTTTAAGAGTTAAAAGCATATGCATTTCATCCAAAATTTGCCACCCAAACTCTTTTGTTTGAATGCAAGTATAATGATGGGCTTTACTAAGTCAAATACATATGCATTTTGACTCAAAATCGCCACTATGCCTTTAAGTTATTAAAGGCAGGCTTTTCACATGCAAATGCATGTGTAAATGGTTTGGAATTTGCCACTATAAAGCCCTTAAATTAAAAGGTTTATAATAACGGGCATTTTATATGCAAACGCATCTTAAAACCCCACTTACACATGTTAAGTTATATGCTTTTGCATATGTTTTCAACTTAACATATGTATTTGCATTTAAAAAGCCCACCTTTATGCATTTGAGACTTAGAATATAATATATGATAATATATAATATATTTATGTCCTATTTAGTGGAGTTTTAAAAGTCTCTCATGATAATATATAATATATTTATATGTAACTATATTTTTGATGATATAATATGCAAAAGGACTGGAAAAACCCACCTTTCCATATAAAACATTAAAAACTATATCCAAAACTTCTCAGAATGATGTGAAATTTGAAAATGGGGGTCTAAACCCACTTTACATATAAATGGCATTTTTATTTCGTGCAATTATCAATAAAAAAATCAATTTTATAGAATTTTAATAAAGACATGCAGTTAGGCCGAAAAAACCCACCTGCAGCATGCTTAATTCCTTAATAACTTGAGTTAGACAACTCTGTTTGAGGCATAGTTGCACGAGTACTCGTACCCATACCCCTGGGACCCATACCGGGTACCGGTACATGTACCACGTACCCAAATTTCCGATGCTTAGTGGGTACCCAGTGGAGAGCATCATAGCTAAGGACCTTGATTAAGATTTCTGCTTTTTGTTTCAGTTTTTTATTTACATATCAGGATTCAGCTTGCTGTTTATCAAACTTAATTCAATATGTAATCAATTTGAAACTTTGATACGATATTGATTAACAGTAAACTTTATCACTGTTCGAGTCAGAAGTTTATCATTTGCAATATGCCATTGTTATATGATGTATGATCTTCTTGATCATGTTTAAAGTTCTTCTCTGTTATGCATCTAAACATTTAGCATATATTATAATTATAAACATATTGCAAATCTGAAACTGAAAACAATACATTACATTTGCAAACTTATTATCACGACTCATATTTTCATGATTTTCTATAAAATTTTATATTAAAAAAAATTGATGTACCCAAGTACCCCCATCCCCTGTTGATGTTTATAGTTTTGATTAGATAAAATGATCACAATATTATGAGAAAATAAATAAGCAATATATTAATATACATATAATGATGGACATTATTATTATATTAATATACAAACTTATAATATTGAATTAAATAAACATCATTGAATTGTTATACATTATATACGCATATTAATATATATAATAATAATGATATTATTATATATATCAATATACATATACAATGTATATATTTTAATTGATCTTTATTATAATCGATAATGTGTATCGATTTAATGATGCTTGTGTTAACATCATTCTAACTTACTGATTAGGAATCGGTTTATATACTACCGATTATGAATCAGTTTGCATAGATTATAAACTATCAATTATAAACCGATAATGATTATTGCGTTGAACTGATTATAGTCAATAATATGTATTGACCACATACAGTCACGAGTATTGATGTAGCGTTTAATATTACTCACCGTTTGAGTCCGCATTGAATCGGTGGGTTGAGTATTAGTTACGTTAGACCTGTCTCTACGTAGAGACACGCCCCTACCTCCTCTATCTTATATATTCTGATCACTGCAAGTACATTGATATACAGGAAAATAGGGAGGTGTACAGCAGTGAAGAATAATATTGTCTGAGATTGATATTGTCATATCACAGCAGCACATACAGAGAATTGAATTTGAATATATACTACAATCTGCAGAGTTATAATATAATACAGTTAGATATATCTGTTAATATATCTGTAATAAATATGTACATCTATTGTGATTATATGTATCACACATACTTAAATAAGAAAAACTAAAAGCCATACATTCTTGATCTAAAATTTAACATCCCCTATTTTGAAAAATAGTCATACCCGTACCTGTTCCCGTACCCAAAGTACCCAAGTATCCCCATCCCTGTGCAACCTTGGTTTGAGGCCTAAGATAGCTCAAAATGAGCAGAATTTCAAGGGCTATAATCCTGGGGCAAAAACAAGATTACAAAATAAATTTAAAAACAAGAAAAGCGAAGAAAAGACTTGAAGGTCACCAAAAATCAAGCGCTTGCAGTCAGAGAAGAAAAACCTGTCTTAACAAGCAATGAAGAGATTAACTTGACGGAAACCCTCAAAAAGAATGCATGGATAATGCTAAAATAAAAAACAATTCAAGGATAACGAATTGCCTTTATGATGCCTTATCAATACATCGAAAACATAGAGGATACACCTACGAATCCATGAGAAAATTGCGTAGGGTTGCCCTAGTTTTGTGATGTCAAAATTGGGGACAAGAGGACAGATGTATCAAAATTTATTTCAATTTGAAACTAATATATTTCATTTGAAAGAACTTGGTCTTCATCGAAATGTTTATAACATAGTTGCAATGGTACTCATACCCATACCCCTGGGACGCGTACCAGGTATTGGTACACATACCCAAGTATCAGGTACACGTACCCAAGAAGTACCCAATACTCAGTGGTACTCAGTGGAGAGCATCATAGCTAAGGACCTTGATTAAGATTTAAAGGTCGTACGACATAGAAGAGTTTAGATGTGACGCAGAGGGTTTTGGGTGCCATCCAAGGACATGGGTGACAATTTTAGGTAGGTTCTAAGAAATTTTCATTAATTTTTGCCTGCCACCATGAACGGTAAAAATGCTGTAAAAATTTAAAAAAGTAAATTATAAAAAATAAAAACTATAGACTATAAAAACAAAAAATAGTTTATAAATTTATTCACAGATTTAGATTTAGATTGTATGATTCTTCCACAGTCCATGAATTATCGCATGTGTATTTGGGTAGGAAACAGTTTTCTACCCGAAAATTCATGCAATAGATTTATATTTGTCTAAATTTTTAATTATACTATTAATTTATTAAATATTATAGATTTAACATAATATAATAAATGATAAATCTAAAGTTAAACTATTATTTTAAAATTTAAATTTACATTTATAACTAATTTGTTTTGTTGTTTTAGGTTTCCCGGTCTTCAATAGTGAATATTCTATTTAATTTAATATTAATAATTTATCAAATATAATTATAAATAAATAAATACTATTAAATTTAAATATTAAATGTTTATGGTTTATAAATTACTGATTATAATATTATATTTACAGATAATTTATATTATTAAATCACTGAATAAAAATTACATTATTAAAATCCAAAGACTAAATATATGAAATTTTTCTTTAGATGTTATGTAGATTATTTAAATTTAATAAATTAATTTGTTTTTCAAACTTCTCTTTACAAACTGCAGGCCTAAAGCTGTTATAAAATTTTACCATGGCAACCAGTTCTAATTTGTCAGCCACCCTTCAACATTGACCCAGCTTCACCAGTATGGAGGCTGTAGAAATGGTAAAGAAGATTCCAGGTGGGGTGACATATGTTTTGATATATCCCGTCTGTGAAAAGCGGTAAACAAGTTCCTACAATTTTGGGTGAAAGTACCTTTGTGTATGATTCCTGGACAGGAAATCAAATCCTGTCCGGTGAAAAATAATTCGCCTCTACCACCATCTAAAATAGAAAAATATTTTATGTAGCTAGAGGAAGCAGATGCAAGGGTTGAAAATAGAATGGTGCATCCATTGAACACAGGAAGGGGCTCATGGAGGTCACCTACTTCTTCATCTTATACACATAGTGTTGCTCCATCCATTTTTTAGTAGAAATAAAGATGAGACTAGCATTCTGAAAAGAATAAAGGGACCATTGGAGAGGGCATTTAATAATGATGCTAGAGATGTTGTTGACCAATTCCTCGCTAGATGCCTCTAAGCAAATGGTTTATCATTGAATGTTCCACCACCTTATTGGCAAGACATGGTAAAAAAAATAAATGAAGCTCCAAAGAGGCAGACGACCCCATGTTATGAGAAGATGCGTAGCTATCACCTTGTTCAGGTATTGCCTCGCTCCATATATATCCAAACAGGCCCAGTATTTTCACCATGCTCAACCTTTAAAGATTTTTTACATGATCAACTGGAAATTCTACACCAAATTCTCAGGAAAATAGGTTTTCATGAGGTCTTCATTGGAAGGCGTTGTTGCCATATTAGTAGCCCCCCACCTTCAGATTTTCAATCAATGGATATCTTGGCTCTCCTTTCACCTCCTCTAATGGCTTGTGATGGGTTGATACTCATAGTCCATACCTGTTCATTATAAATTTTGAGTCTCTCTTTCAAAAATTCTCTGCCAAACAATAAGCAATAAAGGCTCATGACTTCCTTGTACACAAAGGAAAGAAATTTACAGGCTATCAATCTGTGGACAACAAACTCCTTACAACTACTACGATACTTGTCAAGGAGCTTCACTCAATCCTCAAAACAAACCAATGAGATCCTTGATACAGATAATGATAAATTGACCATTAATTTCCTGAATACAATGTAGAAAGTAAAATCTAAAATTTGTCAAATTCTAGAAATCTTCAAATGTTGGAACCATAAATGGAACATGGTAATATCCAGATGTCTAATTGTGAAAATGTAAAATCTTTAATTTACATAAAAAAATTTATAATCACGATTCACACTCTTAGCAAAACTCAGAACTGCATTAATTGCTGGAATATGCAAAATACAGCGGGTGATTGCATAAATGAAGGTAAGATGAATAAAGTGTGAGAGATTAATTCCAAGGATGCCTTATATGATTGATCAATACAGAGAGGGCAGAAAACAGTATACCTTCCCTAACACAAACTTGCTTTTGGTTATTGGTTATACAACTGTCAACAACTGAATCACAAGAAGGTACATCACTACCTAATGCCGACAAAACATAATAAGTCAGAAAAAACAAAACATTATTAAAAGAACAGTTTACATTACCCCACTTTTCAGAAAAGTGGAGAGTCCCTTCTGACAATGCTAACAAAAAAAACAGTTAACTAAGCAAGAAGAAATTGTAGTACAGTGATGAATATCCCAGGCAGTGGTGCTAGAATGTTTGGTACTGAATTAAATTACAAAAAATGCAGCAATGTAAATGATAACAGATGAAACAATTAACGAAAAAATATGAGATAAACAGATCTCTTCATTTACCTAGTGTCTTAGACAAATTGAATGGTACAAGGAGGGACCAAGAAAACATACCTTCCCTGACACACACATGGCTTTTAAATGACAACACTTACACTTATTGGTCACAAACTGAAACATCAACAACCAAATCACAAGAAGCTACACCACTACCTAATTCTAACAAACCATAACAAATCAGCCACAACAAAACACTATTAAACCAGCAGTCTACGCACCGCTTGCTGCTTCAAACAATTGCATTAAATTTTCAAAATTTCTTTCTGTAGGTGTTGTGCATGCTTCTTCTGAGTGTTTTCTTAACTTTTTTGCAAATAAACCTATTCAAACATAGCCCAATTATACCAAGAGAGCTACAAATTTCTGTGGATAAATGATGGCTGAAAAAGAAAACTGATCAATCAGAAGCATACATGATGCCAATACAACAACTCAAAGAATACCCTACATAGATACTAGATAAGTGTGATCAGACAACCCTTTCCAAAATTAAAGTTACCAGATTCTTCTGGAAATCTGCGTGCTCCCGGTCCGGTCTGGCCCCAATACGGGTCCGGATGCAGTTCGCCTTGGGTTCAGACAGGGTCCTGCAAAAATCCTGTGGGTTCGGCAGGGAGAATTAGTGAAGAATTTGCGGACTTGGTGAGGAATTTGAAGACTTTCGATGACATTTGATCAGTGATGTCTGATTGTTAAAGCTGACATGATTATTTTTGAACTGAAACATTGATATGATGGTGTATTTTGGCATTTTACTATGTTATTTGGACTTCAACATAATATATATGGAGGTCTATTTTATTATGTTACTTTACTATTAGCTGCTGCATATATGTATATATTTTTTATTTTTTTTATGTTTTGTACGGATGAACCCAAAGAAAACTTGAACCCCCTCTAAAATAAATTTGAATAAACCTGCAGACCTGATTCTCAAACCCGAATCCAAATCCACGCCAGGACTGGCAACTTAGTTAAATAGGATAGTTAAGTAAATGATGAATAGTTCCGTCACATGGTGCTCGTTTATGTATGTGAAGTGGTGTTTGGAAGCCTACGGCTATGGGATAAAGATGCAATCTTCATGACGGGAGACAAATACCACCTCGCAAAAAAGATCTAAAAATTTTCATCAATCCAAACAAGGGAAAGAAAAGCACAGATTTGATGATTGCAAATCAGCATAAAATGTTGATCAATGCAAGTAAGAAGCATGGTTTTGCTCTTGCAATCCAAGCAAGAAGAAGGATTGGTTGAAGTAGATAATTATAAGGTAAGTTGCCATGAGGAGCAAGGGCAACAAATGGATAGGATAGGATAGGATGATATGCCAGTTTTAGTGTCCCATGAACCAAGAGGTTTGCCTCCAACAAGAGAGGTTGAGCATGAGACCTAATTGCTGCTTGAATCTTCGATTCCCAACATTAGGTTGTATGGAATTGGATGAAGTGAAGAAGCACTAGAAAGTCATTTTGGACCAAGGAATGATTTTCCAGGCATTTCATCACCATATGAGACATTTCTTGTATTGATGCCAAATTTAGGGCCCACCTTGTTTAGTAAATTTTTACATTTTGGGCCCAAGCACTCACTTAGGATTAGGCCAACAATTTTGAAGAGTTATTTTAATTTGATTTCCCTCCAAAATGAGGTGTGGAATTTTGGACAACCAAGTTTGGGTTACAACATACAAAACTTGTTATACTTCCATTTGGGAAATCATCTCGTGTCAATTTATCTGCTAGAGCACTTTGTGTTCAAGTATCCTTTTGTAGATGAAACATGTACAGGATTGTGGCTTGTGGATGAAAATTCCTGAGTTACAGGATTCAAAAGAAAAAACCCCTTTGATTCAGGAGGGCGTTCTGTGTCAGGGATTGCATCGGAGCTTCACAGATTTGCAAAACATTTCAGTTTTTCAGTGTGTCCCCGCTTGTTGCAGGTTGCAAGTGAAGTATATGTAGTTGGAGTGTAGTGTTTGTGTCAGTTTGTTGTTGTGTTGTGTGCTGCTGTAGGATTTCTTGATGTTGTTGTTTTTTATCCTTTCCGAGAACTGGGAAGATCAAACTTCTTGTTGGTAAGATCAGGAATTTTTCAGTGCTTTGGTTGGGCAGTGTGTGTGAGAGTTTAAGCATTATTTCTTTAAGGTTTTGTATTTTCCACTGTAGCTATTGTCATGACTATAACATTGGTCCATTATGTTGCAAAGATCAGAATTATATCAATAAAGAAGTTGCATTTGTTTCTGGTTCGATTTGTGCAAGTTTGAGTGTTGACAAGCTAGTTTTTTGGTGTTGTTTGATGTAGTTTGGTGAAATTTCAAGTTTGTTATTATCATTGAAAAATCTGATTTGGGACATTACACTTTTAACTTTTTATTGCAGCTTTCAGTAGGTTCACTTTAGAATATTTCTTTTTGAGATAAACAATTATTATTCTCAAATCCATAAAAGTATATTTGTTGAAACCTAAAACCATGTGCCTTGGGCACAAGATATTCAAAATGGTCCTTGATGCTACACTTATTTTGTACAAATTGTCGTTCAAGTTGCTTATTGTGTATCTGAATCTACATTTATTATGTTGATAATTTCATCAAATAAGTTGAAAGAAGATTGTATTAATTTTTCAAAGGTTTGCTTTAAAAAATCCATTTTTGGGATAAATAATTCTTATTCACAAGACTAAGACCATATTCGTTGTAACCTATAACTAAGCGCCTTGGGCACAATACATTCAGAATGAGAAGCGATACTATTTTTATGCCGCAAAAACTACTGTTCAAGCTGGTTAATCTATGTCTAAATTTATTTTCTAAGTTACCAGTTCGAGTTCGGTTCGAAGTTCAGGTATGAAGAACCGGTTCACAAGTTCGACAAAATTTTGAAAAGGGGTTTGGGTTCAGGTTCGAAAATACATGTAAAAATTTTAAAATTATATATATATACATATTTATGAAGCCTAGAAGCATGAGTAAAAATCAGAATGTCACATAGTATCATAAAAACAACATTTAAACAACAAAAACACCATAAACTTGTAATCATAGCATCATGAATCGTGATCATACCATCATATACTTCAAGTCATAGTTACACCACCCTAGGGGACGGGGGGACGGGGGGATATAAGACATAAAGATGTAAAAGTATTGTGTTTAAGTATTGGTCCTTTTGTGTTGGATATAAATGTTAGATATTCATATAAGTTATATCTAACATGTATATGATATATCCAACACAAAAGGACCAATATCTAACATTTATATCTTTGTTGGTGGCTGTTTTCAAGTCCTTGGATCTGGCAAATGAGGTTTGAGTGATTTTGACCTGTTGGGAAGTCATGTTTGTCTGGGATTTGGGCGAGAGCTAAGCTAAGTCTGTCATAGAGATGGGGTCGAAACCAATTGATTTGTGATAAAACGAGTTAAAACCCTTTGAGAATCATTTTGCCAACTTCAGTTTGACCTTAGAAAGCCATGATGGATTGTGGGAGGTAACCCTGCTGAAGGCTTGCTGAATCCTGAAATTTGGCTAAGTCTGGAATTTTTAAAATCTAGAATCCGCATCTTAACTCCTATGAAGCTGGAACCTATCCCAAACATCCTGGAAGTATTATATTTTATAATTTATACAAATAAAACTTAAAGTATAAGTTTGAAATAAATCAACTTAAATGTTATATTTGTATAAATCCTCCCACCCATGAACAAAAAAAAAATTATCCTTTCATATCCACCTTTTAGGGTTCCGGAAGTCAAAATTTTATAAAATTTGCAAAAAAATGTCACTAAAGTGACGTCTGTGCCCCGAAGTTTGCCGAAGTTTGTACAGGGTTCGCCGTTTGTCTTCCTGGGCCGCTCGGCTTTGACTTGCTGGACCACAAGTTCGAACTGGGTCCAAAAATCCAGACCCTACCCAGACCCACAGGCGAACTAGACCCGAACCACGGACCAGTTCGAACTTGGTCCAGTTCGGAGGGGTCAGGGGCGAACCCTGGTAACTTAGTTTATTTTGTTGATAATTCACCAAGTAAATTGATAGTAAGATGTATTAAGGCAAGCATTGTATTGATGGCATTTGTCAACCTAAGTTGTGGCTTTGAATGCAGTTTAGCTAATTATTTCTTGAAATCATGTTTTGTATTCTTGCATCCGTATTTCCACTAAATAGATGATCTTTGTTTTAGCCAGCCAAAGGTGTTATTTGGGTGTTTAGATAGGTACTTAATTTCTCTCAATATCTAAAAATCCCGTTTGCAAGGCATGACTATAATAGTTTAGTATCTATATCCAAGATAAAAACATAAATAGTTACTATTTTATGCAAAATCCACCAAATCAATCTTGTATAGTGTGCATATTTGTAAATCTTATCTATAATTTTAGCCTAGGGTCAATTTAGTTGAGTTTTAGGTTTAGTTTAGATCTCAAGGAACTTTCCCTCCAAATATGAAGAGAAATCTTATTTCACATACTATTTTTATTTGTGTTGTCTTACCAAAGACAAAACAAAACACTAAAATAGTCATGAAGAATAAACCCATAAATGTATTTTCAAAAGGGTACAAAAAAACATTGTTAATCATTTGAACAAGATGACCACGCCCTTGCATCCCCTTACATTTGCATTGCCTCATAAGTTTCAGAGCGTGGAAATACTTTCTTTCCTTAGGTGAGAAGCACTCCATAGAGATGCAAAAGATGTCGATGGGTACAACACCACATTCCAAAGAATCTTCTCATTTTCAGATGTGGAGGATACTATTATTAAAGAATCACAACCTTTGCACTATTCAAGAAAAATACAATAAGAACACTCATACATTTTGTTACCTCTATGGACAAGGTTCTATTTTCCTCCAACCTCTTGTAATCATAGGTAAACATTTATTTTTTAATTCATACTATTTTTTGGCATCTATATACAATATTTTATAATAAAAAATGTTGTATTGACTTTGTTTCCAATTTCAACAAGTTATGAGATTTTATATTTCTTTATCCATTTGGTTAAGCAAAACCTACTGGCTACAAGAAAAAGAAAAAGAGTTGGTCTATGTGTGTTCCAACATGTGCCTCTTGTCACATAATAAAGTCAAATAAATACAAGCAAGGGGCACCAAAGAATTGGGATGTAACAGCTAAGTGTGTTGTCTTGGATGCAACTATTACACAACTTTCCATAGTGTCTTTGGATGATGATGAGACTCCTATACAAGATGTAGCTATTGGTAGCGGCATTGTGCTTTTTCTTGTGGTTCAAATGAATCAAGTGATGACTTTGATGCTCTCAATGAAAAGTGCGATGAAGATCATTCATTATCTTTATATTGATTTTAAATTTGACATTGAATTATCAATTATCTTTATCACTATCAACTGTGTTCTCAAATCTGTTTGTTTTTAGGAAAGTTGTATATATATAGTGTATGGCTGTACTGTACTTATTAGAAAATTGTCACAGTAGAGCACCACATCCTCAAGCCCATACCCAAGCCAGCGAATTAGTTATTTTATCATGTAAAATGTTCATAGTGACAAACACTCACATTTTGGTGAGACTACTCATAGCAGACCCTAGAAAGTAACTATAACAAGACACCATAGCTACGATCAATTGGAAGATGTGTGACCTAACTTTCATTATTTAACTACAAGATGAAACTGGGTTTGTATTGGATAGGTGTCTGAGCTTGTTAGCAAGACTGATTTTACCAGAAATGAGCTTCATGTTTTGACAAATGACTTTTTACAGTCCTCCAGAAAGCTTTGTCACATATCCCTGGTTCCAGGCTGTCTGGCTCAGTATTTTTAGTTGGCTTATATGATGTTAGTCCTATTTGAACTCATTAAGCATTGTACCTCCTTGATTTATTAACTCAAGCCTCTCCTATTACACTGGAAACTGAAGCCATTACCAAGGGTTTGCCTGTTTATAGTGACAGAGCTTCTCTAATATTTGCACGTCCAAAATATATGCATTCAGCTTATCGCTATGATTATCTTTGTCTCATATTTACATTGGACAGTTCAAATGTAGTGCTGCTGTAAGAACCACCAGTGCTAATTTATCTGTAATCTGAACAATTGATATTTCTGCTATGTAGTGGTAAAATACAAAATTCAATTCGTTGCTATCATCACAGAACAGTCCTATCTTATAAGCTAAACAAAATATGGAAGCAAGTTCACACCATGACACACATCCACATACCAGCTAAGAGAAATATATAAATAGTATATAAAATGACCATAAAAAAGATGACACTAAAGTAGCAATATATTTACATGCAGAGAAAGTGGTTTAAACTTTAAACTTTAAACGGGGGGATGACTTAAATTATAGTTAGCTTGTGCAGGCATTTCGTTGATAATAATCATGCTAACGTGAACAGCAATGCATACTCATCTTTCAAGAGCTATACAGAAGGATAATATAAAAATGTAAAACATTAAATATTTGATACTCATTTTCTATTAACAGATTAAAAACTATAAATCAAAAAAAAAATTGTCACAGTTAATTGCCATAAGTTTTGGCTGCTTAAATTAAGCAAAACTTTGGAAATGGATTTTACTACTTGCAACATTACAAAAATATATCACTACATGTCTAACTTTGCAAGTAAAAAATCCAACCTTGTGGGAACTCTCATTGCATCCACTTGAATCAGCAATAGAGACATCTTTATCCATGGAGGAACAGGTTGTGTCCCCATCCTCAAAAATCGAAGTGCCTTTACCTTGGGGACCACCAAATATGTCTTCATAGTTTTCAAAAGTAAGATCGACGTCGGACATATGAAACGCATCACAGCATTCCTCATCATAAATTCCAAGATCTTGTATGTTTTGACCCCATAGCTACACATTTCAAACAAGAATAAACTCAAGACAATAATTGTTGGGCATCATAGATGCCAAAAGTCAATAATAGATGCCAAAAGTACACATCCCAAATAATTCCAAGATCACCCCATAGCCAAACATTTAAAACAAGAATAAACTCAAGACAACAGTTGTTGGGCATCATAAAGTCTATAATATATGCTAAAAGTACACATCACAAATAATATAACTCCCAACTGCAAGTACTGTATTCTTTCCTGTTTTCATTAAGAAGACGTTGTTAGACAAAAAACCTAGCAAAAGTTAATCCATTCAATAACTTCAATCGGCTGCCAAAAGGAGTTAGAATATGTTCTAACTTACTGGAAAAGAAAGCAGTTGCAAAATGCTTGGTGTGAGGGATTATGAATGAAGATATACTAGGACTGATCCAAGATTTAGAATATCGAGACTCTTACTTTATGCTAATGTGTTGGTGAAGCCATAAATCTTCCCGAAGCTATTGTTTGTCATTATCTTGGTTTTGGATTAAAATCCTTTGAGAAGATGTTTTACTTTTATCAATATCTTCCTACACAACTTACAACTCTTTATACGAATAATGCCTTGACTCACCTGTCCTATAAGAGTATTATGTGCCACATTCTCCTTTAAAAAACTAATATAGAATGTGTAACAGTTACAGGTTAGCTCCCTGGATATTGGCACTGATGGAGTTCTCTCATCTAAGAACTTAAAGCTTTGAGGGAAGAGAAAGGTCTGCTTGCACTTGTATGATCTCCGTGATCCTTCTTCGTGCATTTTCAGGCAAGAAGACTGATGGCCTGTAAAGTCTATTCATGATGCTCAATAATAACATTCAACTTGTCAATGCAAGTGTTCATAGAATCAAATTTTCTATGTAGAACCCTTTAAACCCATTTTCCGAATAGGCATTAGTGTATTTTCTATGTTGGAAATTCTTTCTTGGTTTTGAATAACCTCGATAACTTCTTGGAGAGTAGAAAGCACATTTGGATCAGATTGTACATAAAAAGTGGGACAACATGCCAAAACCAGATTGTTGATTTTCAAAAGTCTGAGAGGAAATGGTTATGAAATTGGAGGTGAGAATCCATGGAGTAAAAGATGGGATGATAGCAGAAATAGCAGTAGGCTGGTTCAAAGTTAGAGTTGTAGGTACAAGGGATGCAGGAGGATAGTTTTGACGAGGGCCGATGCCAATACGAATAAGGGTAAGACCACAAGAGGCCTTTGGAACCTCACAAGTGCAATGGATGTGGCTAAATTGCTGACCTGGTGATTTTCAAAGGAGCAGAGTGATGCCAATAACATTTTGTGTTGAGAATGATTCGTATGTGCCATCACATGCTGGAGAGGCTATTTGGAAGCAGCCTTTGAATTATGAGAAGTTACCCTTCAACTGCTAGAATTGTTTTGGTCTAGGTCATTTGTTGGGGGGGGCGCAAAGAAAAAACACAAAGCTCCTAAGGCAACTTGATGATTTAATACAAATCCTTAGCATTAAGTAGTTGGCAGCAATTTTTGGCTTGCTAGTTGGTTCCTTAGAGGCTCAGGGGGTTATTTATTGAAGTTAAATGATAAAAAAGCAATTAAGAACAAAAGCTACCTAAGGTTGCCCAAGCAATAAATACTGTTCTTTTTCCCAAGTCTTTGCCACCTCCTTGCAAGAGGTAGAAAAACAAAATCCAGAACAGCAAATAATATAGCAATTTGTTTCAATTTGTTATGAAAGAATGTGCCAAGGCTTATGGTTATTGCATTGGCAAATAATGTAGAATGCTCAATAATGTGTGAGGGCTTTGTATGGTTTGATCTCCTCTCTTCTAATGACTTTCCTTCAAAACAAGGTTTAGAGAGAGGGAAAGAGGATTTCATGGAGCTAGCTTCTCCTATGAAATGTGGTTGGATGATTGTAGAAAACAAAAAAGATAAATATAAGAAGCATAGCTCTTTGATGATCTTAGATCACATGTAAAAAAGATGTTTGACTAAAATGCAATGTGGTTTGGAATGCTTTCACGGACAAGGGCCCCAATGACTCCAACTATTTAATCTAAAAAATATAAATATACTAATCTATTTAAATTTTATATTAATTAATTTATTTATTTATATCAATATATCATATTTATAATATGGTATAATGTTATACATATTATAATAATATTCAAATAAATAATAACAAATTATTAATACATTAAAATACACATATTTAGTTGTATGGTCGCACCCAACAATACTAGAACCAAAATTGAGGAAAAATTTTGCTGTACCAATGAATCTAAACCCCATATCTTAGCTTGAACCAAAAAGAAGTTTAAGGTTAGGTTTAGTCACTTCTAAAAAGGTAATTAAATGTAAACACTACTATGCTAAACCTAACCATAAATAATTAGTTTTAATTTCACTAAATCTAAAGGATGCTATGCTTTTCTTTTTTAATGTTTTCTATTAACCGTAAAGTTATGCACATGTTTATGATTTTAGTTCATAATACTACAAGAGAGATTTTGCATTGGCCGATTGCACACTTGTTCCCAACAAAAATAAAACTGAAATGCGATTTTTGTGGGAATGAAACCAACAGGCAAATCAACTATTTCGGAGGGCGTCCAACAAAAATACCAAGACATGATGTGAAGGATTGCAAGAATTGTCCTAATTGTGTATCTCAAAAAGCCTCTTAAAAACAACAAGGTAAGAAGGCAAGAACTACTGATAGATATCATCATCTAGTGACACTAGAGTCGGGGAGGGAACATTGGATGAAAATCTTCTCATGTAAGATTCTCTATTGTTGCATCATATGCCACTTTAGAAAATCCAATATTAGTGGAGGAAATATGAATATTTTTGCACCTTGTACTACATAAAGAGAGCAAAAAATGTTTAGGCTTTCAAATGTTCATGCATGGACTAAAAAAGCAATAGCCATTTTTTGGTATTAGTTGGTATCCCATTCAATGTTGCAAAGCCTCCTCATTGGTTGGCTATGATTGATCCCATTGCTATTATGTGTCTTGGTTCCATGGCCCCATCATTTGAAAGATACACAGTTGATATACTAAAAGAAACCATGGAGTATAATAGTGAGTTATTTATTGAGCATTGCAAGTAGTTGGAGAGGCATCCCATTCAATGTTGGATGACCTCATTATTGGTAGGCTATGATTAATGCCATTGCTATTTTGGGTCTTGGTTTCTGGCTGTAAGAACCCCAACAAGTTCTAATTTGACCATTGTAATATCCTTTGCGTTTCTACTTTTATATTTTCAGTTTTGTGTCAAATGCATTTCGTCAAACAGTTGGAGTGCAAAGTCTGAACTGAATTTTCTGATCTTTCTTGTGCCAAAACTTGTTATAAAACATGAACACTTTGCAAAGTAATTCCATCAAACACTTGACATACTAAATTAAGAACATTAATTCATTATGTTGTCATAAGGAACACACTGGCAACATATATAAAGTCCGAAATCGTTGAACAGGAGTCATAGGCATTAAACCAAACAGTTGGCCTGCAAACCTTTATTTAATCAAAGTATTCATAATCCATACAAATGCCAATTCTGATACATTGAAATGTTATTACAGAATTAAAGGGAACCTGGTAATGCAATGCAGCCCATATGTTATGCCAAAACTCTCCAATATTCTGATTGCAAATGCCTCTACCAGCCAAACGTCCAATTTGGTATGAAATGATGGCATAGATGTACGTTGGAACAAGAAACCTCACGTCAAATCTGGAAACCCCTACATGGCCGGGATAATTCTGCACGGCAGCCTTTGGAAGCTCAAAGATATATAATAGGGACTGCGACCCACCACTCTTACACCTGTAGCAATTGTAATTCACAATTGATCTTCAATCTAATCTGAAATGTATCAAAACCTCTGAATTTAAGCTCATTAATGGCTTCTATCTGAAACCATCTCCCTATTGCACACTATCATTGGGTTTTTCACCAACTCAAAGTGCCAGAAACTCGAAAGATTCACAATCATCCAAGCAATTGCAGAAACCCTTGGCAAATACCAGAGACTTCTCACAAAGAACAAGCAAAAACATCCATTCACAATATGGTTCGATTTCACCTTCTTTTGACTTATATATTAACTTCTCAAATCGAACCATGAGACTTCTCCTTCAAGCCACTTTAATGATATCATTTCACTTGTTTTTAAATACAAGGTTGACTTAATAATAATTAATTATACCTTGGTCTTGGGCGTCAACACACATAATATAAATAATGTCCTTTACTAAAGACTTTGGCCCCCACTTTTTGTTAAAAAAATTATAAGCTCTTTTATGAATTATTAATAAAGTAAAACTTTATTAATAATTAATTGACCATAGCTTAAACTATTAAACTCAATTCCAAAAGTCAACTTTGAGGTTGGATGTCAAATGCTCAAGCCATTTGACCTTTTATAATAAAGTCGCATGAAGTCAATACCATATTCCCTTAAATTATTTAATTATTATTAAAGTAACACTTCAATAATAATTAAATGTCGTAACTCCATAAATAACCATTATCTAATGATTCTGACTTCATCATTGGCTAGCCCACTGCTCCCACTATCAATCTAGATGCCTTACTAAAAATAGTAAGGGTCCCTCTCTAACATTCCCTGATTTACTATAAATAGTAAGTTCTTCAAAACCAAACCAAAGACCTTTGAATATCAATGCCTCAGAACATGTGAAGGGTCCGGAGATGAAAAACACCAACAACTATTATCTAAAGAACCAAAACTCCACAAAAGGATCCTCTAATCACCAGTATTAGCCTACAAGGACCCAATGATAGGCTAAATCCATTAACTCTAATGCCCGCTCAAAATGGGGACATTACATTGGCACCATCATATGAAAGCTTTAGAGTTGATACACTAAAAGAGATCATCGAGTGTGTTAGTGAGTTATTTATTGAGCACCACAAGATATGGGAGATTAAAAGTTGCATCATAATGTCAAATGGATGGACTACTACACTAATCAACTTCTTTGTGGTGTGTAACAGTGGCATAGACTTCTTCAAATTTGTAGATGCATTTAATAGAGTGGAATCAACCCACTTGCATTTTTATCTATTTGGTGGGGTAGTGGAGGTTGGGCCACAATAGGCAATGCAATTTACCGTAGACAATGCTGCAAACAGAAGATAAGTTTCTTATGGACAAATGTTCTACATTGTTTTGGAGCCCATGCACAATAATCCCTTGAATACATTGGCAAACTTCAATTGGTTAAACATTAAACCTAGAGTGGATGAGGAGATGCATTACTAGATTCATATATGATAACACTAAGGTGTTGAGCATGATGAGATCCTTCACTAAGAGAAAGGAGTTTGTGTGACCAACTGAAACAAGGTCTGCCACAAACTTCCTAGCATTGCAAAACTAATATGCCCAAAAGATAAACCTGAAATGCATCTTTATTTTATCAAATTGGGTAAAGAGTAGTCTTGCCAATCACATAGATAGTATCACCATTGAACATTTTGTTTTTGACAAATAATTTTGGATGGATGCACATGAGACTGTGAATTTCAAAAACCTTAATTTGGGTATTGAGATTGGGGAAAAAAACCTTTTGTAAGAAAAAACTCCACTCCAAAGTCTTCAGGGATGCAATAAGGACAAAATGGACGGGGAGGAAGTTCAAGGTTCAGGTTTCATTTGTGATGGTTGTTTGAAGTTGGAATCTGTTGTCATAAATTTAGAGGAAGAGGTCCACAATATCAAAGCTAAGAATGAAGAAATGGAGAAAGGGAAGGTGTCTGTAACCCACTACACTTGGAGGGTTATGCATAGCAACGCCACTTCATTGGTGCTTCTGCAACAGAGATTTGGAGCTACTAGTGATATGGAGCTCTTTGAGTTCCTTAGACAAGACTGGGAGAAGGTGACCAAAAGGGCCCCTTGTGGCCATAACTAGGCTTTTTGTTGTTGGGTTGCGCCTCCTTGAGGTTTTTGGGCCTTCAATTCTCTCAAGTTTTTGGCTCTTCTATTTGTCAGTTGTTTGTACTCACTTTGTAAGTTGTTTGTTTTAAATTGCCTTGGGCAGCAGTCTAGCCTCTAGGCTTAGTGTCATGTCTTTTCAAACTGCCTTTGGCAGTGGTTCGGCCTTAGGGCCTTGATTGTAAAGGGACAGCACCCTAGCTTTGCTGCTTATAAATTAAAAAAATGATAATACAATAACCAAAGACATGCCCCTACAAGAGTATCATCAATAACAAATCTAAAATAATTTTGGCAGCATAACAAGACCTACAAAACTCAATAAAACATCCATCTCTAGCATCTAGAAAATAGTAAGTCAAAGCATGAGTAGCAAACTACATAGTCACGGACCAAATCAAAACCCAAAGATGGTTCCAAAAGCATGGGCCTGAAATCTAACACCCTTAGTAGTGTTGGCCTTCCAAGCTAGAAAAAATATGATATGCTCTTACATTTGTCATAGCGTGTCATAAGTTGTCATATGTAACTCTCCGAATTGGGCACTCCATTTTGGACCCAATATCTCTATTCAAAGAAGCCTTATGATGTCCCATAACATGCATCATGAGTTGGTCAACTTGGTCAAGTCAACACTATTACCCCCTCTTACACCACTTACATTGTCATAGATGCCTTATGACATATCATAACATGCACCATAAGTTGTTCAAGTGATCAAATAAAGAATGTAACCTCCTCTTACATGCTCTTACGTGCATCATAGATTCTCTTGCACCACTGCCATGACAAAGTGAACATGACAAGATATTCTCTTACACACATCATAACAAAGTGAACATGTGCCAATAATGGCCAAGTCATAGAGCCAAGCCCTTTTCCATGAGAGCTCATAATTAATTAACAAATAACAAACAAATCAAACATTAGGATGCAAGATTGAGACACCTTTTGCAACACCCACACATGTCCCTTCATTTTCTAAAGCAAGAAAACCTATTGAAGGATGAGTAGAGGGAAAATTAGAGCATGGAGATATTCAATGGCAAATGTATCTAAAATAGAGACAAGTCTATTGAAGCAGCTAGGAGAAGAGCAATTGTAGTTGAAAAGTGAAGTAGCAAACTAGACGAGAAGAAGAACAACTGCAAGTTGCATATGTTACCATGTACTAGTTTGTTTTGAGCAATAATTAGTTACACAAGCAATTGCAATTACCAACTAGTTTTTCTCTACCTTGTGTTTCCTAGGATAAAAGTCTTGTGTTCTGTTGCAAACATTTTTTATTCTTTAGTTTCTATTTCCAGTCTTAACAAACATTCTAATCATCTAACTAGTTTTTATTGAGCAATAGTAGATTAAATCAAGATTAAAATCACAATTTCTCATTGCTCATACCTTTTTCCTCTTTTTTTGGAACCAAAAAATTGAAATGACAAAAAAAATCACCTACTCTAAGTTTTTGTTAATTAAATTGCTAAAAATCATATATAAAAATAACTCACGAATTTTATCACATTTTTATCTAGTATTTTGCCCCTTTCATTGTTGTGGCAATTTTTTCTTAAAAAGCCCAGCCCTAACAATATTAATTTCTTTTTCTAAAACCCTAACTTGATTGTTTTTAAAAATCTTTTTCTTTTGGTTTGCCAATTTATTCCCAAGAACACTTTTTACTCTTACAAGTAGCACAATATTATAATTGTTTGATTTGTTAATTTCAACTATAAATCAAATAAATTAATAATCTCTTACCATCCATAATTTGAGATATCTTTGTAGCAATTCTAGGTATGAGCACAATTGGAGCATATTTAAGGCCATTCAATGAAGAAGCAAAAGAACTTGGCCAAGACCACCTTAATGATCTCATTTTTTCGAAGTGCAACCTTTGTGTTGGCATCAAAAAAGTGGAGGGGAAGGGACTCATGAGCAATCAAATTGAATTGCTAAGAATGTGGAGCTGTAATGTCCCCTTTTTGGCTAACACGGGAAATAGGGACAATTACCTTGGAAACTCAATTGCAAGAGACTTATTTCCTTAGAGTCTCACTTAACACTATGAATGATGATCTATGGTACCTCTTATGGGTGTTTATGCATAAAATTGATAACTATATCACTGCTATCTCTAATATGACAATTGAGAATATGCAATATGATTAAGTCTATATATAATGATAATATTCAAGATTAATCTTATTAATATGTACAATCTGCCAATGATACTACATGGATTGGGTATTGAATCACTGCTGTATGCAAAGATTAGATATTCCAATCTGCAGATATTTATGTATAGTTCTGTACATTTCTGATATATCGATGTGAACTATCCAATGAACTTCCTTTCACTGATGTTAGCAGTACTGCTATATGATGTTGTGTCTGATAATATCTATATATCTGTGCAATGATAAATACTGCACTATGTCAAATATGGCAATATGCTTATACAATTAGAAATAGTCTGGTATATCTGATAGGTCAATAAGTATATGCACTGATGAATTAAGGATACATAATAGGTCAAATGAAGTGTGATCCCCTCCAAAGCAAAAAAGAATATGGTGAGAAACTTAATTTTCAAAGTTGGTAGCGAAGTATTGCTTAGTGCAAAACCATCTCCCCATGGAATTTGTATGGCTTTTTCTAGAAATTTTATGAAATGTGAAAGAAAATAAGGATACATTATAGATTTGCCACTTTCAGAATCTCCCCTTCTGTCATCCTCTGATTGTAGGTCCTATCATCCTCAAACAAAAGTCAAACATTGGCTTTGATACCATGCCAGAATTCAGATGAGCAAGCTTGAACTCAGAATCTCTCGAGGGCAGTAGCTGCTTTATCACTAACACACTTGCCCACTTTGATGATGGTTTTTTCACATTTAGACTTGTGAATTGCATTTTCAACAATTGTACGTGACATGCCAATATGAGTATTTTAATATGAATAATGTAAAACAGGATTTCATTTGCCAAGGAGACCTGTCAATTTTTTATTAGATACAAGTGTCTACTCCTGTTCATGAGGCTCCTCAAGCATCGTACTGTGGATTCAATGTGTTCTTGGGGTTCAACAAACAACCACATAGCCAAAGCTAAACTTAGGGTTTATTTCTAAGTGTCGTGATTTTTTTTCAAAAAAAAAAGGCTTTCAATAAAACTACAAACACAAATACAGCACTATTCAATAAGAGCTTCATTCCCATAAAGAACTTGCTATTATGTGGAAATTTTCTGTACATATTCTCAAAGTTACTCAAGTCAGTATAATATGTTCCATTTTAGTCACAAATTCCATTCTCTTTATGAGTTTCCACGAATATTCAAGTATCCTGTTCACAATTCATTTGAAGTACATATTTTATCTCATCTATGTATTTTACCATCACAAACCTGGTTACTTTGATTTGCAGAAGTACAGTGCCAAAAAGAGTCCCCTTGAATGGGCATTTCAGCATTAGAATCTGAGTTAAGATGCTGTGACACAGGTATAAGCAAAGAAACATCTTGCATTTGCTGCTCAGTAAGATTCTTGTCCCCTTGTTGCTGACCTTTCTGATATCTCCCCAATTGCCGTGTTTGTAATTCAAAATCATCCTTTGACGGCCTAGACAGAAAACTTCCCATGGATTGTGCATCAACTTGACCCTGTACCAGATCACATGCTTGCACTTCCTGTTGGTCCTGTAGTTGCATTGAACTCGAGGGATGCAACTTTTGCAAATCAAGCAATTGCTGAACAATGGTGTGGTTTTGTTTTGAATGGAACTGGTGATCTTCATGAGTCTGCAAATTGTGATGAGAGTCTATGATAGAAAGCCAGCTCTAGATATTCACCTATGCTATAACGATAAAATTGAAAATAAACACATCCTAAATTGCCAAAAAATAAATCCTAAAAGACTATCTTGAATATTAATAGAAAAGCTACTGAAAATGAGTTATTATTTGATATTCATGATTGGGTAAAAGACATTAATTTATCTTGACAGTTAGTATTGGTCAATAAAATCTGATATCCAGCAGCCTATAATTGAACTTCTAAAACTGATTTCAATGCTATATGCTTAGAACTGGACTATAAGTAGTAGACTCCCTGCATGAACTGTACCTTAGGAATATAGAGTGTGGATATATTTTGGTCTACTTTCTCTAACCCCAACAGCAATCACCAGATGTTGTGACAGCTGGGGACGTCTTAGACGTCTCCCAATTGTCTCAGAGACAGTCAGTCATCCCCCATTTTTGCAACCTATTTATAAAAAAACACCCAAATGAAAAAAAATGTTGGTATCAGTAGATTTTATGGCTCATCCTATGCTGGTATTCATGGGTTGTTTTGTTGTTTCTGTGAGGTTCTGGCTGTAAAATGGAAGGAAATAATTTATGGTATACAGTTTGTAAATGAAAACAAAACTGCATATGAATCTTTGTTTTCTTCTCTCTTCTATTTAGAAGCAACTTAACAGTGTTAAAATTCCTATTGCCAATAGAGTTTTCTGTTTATTTAACATATGCTAGTAGGTAACTCAAGATTGTAGACACTGATCAGTTTTTCTATAATAAATAAACTTAATAATTTTTTACATACACCCATTAACACCTATCATATCAGTTTAAAAGAATTTGTTGAGCTATACTACATCACTATATTTACCTGTGTGTCTAGAAAGAAAAAACTTCTATGTAAAATCAATTAACTATTAACTTTTAAGTTACATCATGTATATGAATTTATAAATTTCAACTTAATTGCTATGTATAATGTATATGATGAATGATCTTAAATTTATCAATGCTATCACATGAATATTTTAAATTTTCTCAAATTTTCAATGTTACACCGCGTCTCCAAGACGACAGGACAGATTTCTCAGACGGCAAGACAAAGGGCCTCAATTTGGGGACACTGGGGGGACGACGTCAAGGAGGTGGCAGGGGGCCGTGCTGTATATACTATATACTATACATATAGTACTTGAAATGCTAGTTATGAAAAGGTTTACAACAATATAAGAAGTAAAATAGCAAAATTGCAAATGTCAAATACTAAATACTTGAACGTTGAACAATGAACATTGAAGTTTTGAACATTGAATATCAAATTACTAATTAGAAATTAGAATAGTAAATAAAATTGTCAAATGGAAGATTTCTATAATATCAAAAATATCATAAAGATGATTACAATGAGTAGCATGATATCAAAACAAGTACAAAAAGTCAAAATGTAGTGAAGGGAGGCCTCTAACCGTCCCTCAAGGCAAACACCTCATCATTGGAACTACTAGACTCCTCATGGTCAAGATCTGTCAAACGAACACCAACCAGCCCTACATCTAAAATCGTTGCATCCTCATCCTCATCAATCTGTAATGGCTCCTCTAGTTCTACATCCCCTCTAGTTCTACATCCCATCATGTTGTTGGGCTCTTCTTGTACACGAGTGTCTTGCAATCAATGATACACAAGGCAATATGTATAGCCACTAGCTTCTATGTTCTCCTAGAGGTAAGTCTCTTCCTCCTAAGAGAGTGGATGAAGCTATAAGTAGACCAATTCCTCTCTGCAACTAAAGAACTAAAAACCGGAGATAGTAGATGAATGGCTAGTGCGGTAATCTTTGATTTTTGTACTCCATGACAGTTCCACCATAAAATCAAGTCCTCCTGTGCCATAGTTTTTATATCCATCTTTGCCACATCCGAATAACCCTAAGAGTGGCAAATTTCATCCACTCTGTGTGAATCTAGCCAATAATTTGAGCATCATACATCTTATCAATGTACTTGAAGAACCCTACCATCACCTCATCATCCTAAATTGGTGTAGAATCTTCCTCCTCTTCTGCTTCTTGCTCTTCTTTCACTTGCACTCACTCCTCCAATCACTCCTTTCTCTCCTTTTCATTCTTCTCTATCTGTTGTAGCAAACAATGAGAAATGCAATTGTGAGTGAAAATGAAGTACGGAGGGGTTTTTGTAGGCTTGGAGTGGCCTATAGGGTACCCACCACCAATTAGGATTCAAATGGAAACCAAAAGAAAATTAACATGAATGTTTTTAAAGATATGCACTTTTATTGCTGCCTGTGATGGGGGCGCTCAAACGTCCACAGAGCGGTCAAAGGATGCCTAGGCATCCCCATGCCGTTCCAGGGACACTATGTCGTCCCGACGTTCCAGAGGCAAGTTGGTGGTGGTAGGGGAATGCCCCGTCCCCATCCCCCCGTCCCAGGAATGCAAGGGTTCAAGGGGGATGCATCCTCACGTTACATTGCTATTTTTTATAAAGCTGTCCACTCTGCTGTCCCCTGCCATCCCCAAAAATGGCCCAAAAAAAGTCCGTCCCGACATCCCCAAAACCTAGGGTAACATAGTTTGGGAACCTTTTGTGCCTCTAGGGCATTATCTTTATTATCACCTTCCTATTCCTTCTTTTGCATTGTCTTCCTTTCAGCTTCTCCCATAGATTCTCTTTACTTCATTCTCTTTTGATCATTGTCATCATCTCCACTGCTGCTCCAACTTCACAAGAAGACCAAAAATTATCTTTCCTAATCCAATCACAGCTTTTCTACTCAGAACTGCAGCATTTACCTTTTCAGCAACTAAATTGAGTAGAGATAAATCAATTGTATGAGATAATGATTCCCTCGCAAATTGACAGTGGGAGTGGTGTAACACAATAAGGGATTGCATAGGTGTATCTAAAGCAATAATTTGAGGTAAATTATGATCATTTACATCTTTCTGTTTTGATCAGTCATCATCTGCACTGCTACTCCAACTTCACAAGATGACCAAAAGTTATCTTTACTAATCCAGTCACATCTGTCCTACTTGAAACTGAGGCATTTACCTTTCCAGCAACTAAATAGAGAAGAGATAAATCAATTGTATGATATAATGATTCTTTCACAAATTGACAGTAGAAGTGGTGTAACACAATAAGGGAGTGTCTAGATGTATCTATAGGGATGATTATGATCATTTACTTCTTTCTATTGTGACTAATGTCATCATCTCCACTGCCATTTACTTCTTTATAGCAATGTATATGATGAATGATTTTAGATTTATCAATGCTATCATATGAATATTTGAAATTTCCCTGTGTATTTTAATTTTTTCCTTTTTTTTATATAGATTTCCCCTCTGCTGTCCCCTACTGTCCCCAAAAATGGCCAAAAATAATCCATCCCGAAAAACCCATCCCCCTGTCCCAGAAGCTCGAGGTAACATAGTTTTGAACCTTTTGTGCCTCTAGGGCATTATCTTTATTATCACCTTCCTTATCCTTCTTTTGCGTTGTCTTCCCTTCAGCTTCTCCCACTGATTCTCTTTACTTCTTTCTATTCCGATCATTGTCATCACCTCCACTGCTACTCCAACTCCACTAGATGACCAAAAATTATCTTTACTAATCCAGTCACAGCTTTTCTACTCGGAACTGCAGCATTTACCTTTTCAACAACTAAATTGAGAAGAGATAAATCATTGCATGAGATACTGATTCTCTCACAAATTTGCCGGAGTGATGTAACACAATAAGGGAGTGTTTAGGTGTATCTAACACGATAATTTGAGATGGATTATGATCATTTACTTATTTCTGTTTTGATCATTGTTAATTTGTCATCATCTCCACTGCTACTCCAACTCCACAAGATGACCAAAAGTTATCTCTACTAATCCAGTCACAGCTGTTCTACTTGGAACTGCAGCATTTAGCTTTTCAGGAAATAAATTGGGCAGAGATAAATCAATTGTATGATATAACGATTCTATCATAAATTGACAGTAAGAGTGGTGTAACACAATAAGAGAATGTGTAGGTATATCTAAAAGGATAATTTGAGATGGATTCTGATCAAGATCATTTCTGAAGCGGTATGGAAGCTTTTCATCTCTTTTTACCATTGGAAAATACATACAAACCATTACATTTGTTTGTATTCTTGCAATATCTATCCCTCTCAATCTGATGTCGAATTTTACAACCTTAGTTTCAAAAGTCATCATGGTTGAAAAATTCAATGAAACTACAGTTATCTGACAAGGACTACCTTTAACTGAATTCACCTAGTAGAGAGACCAAAATATGTAGAAACTAAATCGAGTGTTCCCTGCACACAATAGGTTAGGGGTCAAGTATCTGAGCAATATGACTATCCTGCATCGGACTTGGATACTCCACCGATCAAAGATTGATTTCATGTTTGATAGATTTCTTTGAATTGGATCATGAAAAAAAGTTGACTTCTGTTCAACTAGACCATAATATCCCTAAATAGTGAATATGGCTGAGGTAACTTCAAACACTCAGCACTCCTATCACAAATTTTCAGTAAAGAACACAGTATGTGGATCAGTGCTGAGATGAATAGAGGATGCAAAAATGTTCTAAGGTGATCTAGACAACTTGAGCATACGTACAGAAGGCATAGTTGACAAGATGAGCTTAAGATGAACCCACAGAGCACAGAAAACAGCATACAGACTGATTCTTTCCATGCCAGACCCGTATAGAAAAGACAAAATAGCAGGTCCAACAGATTGAAGGAATCTCAAATGTTATAACTTAGAAATTTTGTGCTCTCAAAGGCTAATGTCATTTAGAATCTATGTACAGTCCATTTGCTGAATTTGTGCATACATACATTCTTTAAGGGTTATGTAATTCTTCATGATTGAGAGACAGGGAGTTGTTTCAAGAAACTGCAATGTGTATTGAAACAAGTTGCATAGCAAGGCAACCTACAAGAGATTTGTTGATTTATTGTTGATGTTCTTAGAAACTCCAATAAGGAAAACTGGCTTGTCATGTTGCAGGGAGATAGTGGCAAAAGAAGACAAAAGCTTACTCTTCTAAAATTTCCCACGTTAGGTGTCTCCAAACTAATCTCCTTTCTTAAAGTTTACTTTTATATGTAGCTTTAGTTAATTATATGTTTCATTGCATGTTTGCAACTGCCTATAAACATGAATCTGAGATAAGTTACTAATTCCTTAAGCAAAATACTAATTAGAACATCAAGCACAATGAACTAAGACAAGTTAATAATTTCTTAAGCAAAGCACTAATACAACATCAAGCACAACAAACTATGTTGAATTATCCTAAGCTTCAATTCATTTTGGTAATTTAACTATGGAAACTCTAAGCTTGTTAGAAATAATCCATGGCTTCCACTTAATATTTGGTGAGCATATTAGGTTGCCATTCTCCAATCTTGAAAACTTAGGCCACCTTTCCCAATATCGCTCTTAAATTTAAAGAACACCATTATTCTTCATTGCTTGAAACTCCCTACTCTTTCAACAAGTCTAATGTAGAAAATGCTTCGACATAACCTGTGAGCTCATCTCAATTCTTTGTCCTCAAATAAATCTCCAAAAATGCCTGCACAAACTTTGGACCATTAATGGCATGGCTGATTTTAAAATTGAAGGCTGGCCACCACAAAATCATCAATTCAAATCATTTTTCAATTAACATCAGCTAGCCAGTAGTTTATTCTTCATTCTAATTCTTTGGTTTATAAAACAACACCTTTTAACAATGTCAATGTCGCCACATGGCATCTTCTCCTTCGATCATTGAACTAGCTGCTTCACCCTTTGTTTCATCAGTCATTTGATCCCCAGAGATGAGTGATTGGCAAAGTTGACCTTACCAATCCCTCATCACTCCATTCCACATATTTCAAGTTCAACTTTGAGAGATACTTTTCTGCCATCAGGATTGAACACACCTTCACCGATCAAAGTTCACAAATTGCATGTCTCTTAATAGCTACAATCATTTGATCACCCAGACTTGAGCAATCAACAAAGTGACCTTACCAATCGCTTATCACTCTATTCCACATCTTTCACCTTCAATTTGGAGAGATGCTTTTCTGCAATCAGGATGGACACAACATTTGGCCTATTGAGGCTTACAATTGCCTGCCTCTAAAGTGCTTTTCTATCATTGACTGATTATGGCTATCAGTGATGTAGCATTGCTCATCACCAATTTCATTTCTTTAATCCTTATTAAACTCATCACTTGACTATCAGCAACTTCACATGAAAAGAAAACACGTTGCCAAGTAATATAATAACGGTGCCATGTCACACGATGCCAAGTAATATAATAACGGTGCCATGACACACTAATGTCTAATGACAAATATGATGCCAAAGAAGCACACGATAAAGAGGAGAGGAAAAGAATTGCCATGGAACGATGCCATCAAAAATTATTTCACAAACTGGAAACCGATGAACACCATCAGATGAACAAATAATCTCTATCGCAGCTATCAGAACTTCAACAAATACAAGTCACCACAATCTTAATTTAGGGCAACTTAATATAATTACTTAACTTATTTCCTTTTTAACTCTCCAAATTAGCCTATGGGAATAAAATAGGCTAATGAAACTCCTCCAGCCACCTAAGCTGAAGAAGGGGACATTACACATCTTCTTGAACATTCTTCTTCACGGTAGTTAACTTTATGAGTACATTTACAACCAATGGATTTATTCTCTATGGGCAATGTTGACAACACCCAAGTCTTGTTTTCTAGCATTGCATCATATTCCCCTTCATAGTGACTTCCCATTCAACCTTTCTTTTGGCCTCTTCAAACGTGTGATAGTCTCAAATAGCTAAGGAACAACAGAAGTTATAAAAACTTTACCTACATGCCACCTTGCAAAAATTGTTTCTCCATTCACTTAGACTAATTTTTCATTGCCTTCACCAAATCATCTTCTTGAGCAGTCTTCATCATGGCATATTACCACGTCGGTCTCTTTTGCTAACTGTACTGATCTGTTTGTGATGACTAAGAATCATCCTCTTCTCCACCAAATCATTGATCTATCTTTGAAGAATGAGAATGCTCTGTTTTATCCACTAAATCCTCCTAAAATTTTACCCCTTAGGTGTTTCCTATTTGATTTCAACACCAAAACTCATTCCAAATTCAGAAACAATCACCCATACAATGCCATCTATACATTTACCATTATCTAAAAACTAGACATATTTTCTTCTAAAATCGCATCTCAACTAATCACAACCTTATTCAAGGAAACACCAAGTATCTTGCATTCCTTTGACTACTCACCATAGCCCGTGAACATGTAACTTTACTTTTTGCATATAATTTTACTCCTAATATATTCAAGAATTAGTGCAAAAGCAACACAACCAAAAATATGTAAGGCACTTACCAATGGTCTCCTTCCTTAACATTCTCCCTTGGGAATGATATCTTACAATGCCTTACAAGGACTCTAATTCACCATTTAAACAACTATATTCATAGCTTCTTCTCAATAACGATATGATGTGCTCCTTGCAATCTTCATGATCATCTTATTCCTCCATTTTGTTGTGGAATGTGCATTAAAGTATATTGTCTATGTATACCATTCTCTTGGCAAAATTCCTTGAACTAATTACAGCTAGATTATCCTACATTATGTGTTTGCTTTCAACTAAGCCTTTGAATGCCCAAAAACGTGAAAAATATTCAAAATTTATTTTCGTGAAGTACACTCATATCTTCTTAGAAAAATCAACAAAAAAAACTTGACTCTAGAGCCTAGACACAGTGATTGTCTTCATTGAGCAATAAAAATTAGCATCCACTAGATCCACGACTCATTTGGCCCTCCATCCATTATTGGTATCAAATAGAGATTGATTATGTTTTCCCATTGGGGATCCTATACATTCATCTTGAAATTCATATATGGAGGGAGAAAGTCCATTCACCATATTAGACATGCTTGGTACAGACAAATACTGATAATTTAAGTGCCCATACATTTCAAAAGTATAGTGTTGTTTTCTACTATTGCCAATGCATGAGGCTTTGTCACATTGGGATTAACAAACTTGGACAATCCCTTTTCACCAATACCAACTGCAATCACCTTGTCATTGTAAAGTGTTTTGACAATACATTTGGTGCCTTGAAAGTTGACAATAAGAGCATTATCCTCAATTATTTCATTGATAGAGAGAAGATTCTTCTTCGTGTCAAGAACAAACAAAACATTCTAGAATTTATAGATAATATTGTTCAATAGGGCATGAACATCACCTATCCTACAACAAAAGATACATACTAATCATAAAAAGCGAATCTAGAATCCAAGTGACATTATTGATAGACCTTTTTCTCTTTGTTATATTCATATGCTTTTTACATTTATCTGCACATAATATTAGTAGTTGAAAAGCTAATGCTGAATGGTGAAAGGCGAACTACCAAGAAATACCATGAGTTTTTGTTTGGTCAATGACACAAAAAAACATTAATCCTATCAAGTAGCCATATTCCATATTAGTACACGTTGAAATGCACAAATTCTAAATGCTGTTAGCAAACTGATTCAGTGAGGTATAGAATACTAATTCCTAATGCTGGCACCTTTGAAAACAAGAACAAACAAAGGAGGATAAAGATGAAAATTGACAGCCTATCGTTGTGAGTAAATGGAAATTGTGTCTATGTTTTGCACAGTGCAATGGATAAATTGTAGAACAGAGATGACACTTCTCTGTCCTAAAATTTATTTCAGAACTTCACATATCATTTAAAAAAAACCAGTTCCAGCTAGGTTGAGCATTACACATAATTGTTGATAGGCCATAATTGTAACTCATACTCTCACCAATAAAAAATAGTGCAGCATAAAAGTTTACCTTGCTTGAATCAATTGTACCAAAAGAAGCATCCCCTCGTGAAACCAGCATTGTATGGACATTGGGATTTGACTCAGACAATGACAAAGCACCGATTGAAGGAGGAGAAGAGTCAATCCATGAACCATGATTCTCTACAAAACCCACAGGAGAATTTGCCAAACTGCCTGCCCCTGATTTATCCCAACCTTTCTCAATAGGAAAAACTGAACTAGACCCTTCTCTTTCATCCAAATTGCAACCCCAAAGATTAGCAAGCTGTGCTGCTGATGGGCACCCTGTATAACAATTAAGAGGCCTTTTGTTATGTTGTGGCTCCGAGCTGAAATGGGTACTTGTATCACAATTTTGACAAAGGAATAACTTATGGTTTATGCACTGAATTGCTGCAGGCTGGACATTGCATACATCGCAAAGAAGGGTACGAGCATGGCGTTCTGAGAGAGCATTTGCAGAATGAACATTACGGTCACATGATAAACAGAGACTAGCAGCATCTGCTCTACAGTACACTGTAGATCTGACTTTGAGGCAAAACTCGCAGATTGTCTCCATTCTTTTCATGGCCATAAAACCTTCAAATTTGTCACCTTATATCTGCATAAAATGCAAATTAATTTTGCTTGAAGGCATTAAAATTTTCATTTTTTGTGCACATAGATTGCATTCCATAAAATCAGACACTATTGAAGATTTGGCGACCAATCTTTACAGAATTTGTGCCAAAATAAGTGGATTTATCAACAGAAACTACAAATTTCTTCTACTCCAAGGCATCAAACTCTTGATTGTTCTGCAAAATATAATACAAACCATAAGACTGGTTGATCTGGCAGACTGCATCACCAATCTGAACGAACATTAGCTGATTTTATCTAAATAGCTGTAACTTTCATTTGAAACAGTTCGTTTTTCTGCAAATAAAATACATAGAATAAGACCAGCCATTTCGGCAGATCACGTAGCCAATCTTTTTTATCAAAGCCAAAATAAATCAATTTACTCTCATAAGCTGCATGTCTCACCTATTTCAAGGCATGGAACACTTGCATTTTTGCAAATATGAAAATAGGTGCTATCATAGACCATATCAGCAATCTTTAACCAAATGGAGACAAAATAAGCCAATTTGATCCACTAAAAATTGCATAGTTCCTGTAATGCAAGACAGGATACAGTTCAATTTTCAGAAAACAAAATATAACCATAGGAATGGCCAGTGTAGTAATGTGCAGCACAGATATTTGCCAAATCAAAACCAATATAAGCCAAATTTGCGCTAAAAAGCCCAATTTATCCTCATAAAATTCAAATTTCTCATACTCCAAGTTGTAAACAGTTCATTTTTCACATATAGATAAAAAGCATATACCATGCAACTAGTCACTGTTACCATGCTGCTGCATAATCATTACTCACAGAAAGGGAAACAAAATAATTTGACCACTTTCGTGTAAAATTATTATACATTTTTCGTACTCCACGACATAAAAACACTTCACATTTCTGCAAATAAAACACTCACTATAAGATCAAGTTGCTATGGCAGGTTACACCGGCAATCTATCTCAAAAATGGTGGAAAATGGGGCAAATTTATCTACAATAACCTCATGCTTGTGTTGCTCCAGGACAACAACAGTTCATGTCTCTGCTGATATAAGAAACTCATTAGACCAGATGCTATTGCAGGGTGCATCGCAAATCTTTACCATATAGGAACAGAAAATAAGCTAAATTGTGCCAAAAGAAAATAATATTATGACAGAAACCCCAAACTTTGTCTACTCCAAGACATATAACAGTTCATTGTGGTTTTAATAATATACATAGTTGTGACAAAATTTATCCCCCATCTTTACCGAAATACTGCAAACACTTCATTTTCTGTAGGTAAAACACTTGCCATAAAACTAGGTGCTATGGCAGACGGAATGGAACCAAAATTAACACAATTTGTGTCAAAAAAACTAATTCAAAATGTCAATTTCTACCACTGCTAAGCACTATTAATTGATGCATCGATAAGAACTGTCCACTGTGGTAGGGTATGTCAAAAATCTTTACCAAATTGAACCCAAAACAAGTAATGTTTGTCTCAAAAGAAGCCAATATCATCTCCAAAAAGTGCAAAATTATCCTAATCCAAGAAAGGAAACAGTTCATTTTTTGTGAAAATAAGATACAAACACAAGACCAACCACTTTTGCAGACTACATCACCAATGGTAATCGAAATAGAACCAAGACGATTTAATCTAAAATATCTGCTATTTTTTTTCTCAGAGACAAGGAACACTTCATTGCTTTTCAATTGAAGATTTAACCTTCAGCAATCTATATCGTTAAAAAGAAAGATCAAATCGGTAAAATTACGTGGAGAAATAGTTAAGACCGCTTGCTATTTCTATGGCGGAGTACCTGAGAAGTCGCTACTGCACTGATGCCAATATAAGCCGATTTTATCTTAAATAACACATGAAACGCTTCATTTTCTCACAACCAAAACACTTTTCACAGAACCAGCCGCTGCTGCAGCTCCGCCACCAATATTTACCGACTGAGAACCAAAATAAGCCGAAACTGCAAATTTCTCCTAAACCAAAGCATCTTGTCAAAAATAGCCATTGTTACAGATCAATTCACAAAAATTTAACCTAATCACACCAAAATTATACTCAAACACCCAGATTTCATCAGACAAAGCCGAATATTTACCAAAAATCCTCAAATCGGATGCCGCAAATGTTGAATCCAAGCAAAGCGCACACCGCGTGGCGATTTCCGTAATACAAATTGCAAAAGCCGGAGTAAATTCGAAATAAATTCTCAACCCTGACGAGGGATTGGACGGTAATAAATGAACAGAGAAAAGGCTCTTCCAGAGATATACAGTACGGGGAGTCTAATCTGCAGGACTCGGCTGTTTAATATCATTTTTAGCGCGGGTAATTACTACCCAAATCTAGTTTTACTTTTACCCCTAAAAGTGCACCGCGTACGGCGGGGCTTTTTCAGTTGGGATTGTTTTATTGTTTTCTACGGATTAAATATAGCAAAAGATATTTTTAAGATGATGAGCGTGCGAACAGATAAGGGATCTACCGAATAACACTCTGCCACGTGTAAAAAGAGTTCCCCCCCTAGCGTTACGTCAACGACTACGTGGCACATCTTTGAGCACACCCGTCTGAATTTGCGCGAATTTAGGTTAATTTGGGTTCATTTCGGTAAATTTGAGCATCCCTTGCTTTTTTTATTATGTTAGTTTTTGGAAAAAAGTGTACGTATCTTACGTACACTTGAGTGCGTGAGCCTATGTCGAATGGGGATCGGACGGCTCAGATCGGTTGTCGAATTAGAAACCGACGGCTACGATTCAATCGGCGGCGCAGTGTGGGTCACGTGCGAGGCTGCTGTTCCAGCGCACTTTTGGTGAGAAAAATGATTCGGTGTCGTCTTGTGATTAGTGGCGCAGTGGATTTTTGACGGCATTTGCAAAGCAAATCTTTTCTTTGGTTTTTTTTTAATATTTTGTTTTAATGACACATGAATCATTTTTAAGAAAATTGTTTTCCATTGGAATTCAACGCTTTATGTGGCTTTCATTGTTCATTGATTGGGATGCTGTTGATTTGGGAACAGCTGGGCATACAAAAAGGTTTAGATGAAAGGAACATTATGAGCTTTTACTATTTGCCTTTCTAATTGATTGAAACTTTGCTTTTTATTATTTAATAATAGTAATATGGTACAGAGGTTAAATTTAAAAAAGTGGAACAAAGTTTGAGAAGTACAAAGGTTTATATTTGCAATTAGAAATTGAAAGGTTTTTATATAGCTTGCGAATGTATTTCATATTCTCATTTCTCATTGGGTGAGCATAATTTTTAATTTTTATATGAAATAGATAGTCATGTTTACATAATTTGGTTATTTTGAAACTTTTGGTTATTTTTACATATTTTATTCATAGAAAGAAAATATGGATGAAGCAAAATAATAAGTGGTTGGATAAATGGAATATTTTCAGCTACATGAGTGTCCTAATACAAATGTGGACATAAAAAAGTTTGTCATAGAGAAGTTTCAAAGTGTCATGTGGACTAATAACATTGGTCGTAAAAAGGCTTACTACATGCAAGTGTTCAACTCAATTGGGGAACATGGAGAGAAAACATATGTAGGGGCTGCTATTAAAGGGAAAGCAAGGTTGTTAATGACACAATTGAGGACGGGATCGCATCATCTCAGATGCGAGACGGGCAAATGGAAGAGGCCCAAAGAAGCTTGAGAGGAGAGAACTTGCATGTTTTGTGGGACGGGTGCAATTGAGACAGAATGACACTTTCTCATGGAATGTGTTGTCCATGATGATATACGTGGTAATTATGAAGCCATCTCAAAAGTGGACAACATGAACAGTTTATTTGAAGAGGATAAGGTCAATCAAACCGCGGGTTTGTTGGTCAAGATTCATAAAAGAAGATCGGAGCTGGAAAGGATTATGGAAATTGTTTAGGGGTGTGAATTCCTCTGGTCCCTTAAGCTGGTTGGCCTCGTGGACATCATTAAAATCATTCATTCATTCATTAAGTTTTATGTGGAGAAAGGAGGATAAAATTTTCAACAAACAAATAATAAATGTGGAGTCTATTTATTCAATTTGAGAAATGAGCATGAACATGAGATTTTAAAAATTGATAAGAGGAGGTTTGTTTGTTTTATTTCTAAAATAAGGATCAAATTTTCAAGAAATAATAAAGAGAGATTGTGTTTGCTTAATTACGCTTTTCATGTTATCAATAATTGTTTGAAATAATAAATATATTCTCAATCAAGCCTTAGTCAACATGACATGTTCAATATCAAACAATGGGAAGTATCTAATTTCTACTATTTTGGCAATAGGAGAATTTTATTGTGGATAGAGCCTTAGTCAACATGACATGTTCAATATTGGTTGAACAATAAGAAGTATCTAATTTCTAATATTTTGGCAAGAAGAGAATTTCATTGTGATCTATCATTAATCAAATGAATCAAAATAAACAAAAATTATATTGATCTTTAATCTTGATATCAAAGAAATAAGAGAAAGATACGAGAAAAAGTTAAAAAGATAATTCTAAAAAATAAGCTAAATTTAAGAAAGATAAAAAACATAATTAAATTTATTATTATGAAATTGTTATCAATAGTCAACTGTTAATCACAAATACTCATTGAATTTGTTAAAAAAATGAATATTAATATTAAATCACATAATTAAGAAAAGAAAAAGAAAATTAATCTCTTAAAGTTCTAATATATTACCTTAAAATATAGAAAATGGTTTCAATTAACTCTAACAACCATTGGTAGGTACTTTCAAATTAATTACAGATATAAAAGCTAATATCTTATAACCTAAGAAGAGATAACTCTTACAATTTCAATTAAAGAGTAATATAAAAATATACATCCTTTATAAACCAAAGTGAAATAAGATTAGGTTAGTATCCTTTATAAAAATTTTGGATTTTTCTCCTCCATATAATTTGCTTTTAATTTGTGTTCAAACACATGTATGTTATGAGAGAATATGATTGCCTCAAATATCATTCTACTAAAGCTTCTTTCATCGAGTTTAGATTTCTTCTACCTCTAGAAACCAAAATATGTTGAATCATTATCCCACTTTTAGTAAAGGACTTCGTATTGGCAGCATTGAAGGTGCATGTGAATGATATGAAATGTACATTTGTAACAAAGTTTTTCCCAAGTGTATGTGGATCACTTTATTTAAGACATGTGCGTGTAGTATTGATTCCCTTCTCTCAAGGAAACCACTTTCTATAAAGTCAATGTGTTCTCAATTAATTTCGGTTCTTTGAATGGCATGGATATTCGAAGTAACAACAAGTCATAATTGCTACTCCATTTTATACCTTGCATGTGTATTACACGTATAATAACTATATAAAGATTTTGAACATTGAATGTTATATGCCTCACTAAACATGTCTAAGAATGTAGAGTTGTTTTAGGTTGAAAAACAATATCATTATAATGGACTTTTGTGAATGTCTTGCAATTTATCTACTAGCATATTGATTCACAATATAATTGTTTAATTAACCCTTAGCTCTTCAAACTTTTAGCTAATAAAAGTTTTCTCTCTACCCACCATTTGAATTTTTATTAGGTAGGATTGGTTTTAGATGATGCAATGATATCATTTATATATTTGTGTTATTTTTTAATTAGTTTTATGTTTATCTAGGATTGGTTTTAGATGATGTAATGGTATAAGTTATATACTTTAGTTAGTTTCGTGTTTATTTTGGAAGAAATTTTTATTTTTATTTTATTATTAAGAGAGATAACCCAATCTTATATATTAATTTCAAGGACTAAAATTATAATTTAAGAATTTTAAATGATGAATTTGATTCAAAAATATATATTGAAATGGATCCTAATCAAAGAAAAGTAATTATAACGATATATATCTCTTCATGATTTTTAATTTGAAAACAAATAGTTAATCATTTTTTCAAGTAAAATTTTTTTGGCATCTAGATTTTGGTCTTCCTACATCAAAAATATAAGAGGATAAATAGTCAAAATATTTTATTATCTACAATAATTGGCATCTCTCTTCTACCATAAACCTAATAATTATTAATAATATCATTTCCTTTCAAAATATTACAAGTGTGTGTGCTAATATCACAGGGTCTTCATTAAACTGGTAATACAATGCCATGTGCATTCATATTAGGGGGGAGGGAAATATTTTGCCTAAATAGGAGGAGGAGTTTTTTTGGGGGTGGGGGTGCCAGGGGTTTATATAGGAAAAAAGGTATGGGGAGTATTGGATGAGTATTGGAAGGGGGTGACAAAAAAAGAAGTTTGGGGGAATATTTTTTGAAAATAGGGAGATTCCTTAGTGTTTCACAAACGCATGTGCTATGACTCAGGTTCACTAAGTGAAGTCCCTGTGGTCAATGTATTAGACACCAACTTTTAATCTTTATTCTAGATTTATTATTCAAGTTTTTGTACACATTCAATTGGATTAACCTAGACCACACCTTACAAATTTTCTATCTCTTCACTACATCAGGTATACTAACTAGTATGAAATACTTTATGGGTGTAGTAATATTACCAATTAGTGTTGATAATATTAGAAGAAACTTAAGTTTAAGAAAGATGAGGAAATTATTGTAGTTTTTAACAGTAAAGTGAATGATTAATTGATTTTATTTGATGCAAAAGAGATTATTAAATATAATGTATATCAGAGTTACCAGTACCAACCAATAGTTAACAAACCAAACCAAATAACAATTAGCAAATTATAACTACACTCCAATTTATTATGCTAACATTCCCCCACCCCCTTAATACATTGATCCTAAAAACATCAAATTCACTTTGGCCTAGGGACCCCCTCATATTAAGGCTTACATAATAAAATGTATGTTGATTATATAACATGAATACATATTTTGAAGTAGATATTTCTTCAAAGAACCAAAACTTGAATCAAGTGGAGCTCCATTAAGCTACCTCCTCAACCCCCATAAAGGTGAATGCCTTAGCTAAATCCTTTAGCTATAAGTCCCGATCGCTCAAATCATAGACCTCAAATTACACCCAAATTAACTAACATAATAAGATACATATGATATATCTCGCGTTCATTTTGAAACCAATCATATTCATTTTAACATATTAACTCAAATTACACTAACATACTCATTTTAACTAAACAATAAGATACATATGTTGCATCAATGTAATCAAAGGTACATACAACCAGATACAAAATGATACATCATAGTCTTCAATATAATACATCTTCCACTACACATGTCGCAGGGACAACAATAATACAATACAAATACATATACATCTCTAGAATTAATGTCACTAACCAATACATAAAATAAAATACAAGATATACATCTCATGATAATGACAAGAAGGTCTCCAAATAATGAACAAGAAGATAAAAACAACATCAAGGATCATCCAAGAAAAAAGTCACAAACATCGAATCTCAATGGTAATAAGAATCACTACCACCTGACCACGTAGAACTCAGAAGTTCACTCCCACCGTGTTGAGGAGATAACACCAGGCCTCACTCAAGGAAACATCCAAAAATAATCAAAACTAATGCCAAGGTACGCTTAATGAAATGATAGTAAATATTTACAAGGTTATCAAGTATAAATGATCATGACACAAAACAGGTGTACCAAATGCAACGTAGGAACCGAGAACACTTATAGGGAAGTGTCATCACATGCGTCTAACCCTTGGAATTTGTCTTGAAATACTCTTTGGACCCTGGAGCCCAAGTGACCATATGCGATATTAGTAAGCCTCTCCAACAAAAAGGCTACTAATTATGCCAGAACACACACCATACTAGGTGACAAGCATCATCTCACACATCCTAGTCTATACTAGCACTCATGGCATGGTGAGGTACATAATTATCTTATTAATTTTTTCTCTCAATAAATGTATTAAGTTATCACTTTATTTACTTACTTACAATGAGTGATCATGGCAACCACTTGAGGGCCCCAATGCTCATTGCAAGTCACTTCCACCCTATGTTCCTAGATAACCTACCTTAATGCTCCCAACAAAATAACCAAAGAGAAAGTAAATCAAAACAATAAAATATTTTCATAATTAGTAAACCATGAATGTCATCAAAGACAAATGTTGGAACATAACAAATATCTCATCCTATACAAGGATTCCAAATTGTTTATCCCATACTGGACATCTCAATAAAATAATTACCAATATTCATAGTCCATCATATCATAATATTAACGATAATCAAAAGCATCTCTCTCCAAACATGAAGTAAAATATAATCAAAAGATCATAGTACAATTACAATGGAAGAATCAAGGTGACCAAGTTAATTAAGACTCAACACAATAATCGTCATCACCTTTTTTGTGGTCAAATAAAACAATAATGATCGAGGACTCTGAAGTCACATGACATCACTCACAAATGCACCCAAACCACTAATACATAATCGTAACATAAAAATGGTTATAAATTTTCTACAACACAACCCTCAAAATGTAAGAAATATTAAAAAAAAACATAAAATATACCAAGTTATAAGAATAAAATCCCACCCATGGCATTACTCTATCCATACTGACAATTAATCAAAACAAAACCCCAATACAAAAAAATACAAAAACATATAAGTTCATCAAATAATCACTTAATTATAATTCAACTAATTATAATTAATTAGAGAATTACTCAAGTTAAATATAATCATTTCAATTAATTAATTATAATCTAGATTCAATTAATTAATTATAATCTAGATTCAATTAATTAATTATAATCTAGATTAAATTAAATTATAAGTTAATTAATTATCATCTCAAAATAAATCAAATTATAAATTAATTAAGTATAATTTAAAATAAGTCAAATTATAAAGTAATTAAATATAATCTAAAATAAAATAATTTATAAACTAAACTAATATTTAATTATAATCTAAATTTAAATTGAATTAATTAGATTAATTATAACCTAAACAAATATTCCTAAGAAAATCAAGGAATGGGGAGAAACTTCCCTTAAAAAGTGCAACCATTTTTAATTTAAACAAATAAAACAAAAAGAATTAGTGGGTGGGGCATGGCAATGCACTTTTTAAACAAAATTGCCCCAATAAAAAAGTGTCGTCTATGGAACAACTTCATGTGAGTCTCACTATGTACAAAGACATGGACTTAATAAAAGTGTTCTATTTTTATAAAACTTACTTTACTAGCACTTGCACCCAAAGGAGGTGCAAGGGAAGCATCAATATGCATTGAATTTGAAAGCATAATTGAAGCATTACATAATATAGCTTAGTATGTAAGTGTAAACAAGAAAATAACAAAATCAAATCAAATAAAGTGAGAAGGCATTTTTACAATGTGAAGGGTTGGAGAATAGAAATTCTATGAATCCCAAACAAGTAATAAGTAATGATTAACCATAAACATAATAAAGCAAAATCAATAAAAAAAATAGTTGTTGTTGTATATAATACAATTGAATGTGTAACAATTGTATGTCAAGGGTAAATGCACAATAATCTGTCGCCTTTTAGGCTAACTTGACAGACACAACCCAGTTGGACTCAGTAGAGTCGTACATTACCACGTACATGTAGCTGCCATGTGGTGTCGCATGGTGCCTATGTGGCCTCATTGACTGAGCCGAGTGGTACTCATGAGCTGAGTAGGACTCAGTCGAGTCCAAATGCTAATTTAAATAGCAAAAAAAAGCCCCAAGCTCCTCATTGGCACATTGACGGGCTATGGGTACTCGACCGAATCTACCTAGGTGGCATGCCATGTTGGCAGCCAAACCTCGAAAAACACAAAAAAACCAAAAGTTTCCACTTATGTTATTCCTTTCTCTACTCAAAATAGAAAATGTCAAAAAACTAAAAGTACCCTTTTCTAGATCTCGGAACTACGATTCTAGACATATAAATTTTATACTGTTTCAACTACAAAACGTTAAATAAATTTGCTAAAAACTACATGTAGCTATATTAAAATTTGAGAAGACGTTGATTCGAAAAATAAAATGCTAAATCAATTCAGAAAATTTTTAAAATCATATACAACACTAGAGAAGAGATTCCTCTTCACGAATATGTAATTTATTTATTTTTTTATATAGTTTTGATAGGGGAAAAGTGACGGGAAACAAAAACTATTGATTTCAGGTAAGTTTGACTTTGAATACTTATAACGGTAAAACTATAGATCGAAAATACTTCTTTCTTTTTTCCTACACTAGATATACATGTCATCTAAAACATATTCTGAAATTGGAGGAAAAATAATGTTTTACTTATTGAATAGGGTTAAAATGGATACAACTCTATTCAGATGTAAAGGGAAGGGGGGAAATATGAGATCTATTCCCTAACCCAAATTCCCAAAGAAGAGATCCAATTTGATCAACTAAGAGGTTAATACACAATTGAATCAATTTATGGAGAATATGGAAGAGAAAGAGAGTAAATCCAATATTTCCCTATGAAGGAATTTTATGCTTGGAATATGAAGTCTAATTGAAATACAAATACTAACCTCAAATTAGGGTAGATCTGGAAAATGTCAAATTCTGATGTCTATGTGTACTTTCAGGCAATTTTGAAACCTATTCTGGATTGGAAATGTCGAGACAGAGAAAACCCAGAAATCTTTCTCCAAGATGAGCTCAGGTCGAGTTTGACCCTCATAAAAGGTCAAATGGTACATTCTTTATTTGAAGTCCGATTCGAATTCTATTCACAAATCTCAGAAGTTTGCCGAAAAGGGTATCCAAATTCGCTCTTAGATCCAAAATTTTGCACCTGTACCTGCAAGAAAATGGGGGTTTTTATTGTATGGGGGGTTTGCCTTGGTCAAACCCCAATTTAGGAATTAACCTTGAAATTGAATTGAAATATAGTGTGCATAAACAAAGTAATTGAAACAAATCACATCGCTTATGTTGAAGTCCTTGTAGAGGATTCAAATCCTCAAATCCACAAGTAGGAATGCTTCAATGGATGTAGGATGTCTCTAATCAATGGCATTTGATCTTCAACACCAATCTTGACTTGATCTTTGCATATGAGAAGGCTTGAATGAATGTGGAAGGATGGATCATCAAAGGGGGCTCCAAAGAGATTGAATCCTTCAATAGCTAACAATGGATCTCCTTGATGGATGAATGCTTGAACACTTGAATTCTTGAAGACTTGCAATTGCTTGATTGAATTCACTTGCTTGCACTTGAGAGCTCGCTCATGAAATTGCTTGAGATGTGATGTGAAAATGAGAGAGGAAGGCCTCCTTTTATAGTGAACTAGGGCACAATTCTCTAGAGGGGCCACCTTGAAGAATTAAATCCCAATTAGGTCCTAACCTTTAGAAAATATACCTAGATTAAATGCAATTAAAGGATTTACCATCCCGAACCCCAAAATGGTTAACCCGGAGGCAGGAAAATAAATATCCTGAAAGCCCGATGCCCGAAAATCCAGGATTCTGAAAATTTGAATGAGGGGGGAAAAATCGAGGTTGGAGTTGACCTCGATCTTGACCTAGTCAGGTTCAAGCTCGATCCTGATCTATTCAGGATCAACCTTGAATTTGACCCTGGGCCCAGATTCAGTCAGAGCTAGGTCAAGAGGTCCCGAGGATGCCTAGAAACCTAGAAATGAAATCAGATTAGGATGGAATGCCAGAGATAGACATAAAATCCTATGATTACTGTGATGAAAGCTAGGAGGAATTATTTTTGAATCCTACCTAGAAAATAGAGCCATGGAAGAGGGAAATTAAGGAGAATCCTCGGGATCCTAACCCTAATTTCACCTAGAATGAAGAAATCAAGTGCCAGGAAGAAGTGGAAAGTGGGGAGAAAGTGAAATACATGTAAAGACCCAATCAAGGCACTTAAGATGATCCCATACCACTTACTCAGAGGGCTAAATGCTCTTATCATTGAAGTGCTTCCATTTTAAGACGATACATTAAGCCCCCACTTTAGCAAGAGTATGGACTCGATGCAAACTCTTGGTAAAGGAGATTAGAATGAAAAGATAATCTTATTGTAATCCAAGGGACAAAGAGAAACCTTAAGCCCCCAAGGACTCAAGTCTTCATCGACTCCTAGATCATAGTAAGAGAGACATCTCTAGAGAGAGAAAGAAGGTGTGATTACCTCGCCCAATGAGAACTTATGTCCCATTGTGAACCACATAGGAAAATGGCACAACTAGAAAGATGGAATTGAACCGCCTAGTGAATGTGGCTACTCACTAGTCAACCCATCAAGGATTCATCCTTAGGAATATTCTATTCCATAAGAATAAAACCAAAAAACAAAAGAGATCCAGTCTTAAGGACACTTCCGACCTTAAGGTATCAAAATATATGTATATTTGAAACTGGAGGGATCAAGAGATCCTAAAATATAAACCCATGCTTTAAGGATTAATTTCTAATCTTTAAAGGGAAAAAGTATCTTGAAAAATGTGTGTATGTATTGAAAAGTGTGTGTGTGCAACAGGTGAGCAGAGCGTATACCCCCACATTAAAGTCATTGCTGACACTTTAATAGGAGCAATGGCTTTAACGAAAACATAAACAACTCCACTGATTATGTTTCCACGTTGAGATGCCCCTAGACGAAGACAAATCAAGGGAAATATCACAGAAACATACAGAGAACACAGAAGGGATCTACCTACTGTGGGGTCAATATGATCATAAGATAATATATATATGATATTATTGCAAATGAATTGACATAATTCCCCAAAGAAAGTAGAACTACGATCACAAAGGAGGAAAGATCACATAAGATGTACGAAGGAGAATCTTTTCGGACCCTAACATGGAGACCAAAAAGAATTAGTGCTACCATATCTTGAATCCAAGTAGATTACACAAGGAAACATTTATGAACAATAGCACAATTATGACATAACATTGAACAACGCATAGAAGAATAGAGATACATATAGAAGATTTTGAACAATAGTTTCGATTCCTTTATCACCTTGTACCAATTGAGTAACAAGGATCGTATAAAAGAATCTAACAACATTTAGCAAACACATTACGGGAGAAGCACAGTACAACAGGAAAACACACAACAAAGCTACCATGAAGGACAAGCCAATCAAGCATGTCACCTACTTTCCCCATCTCGTTGTATATCATTTAGGGAAGGTGGGACTATATCCAACATAGTAGGAATGATAGCCAGTTCCAAACAAGAATCCTCTTGAGAATTACTATGTTCGACACTAGGTGTAAGACTTAATTGTAATGAAAGCATATTAGGTAAATCAATGTCAATGTCAATAGTTTCATATTCATCATTAACATCATCAGCATCATCAAGAGTATCTTCTTCATCCAAATTAATCAAAATAGGATCTAAGATATGAATAGAATCATCATAATCATGCATGTGAACATCATTATTAGTAACAATCTGTTCTACCACATTATGCATAGATTTATATATAGAAGGTAAAGATCTTTGAGCTTTAGCATGAGCACGACGCTTTTTACGACGTTCATTAGCAGATCGATTACATTTTGATTTACTTGAAATAGGTTGAGAACTAGGAGGAACAATCATAGGGTCCTTCACAGGTTCTTCAAGAAGATCAATAGGATTATTAACCATAGAAGAGACAATCACATGATCTTTAATAGGTTTGGTAGAAGGAACTTGATTAACAGAGCTAGAAGTCATTGTTAAAGGAGGTATGGAAGGTGTAGGTAAAAGACCATGATTAAGATCCCTAGTAGGTGAACTTAATTCAAGTATTTTATGATGTTTATAAGCTCAATATGATCAAAAAAGATTATTAGGTCGAGAAGGACATGAATTAGGTAATGAAGGCCAAAAGAAATCCAGAGCAGCATAATCTCTAAGCTTGGAAGGTTGATATAAACTATGATTAATCATCTTCAATTCTTCATCATGAATGAACTTAAGACACTTATGGATAGGTGAAGCAACAACATGCATGGCATTTAACCAAGGCAAACCTAGCTTAACTTGAAATTGATCAGAAGTAGGAACAACAACAAAAGGTAGTGTTCACAATTTTTCCACAAAGTTCAACCGGTAAAATAATAGAACCAAATGATGGATAAAGAAAACCATTGCAAGTTTGAATCCACACATTCGATGAATCATAAAAGTCATGTTGTAAGCTTTTCATAAAAAGATTTTCTTTAGTGATAACATTGACTAAGGATGTAGGATCAACAAGACAATCACGAGTAGGTATCTGAGAAATCCTAGCAGCAATGTAAAGGAGACCATCAAGAGCCTTAATAGTCTTAGAGTCATCAAAGGTAATCAAAAGTTCCTGAGGTCTTTTATGCTTAGGTTGTTGTCGAGGTTTAGGTTGAGTTTTCATTTTAGGTTTAGGTTTTGGTCAAGGTTGAGATTGAACTTGAGGTTGAATCTGAGGTTGAGTTTGAAGTTGAGGTTGAGGTGGAGATACAGATTGAACAACATGCTCCACTTGATTAACAACATGATTGAGATCATCCATCTTGGAATCATACACAATTTCCATAGCAAATGGTTGAGCAATAATATTAGTATCATGCATAGGTAAAGGGTTCGTATAAATTTGAAGGTTCTGATTAGGAGGAGAGACATATTTATTCCCACTACTATCCAGATTATCAATAGATAAAGCTTTAGAATCAATTAGATCTTGAACTTTATGTTTTAAAGAATAACATTTCTTAGTATCATGACCATTATGACGATGATATTGACAAAAAAACATTTTGATCAAAAGATTTAGATGCAATCGTAGTAGGTAAAAGAGGTCAAATAAGAGGTAAAGTAATCATATTAGCAGCTAACAACCTATTCATAATAGCATGTAAAGATTCAGAAAGAGGAGAACACATGATTTAATTGAAAAGCAGCAGATGCAGAAGTGGCATTGTGAGATGCAACAACTTGATCAACAACTGCATTTGCTTGTTTGTTTATCTTGACATAGTTGTTGAATTTTTGAAACTTGTTTGGATTAGGAGCAGCATCACTCTTATCAATTGGAATAAGAGCCATTTGAGTGTTGCTCTCAAATTGACTCACTTGTAATTGATAATGATGAAGCACTGCACAAAGTTGTTGAAAAGAGGTAAATTCAGTAAGAAGAATCTTATCTCTAATATCCTTTTGCAAATTTGAAATAAACATACGTTGAATATCAATATCAGGAACATGATAGGAAATCTAAGCATATAAATGCTTAAATCTACCAATAAATTCAGTCAATTTTTCCTTAGCACTTTGTTTACAATGCATCAAATCAGTCAAAGACACTTGCAGACCAATATTATTTTGAAATTTTTGAATAAAGGCATTAGCAAGTTGAGGAAAGGAATCAACAAAATAAGGAGGCAAAGAACAATACCATTGTAAAGCTTTGTCACGAAAAGTTCTAGCAAACAATTTGGCTAAAATCCTATGGTCATGAGCATAATCACTCCAAAGGATTTGGAATGTTTTAACATGATGAACAGGATCTGCTTTTCCATTATAATTCTCAAGATGAGGCATCTCACCTTGCTAAGGAATAGGAGTACGAATGATGTCTTGGGACAAGGGACTTCCCATGTTGCATGTAGGAATACTAAACTTGCTTTGAGTTAAAGAAGCAAGTTGTTGTTGTAAGGATGACACAATTTGAGCCAAACTGATGATTATTGAATCATTAGAGGAAATAAGATGAGTAGCAACATTAGACACACTAGGTAAAGTGTAAGAAGCTGCAGGAATAGAAGACACAACTGGAGGAACACTAGGAACTACAGTTGGAAGTGGATTGGAATAAGTAAAAGGAACATTATGATATGAAGGTTGTGATGTAGGAAGGGACATAGGAGGAACACTCATAGGAACAAAGGGAATCGTCATAGTCACCAAAGGAGGAGTATAGATAGGAATACTAGGTAGAGGATTAGAAGGAGGTTCAACACTAGTGGTAGGAGGAATCAACCCTAAATCTTGAGCTTCTTGAACTAAAGATTTAACATTTGAATGCACAAGGTGAGTAATACCACGCAAGAGGTTAACACCTTGATCACTATCATGAAGAACTTTCTTAAGAGCCTCTATAGCTTGAATGTAATCTTGATTATGGTTCTCTTGAAGAAGCCAATTACCCATTTTATCAAGTTCAGTGGAAATTTTTTGGACTTGCTCAGGAGGAACTCTTAAAGCATCATCCTCATCATGAGATGAGTGAGAAGAGTTTTTCTCCATAGTAGGATTGGAATCATGAAGAATCAAGTTATCATCTGGGATCCTAAGGAAAGGAGAGGAAGTTCAGGATCAAAGGCACCCATGAGTCTATGACTTCTTCTAACCAGAATATTATAAGTAGGACTAGTGGTAGTAAAGCTCATAAACCAATGTAATGTAAATGAACTAAACTAAAAACACATAAATCATAAATATCAAATTTAATTAGCATGCAAGATCTAACACAAAGGAAAAATCTAATACTAACAAGATAAAAGGAAAGCACAATAAGGCATCCAATTCCACAAAAGAAAAGAGAGTATGTCGGGTTCACCAAAATGAATAGTGAAGGTGAACACACACAATAAGACAAAGGGAAATCCAACACCAAAAAGAAAGAGAGCAAGCTAGTCGGGTTCACCAAAATGAATAGGGTTAAAATGGATTCAACTCTATTCAAACGTAAAGGGAAGGGGGGAAATATGAGATCTATTCCCTAACCCAAATTCCCAAAGAAGAGATCCAATTTGATCAACCAAGAGGTTAATACACAATTGAATCAATTTATGGAGAATATGGAAGAGAAAGAGAGTAAATCCAATATTTCCCTATGAAGGAATTTTATGCTTGGAATATGAAGTCTAATTGAAACACAAATACTAACCTCAAATTAGGGCAAATCTAGAAAATGTCAAATTCTGATGTCTGTGTGTACTTTTGAGCAATTCAAAAACTTGTTTTGGTATGGAAATGCCTGTTGGCATTAAGCAGTATTGCCACTAGTGACAACACTTATTAGCATTCTGGGTGTAAAACTGAGAAGACAGTGTAAACCGAGAAGACAGTGCAAACCGAGCAGACAGTGCAAACCGAGCAGACAGTGCAAACCGAGCAGACAGTGCAAACCGAGCAGACAGTGCAAACCGAGCAAGTTAGTACAAACTGATCAGGACAATGAAAACCGAGTAACATCTTGTCTACCGAGTCACCAATGCTTACCGAGTTCAATACCTACCGAGTGATCAGTATGAACCGTGCCTTCACTTCTACCGAGTGCATGACGATGCCGAGTAATGCAGTGGACGCCGAGTATCAGAAAGTCACCGAGTCAGTGTGAAGGAACCGAGTAACCATATTTGGGCTGACTTAGTAGCACTTATGTTTATTTGTCAAGCCGACTGTGCAATTGTAATTGTAATTAATTGTTTGAAACCTATATATAAACAATGATGTAGAAATAAAAGATATGTGCACAAGTAATGAAATATATGATAGAGAATATATAAAAGAGTAACAAAGGCAGAAATAAGCGAATTGCAGAAGGCTTCAGAAGTATAAGATACAGAAAAGACAAATTCATCACAGAAGGTGATCAGTACATCAGCGAATCTCATTCAGCAATCCAGTTGCAAAGCAGAGATCTACTGTTTCATTCTAACAGGTGAATCAGTACTAAATCCTTTAACCGGGTAGACTTAACAGTCTTTGTATAAATCTCTTTACCGAGTGCATACTTCACTGTATGTTTGTAAATCCTTTAACAGGGTGGATTTAGCAATCCTTATTGCTCCTAACAGGGCAGATCATCGGAAGTGATCAAATTGTAAGCCTTAACCAGCCAACTTTATTCTGCAGTATTAAAGCTTTGTGGGTTTCATCCCCACCCCAGTTTTACTTTCTTTTGGAAGGTTTCTGGGTAACCAAATCCACGTGTCTTTATTGTGAATGCTTTTTAAGTTTCATGCTTTCTGTATGCAAAGGTTAAAAGTAAAATACATGTTAAAATTAGAAGAGAATTTGGAGTTACTGATTCACCCCTCCCCTCTCAGTAACTTGGTTAATTCCTGAATATTTCCAACAATTGGTATCAGAGCTACATTGGTTCTCAAGACAAAGCTTAACTAGCTTGAGCAAAGATCCAGGACAATGGAGGTATTCAAACTGAACAAGGTGATTGAAAATGAAAAGCTAGATCTGGAAATGGCCATAGCTAAACTCAAAGAAGCAAAAGAACATCTTTCCCAATCCCTAAGAAGAAGGAAGGAACTTGCAAATCAGATGAATGATCAGAATTACATTGAAGAAAAGATTGAAGATCTTCTTCCCTCAAATAACTCAGATGAAGCAAACAATGCTATCAAAGAACTCCTAGAAAAGAATGGGTCTCTGCAGGAAGAAGTGAGAAAATTGAAAAGAGAACAAGAACTACACTCTACAAGATTCTGTGAGATCTTGGAACAGAAAAACAAGTTGAAAGATGAATTAGATGAAAGAAACATTGAAGTCCAAAACAAAACCCTTCAGCTAGAAAACCTAATTGATCAGATCTCTCATACAAATGAAGAAATTCTAAATCTAAGTTCAGAAATAGAAAACACAAAAGAAGAACTAAGATCTGAAAAGGAAATCAATCTAAGATTGATGGATGACCTAAATGCTGAAAAACAAATCAATGAAGGAATGCTGAAAAGTCAAGAAGACTTGAATCAGCTGTATGAACGAAATCTTCATAGGCAAAAAGGAAAAGCAGGACTTGGATACAAAGAAGAAGGCGAATCCTCTAAGCAAGGTACTAAAAGAAATCAAAAACCTACTTGTAATCATTGTGGTAAAGTAGGACATACTTCAAATAAATGTTGGAACAATGAAAAAGCAGAATTCAATGGAAAATGTTATAGCTGCAATCAACCTGGTCATAAAGCAAATGAATGCAGGGAAAAACCTAGATTCAGAGGTAATTGTCACAAGTGCAACAAACAAGGTCACAAGGCATCCGAGTGCAGATCCAAGATATTTAATCCAGTAGAACAAATTGTGAAAGCAATGTTTGGATGGGACTACAACACCTGGTGTAGATGTCATTACTGTGGAGAATATGGACACATTGGCATGAATTGCATAAAACATCATCTAAGGAAAAGAGATACTACCATAAGATGTTTCAAATGCACTAAACTCGGTCACATAGCCAGAAACTGCATGAATGCCAGTGAAATTGAAGAAGGAAAGAAAAATGAAGCAACTAAGGTCAGGAAACAGGTCAGACAAAAATGGATTCCTAAAGCTACCGAGCAATCCAGTCCAAGTATTGGAATGGATGGCTCTACCGACTCAGACTAAATTTCCAAGGAAGCACTGGAACTGTACTCTCATAGATCAATCTCAAATAGTTCCAGAACCGAAATTAAAAGAAAAGTCTAAATCAGCATGCAAGATGCAGTGAAATCTCAGCGAGGTCGGTATAGTCTTCACCGAGCGAGGTCGGAGCATTATGAATTCTCGAGTTCACCGAGTTGCGAAGTCTTTTCTGAGCAATTAATTCTTGGTGGGTGACAGTCTGTCAGAATTCCTACCCTAATTTGAAATGAGCATTAATGACAGAATTTTAAACAAAAAGCAAGTAATCGAACTCATTCTTCACCGCGAATCTTTAAGCACTTTGAGAGCAGAAAACTTCAAGGGCAACCCGGCGATTTAATACTCTTGCGAAAGGAATTTTCTGTGAGCTACCATGGCATCATCCAGCACCTCAGCGAAGAAAGGATCAGACATGTTAGTCCAAGGGGAGTGGAAAGCACCAGATTTTAAGATCGTGCCCGCAGTTGCAGCCGCCCTAGATCCGAACGGAGCTCAATCTCAGATTCCTCCTAAGGTACTGCTTATCAACGATATCCGTAATCATTTTAACTGTTCTATTCAAGAAATGGGAAACCTAGAACTAGACATTGTGCGTGAGGAACTATGTGTGGATGGTACTTTGAAACCCGAGCACAAACATCTGGAAGATAAGGGTTTAGTCCACATTGCACATCTTCCTCGAAACTTTTGAGATAAATGGGTTAGGTACATTCTCAGCCGAGTACACGATGGCAAGATTTGGCTTGAGCAACCTATTGAGATCACAAGGAAAATGATTCATCATGTTACCGGTCTTCCCATGTTGAACAAAGTGAAAACTACCAAAACCCTAGGTCGGACGGAACTAGAAAAGAAAACCCTAGCCGAGTGGGATGGTAGAGGCATGAAGGTTAGCAGCATTACCGACGCCGAACTGAAGTTTGGTACACATATCATTGCACACAAGATTTACAGTTCTAGTCGACAGAACAATGTCTCATGTGAAGCTGTTGACCTAGCATACAAAGTGGTCAAAAACAACTTAACATTTGACCTAGCAGACTTATTGTTGAAACAGTTCAACAAGAACATGGAAAGCATCAAAACTTCCAAAAACAATCCATGTAAGTTTGGATCTTTGATAGTCTGTTTATTCTTCTATGTTCAGAAATTCTTCCCTTCAAAAGGAAAAGTTGTATGGAGAAAAGATGTGCCTGTACTTTATGAAATTAATGAATACATCGCAGAAATGGGTGAAAACTTTGAAAGCATCATGGATAATTATTTTGAGTCTTTCAAAGAGAAAATGAATGACAGATTCCGGATTCCACAGAAGTTGGTGGAAGATTACAAAGATGATATCTGTTTTATGGTAGATTGTGATAATGTGTATATTCAAGCAGTTAAACCAAGAACTGTGTATGCAAAACCTCTTCCTTATGAGGTAAATATTGATGAAACCAAGAACATTATTGAAGCACTTCTAAATCAGCCTGTCAATCCCAAAGCCCCATATTTTGGAACATATGATGAAGCTAAGATGAGAATTGAACTAAGCATAAAGCTTCCACAGGCGGTAAACAAAGGAAAGAAAAGAATAGCTAAAATGCAAATGATAACCGAGGAGAAAGAAGAAATAGGTGAAAAAGAAGAGGAAAAGGATGAGAAAACAGAGGAACCAGAACCTGCAAAGAAGAAAGGAAAAGTTTTTATCACTAAGGCATCTGTGCCTCCCACTGCTGTGTTCACAAGGAGAAATACAAGAGGAAAGGCAGAAAAGGCAGAAAAGGCAGATAAGGACATAGTATTCAAAAGGCCTCCTCTAACCCTTCAAGAAAAGCTCAAACTCTTCAGAGATGGATCAGGATCTGGAGTTAGTAACATAAAATCCTTGAGATATGAAACCAGATCGGAAGCAGAGCAGAAGGAAATAGAAGATGCTGTTGTTGAGAAGATGGGACAGTGGAAATACTCTCCTGAAGAAATTACCCCACAGGTTCCTGCAGTTCTATTGAATCCGATAAGAATGAGATGGAGCAATGCAAGGCAAACTGTAATAGACATATTTGATCAAAACCTAAGACAGTTGATGCCGAGCCTGAACAATGATGAAGTGAAGAAGGCACTAAAAGAGAATGAAAACAAGATGACACTGAAGTTCAATACTTGTTTGATTTTGATCAACAATATTGAATCGGTTGTGAAGGCTGCAAAAGCCACATGGAAGAACATTTACCACCTTCACCAACCGAGCATTGAAACTGTAATTATAAAGGATATTGAAGATGACAGCGATGAGCAAGAAGAAGACACCGAGGTAGATGATACTGTAAGGATAGCAGCAGAAGTCATTGCATCCCTTCCTACCTCTCCAGTGAAAGTCTCTACATCCAGCCTAGAGACACCTTCAAGCATGGTTGTGACAACTTCCACATTTGTCCAATCATCCCTAGCAACATCAGAGGTAGCTACCATTTCTTCTACCGAGCTGCAGTCTCCTGTACCAGTAAGTTTTCCAGCTTTTGAATCATCAAGTGTAAATATTGTAAGTTCTCTAGTAGAAAGTATACCAGTGTCAATAGCCAGCCCTATTTTATCTACTATCACTACTACAAGAGCATTAAGTACAGATAAGCCTAAGGCTCTACCGAGTATAAAATTTTTGGGTAAAAATATAGTTGAGGATATAGACCTAGACGAAGAGATAGAGATTCCTACTCTAGATTTTGCAAATCTCTCAGCAGACCAAATGCAGAATATAGGTGAGATCCTCCAAAGGAAAGCAAAACAAAAGAAGCTTAAGGAGGAGAGAGACAAGGAGTATCAAATCATTAAGGATGCTAAGGACATTTTGTCTGATGCATTAGGCATTAAAGTAGACTCCTCCCAGCATGTTTTGTTACAATTGGCAGAAGCAGTTGAGAAATACAATGAGGACTCATCTGGGACAGAAAAGTTAGTTGAAAGAGTCGAAAAGAGATTAAACAATAAAGTGCTTGAGCACATTGCTCAGCACATAGCTATTAACCAAGTGGAATTGTCTTCAGTTTTGTCTAACACAGAGTCTATTTATTCGAATGCTACCTCTCTTTTGGCCAGACTATGCAATTTTGCCAAGTTCACAAAGGATGTCAAAAATAAAATGAATAAAATGGATGAGGATATGAAGATTAGCATACAGAAGCTGCAACTTGAACCAAGTTCAAGCTCTGCTCATCACATGAAAATTTCACATCTATCCAATATGCAGTCTGATCTATTGAAAGAAGACTCAAGGATCCGGTCCACACTGCTAGACATCCAACACATGATCCTTCCCATCATGAATACAATGTATAAGCACATTGAACATTCCAGAACATTGATTCATGAAAATCAGTTCTCCATAGCAGATCACATGATTGAACTCTCTACAGAAATCCAAATTGCCATACAAACATGTAAGATTCTGCAAGAAAGTTGGGACAGAACCCTGGCACTAATAATGAAGGTACATTCTGATTTCTTATCAAATTTTGGATTCTCTCTGTAAATAAATTGTATATGCACCTTTGGCATTATCGTCAAAAAGGGGGAGATATGTATAGAAGGAGAGAGATGTATACTGTATAGATTTGTATAAGAAACAGTTAGCACATTGAAAGGGGGAGACAATGTATATAGCCCTATAACAAGACAAATTTTGAAAAATCAAAATAAAACTCAGCATGATTCGGTGTATATAAATTTTGGCCAATAAGTGTTTTTGTCACTAATGCCAAAGGGGGAGATTGTTGGCATTAAGCAGTATTGCCACTAGTGACAACACTTATTAGCATTCTGGGTGTAAAACCGAGAAGACAGTGTAAACCGAGAAGACAGTGCAAACCGAGCAGACAGTGCAAACCGAGCAGACAGTGCAAACCGAGCAGACAGTGCAAACCGAGCAGACAGTGCAAACCGAGCAAGTTAGTACAAACCGATCAGGACAATGAAAACCGAGTAACATCTTGTCTACCGAGTCACCAATGCTTACCGAGTTCAATACCTACCGAGTGATCAGTATGAACCGTGCCTTCACTTCTACCGAGTGCATGACGATGCCGAGTAATGCAGTGGACGCCGAGTATCAGAAAGTCACCGAGTCAGTGTGAAGGAACCGAGTAACCATATTTGGGCCGACTTAGTAGCACTTATGTTTATTTGTCAAGCCGATTGTGCAATTGTAATTGTAATTAATTGTTTGAAACTTGTATATAAACAATGATGTAGAAATAAAAGATATGTGCACAAGTAATGAAATATATGATAGAGAATATATAAAAGAGTAACAAAGGCAGAAATAAGCGAATTGCAGAAGGCTTCAGAAGTATAAGATACAGAAAAGACAAATTCATCACAGAAGGTGATCAGTACATCAGCGAATCTCATTCAGCAATCCAGTTGCAAAGCAGAGATCTACTGTTTCATTCTAACAGGTGAATCAGTACTAAATCTTTTAACCGGGTAGACTTAACAGTCTTTGTATAAATCTCTTTACCGAGTGCATACTTCACTGTATGTTTGTAAATCCTTTAACAGGGTGGATTTAGCAATCCTTATTGCTCCTAACAGGGCAGATCATCGGAAGTGATCAAATTGTAAGCCTTAACCGGCCAACTTTATTCTGCAGTATTAAAGCTTTGTGGGTTTCATCCCCACCCCAGTTTTACTTTCTTTTGGAAGGTTTCTGGGTAACCAAATCCACGTGTCTTTATTGTGAATGCTTTTTAAGTTTCATGCTTTCTGTATGCAAAGGTTAAAAGTAAAATACATGTTAAAATTAGAAGAGAATTTGGAGTTACTGATTCACCCCTCCCCTCTCAGTAACTTGGTTAATTCCTGAATATTTCCAATAATGCCGAGACAGAGAAAACCCAAAAATCTTTCTCCAAGATGAGCTCAGGTCAGGTTTGACCCTCATAAAAGGTCAAATACTACATTCTTTATTTGAAGTCCGATTCGAATTCTGTTCGCAAATCTCGAAAGTTTGCCGAAAAGGGTATCCAAATTCACTCTTAGATCCAAAATTTTGCACTTGTACCTGCAAGAAAATGGGGGTTTTTGTTGTATGGGGGGTTTGCCTTGGTCAAACCCCAATTTAGGAATTAACCTTGAAATTGAATTGAAATATAGTGTGCATAAACAAAGTAATTGAAACAAATCACCTCGCTTATGTTGAAGTCCTTGTAGAGGATTCAAATCCTCAAATCCACAAGTAGGAATGCTTCAATGGATGTAGGATATCTCTAATCAATGGAATTTGATCTTAAATGCCAATCTTGACTTGATCTTTGCATATGAGAAGGCTTGAATGAATGTGGACGGATGGATCATCAAAGGGGGCTCCAAAGAGATTGAATCCTTCAATAGCTAACAATGGATCTCCTTGATGGATGAATGCTTAAACACTTGAATTCTTGAAGACTTGCAATTTCTTGATTGAATTCACTTGCTTGCACTTGAGAGCTTGCTCATGAAATTGCTTGAGATGTGATGTGAAAATGAGAGAGGAAGGCCTCCTTTTATAGTGAACTAGGGCACAATCCTCTAGAGGGGCCACCTTGAAGAATTAAATCCCAATTAGGTCCTAACCTTTAGAAAATATACCTAGATTAAATGCAATTAAAGGATTTACCATCCCGAAACCTGAAATGGTTAACTTGGAGGCAGGAAAATAAATATCCCGAAAGCCCGATGCCCGAAAATCTAGGATTCTGGAAATTTGAATGAGGGGGGAAAAATCAAGGTTGGACCTGACCTAGTCAGGTTTGACCTTGATCCTGACCTAGTCAGGTTTGAGCTCGATCCTAACCTAGTCAGGATCAACCTCGAATTTGACCCTGGGCCCAAATTCAGTCAGAGCCAGGTCAAGAGGTCCCGGGGATGCCTAGAAACCTAGAAATGAAATCAGATTAGGATGGAATGCTAGAGATAGACATAAAATCATATGATTACTGTGATGAAAGCTAGGAGGACTTAAACTGAATCCTATCTAGAAAATAGAGCCATGGAAGAGGGAAATTAAGGAGAATCCTCGGGATGCTAACCCTAATTTCACTTAGAATGAAGAAATCAAGTGCCAGGAAGAAGTGGAAAGTGGGGAGAAAGCCAAATACATGCAAAGACCCAATCAAGGTGCTTAACATGACCCCAGACCACTTACTTGGAGGGATAAATTATCTTATCATGGAAGTGCTTCCATTTTAAGACGATACACTTATAATGATTTGACGGGAAGTAAACTCCATGTTTTGCAGTATTTTTCAGGATATGAAAAATAGACCTAAAAATTAAAAAAACATATTAATTTTTCTTCAAATTAATTTAAAAAAATTATAGGCATAAAATTCATCCTATTTCACACATTTCATAGTTTACATCATCTTCAAATTCTCAACATAAATGTGACTTTTATGCCCTTGAAATTTTTCAATTTTGGAGTTGTCAGCCTTTTCCCTTGTAAAAGGGTGACAACTTATTGTGCTTTTAACCTAAAGTATTGTCAACCTTTGTCCTATGTAGGTCCTCTTGGAAAACTGAAGAAGTGATATTAAGTGGAGCATAGTAGGAAATATTGTATTTGCATAAATGAACAATAGGATTTTCTATTTTGTGGAGGAGTGTACTTGAACCTGTAAGAGAGGGAAATAAAAAAATAGTTAAGATACAAATGGTTGGCTTAAATGAGGGAAGTGAAAACAAAAACAAAATTATTTAATGAGAGGGGGGGATGTAATGTCACATACCAAAACTTAATTTGAGAGTAATTGCAGATGAGCTTATTCTTTCTTTCTAATAATGTTGCTCGAAAGTGAAGGCAGGTTCTATGTGAAAGCCTTGTAGGGATTTGACTTTGGAGACTAATGTAAAGATGAGGCCTTTCCTTTCAGATTTACCTATATCAATTGTGGCCCTATCTAGGGTAAGGCCTTGTGACTTGTGTATAGTGATAGCTCATGCAGTGGCTAGTGGTAGTTGTGTACGGTTGCCTCTGGTTATTGGTTGTATGGGGATAATTATTGGGTTTTGAGAATCCCAAGTTGGACCATTGTAGTTATCAAATATGATTGTAACATATGCTGGTAGTTCTAGGGGCTTAGACTTACAAGGATATACAATATCATTGACCATTCCAAGAGATCCATTGACAAGACCAGCTTCTATCCATAGGTTTGTTGTAAGAATGACATGTTGAGATCTACACAAAAGGAATTCTTAGGGAAGTTGGTCATCATTATCAGATTCACCATATTTATGTTGTGTATTGAGTGCAACATAGAGTGCAATAGGAATATTTAGTTGTTTTAGCATTTTTTTGTTGTGCAGTGCTACAAGTTCATTTGTAGCAAATAAATGTATTGCTTGGTCGAACTCTGTGTGCTCACTTGGTGTTAGGTGTTTGTTTGTGCAAGTCATTAACAACTTCCAATCATTCTCTGTTGGGTCTACATTACATTTTTGTAAGACTTGGTGGAATTATATCTGGATTGGATCATCACCATCCTGTCTAAAAATTATCTGTAATGTTACAACTGTATCAAATTTATGCCATAGATTTCTTGAAACTGTGTGTGATGCATAGATAGGTTTGTCCATGACTGGTGGAAGTTGGGCGAGGTCTCCAATTAGAATTATAGAGACACCACCAAATAAAATGTGTTGTCATTGTGGCATTGCTTCACGTAACCTGCTATCAATTTTCAATAGTAGTTTTGGGCCTATGAAACTCATCTCATCAATGAGTATGTATTGTATATTTTTCATGTCTTCTTGGAATGTTGTCAATGCTTGGGCTTGTAGTGGTTTCATTTCTCTAATTGGGATTTTAAGTGTTGCATGTATGATTGATGCATAAATATTAAATGTTGTGATTCCTGTTGGGGCGAGAACAAGGAGTGGATATATTCATTGTGGTTTGCAATTTTGTAGTGCATTTCTTATGCAACTAATTAGATATGATTTTCTAGCTCCCATTGTTCCTTATACGACTATGTACAAAGGTTAAATTGAGGAATTAGTTATGGAGTGGGTTGTAATGAGAGAAAGTACCAATTTTTGGTGAGGCAATAACCTATAGTTTTAGTTGTACATATTTGTGGGGGGGAGAATATCTTGTTGGGACATCTTGTTTATATGAACAAATTGAATTGCAGTATCATGTAGTTGCGAAGCAACTTTGTGCTCATCCCAATGTGATTGATTTCAAAATCATGCTTTGCCAACATGTCAAGCTCATTAAAGTTGATACTATTAGAAAGGCCCATTTGAGACAATAGCTCCCACTCATTCAATTATACAGGGTCTTGTGTACCTATGTGGCTTTCACTTTCTCTTCTCTCTTCAAAGACATCTTCATCTGGAGTTGTACGATCAACATGCCACACTATATTTTTTTGTATTCATGTGCTTCCAATTACAAATGATCTCTTCCTTTCTTAGCCCTATATCTGTTTCTATTGCTTGAAAGTGTTTGTATAGAAGTAGCTCACTCCAATAGAACACCTCAAAATTGTCAGAGTCTACTTTTGGAATGGTATAAAACCTTGGAAAGACTTGGACTATTGTGTTTTCCTTTCAATGATGTCATTTTCATCCTTTGTGGTTGGAAAAATATGTGTAAGATCATGTCAATTCTATGAGTGTAACTAGTTCTAAGTGATTTGGATGATGTAAGTAGGGTTGTATGTAGGTAGATTATATCTCACTTCCATCAGTTGTTTGTTTGAGGTGGTGGAGCACTTTTTGACCCCATTAAGTGATATGAATTGGTGATTGCAAATCACAAGAGGTAGTTTTTTAGCATATGACATGTTTCTTGTGCACTTATATCCCTCTCTGCAATGATCTCAACCATGAAATTTTGGTATGCTTTGATGGCATGATCTTGTTGGTGTGCAGAGGAGATAATTCTTGAAAGCATATCAACATAGCTCTCTGATTTCTTTTCTTCTTTTGATGCATATTTGTGCATATTATCCCTCCACATGGAGAGCATATGTGGGTTATGGATGTTCAACATGTCACCATTTCTTGATGGCTCATAAAATTTGTGTCCTGCTTCATCGCATAGTAGTTTAGATGCTTCGTGTTCTATCCAAGGAGCTTTATATCTACACTCTACATGATTTCCTTTCTTGTGTAGGCAAGTCCTCTCAGCACATTTGGTGTGTCTTTGCACACAATTTACCAACTCTTCATAATCAACGTAAGTATCTGTAGCAAGTATTTCATTTGTGTTGAGAAGACATGGATCATCAAATGGATTTCTATGTAGAATGTTCCCAATTTCAGATTTAGAGCGAGGATTCCAAGAAGTGACATATTTGTCGAAGAATTCTTTTGCGGTCTGTACTTCAGAAAGATTGGCCCAATCTAGTGTATCCATGTTTGGTGCATTTTTAATCCAAATGAAACCATGAATGTGTGCAAATCCTTGGCTTTTCCATTCATAGCAATACCAGTAGTTAACTTCCCCCATGAGTTTATCGATGAACTCTTCACAAAAGATTGTGAAATATTGATGTAGGTACAATGGTATTATGTGTGGGTTTCTAACCACATTCTTTGTGCATTGTTTATTAGATAAGAAAGAAAATGTATCATTTGGTGAAAGGACAATATGGAGATCATGCCACTTTGTGTCAACTACACTTAATGTGAAGAACAATATTAGAGAACCTATTTGGGTTATCATATTTGTTAGATTGGTGTGACACTTGTTCCGATATGCACGTGTCCCTCATAAGGTAGAGCCAAAATGCATCAGTTTCATAGCCAATTGATTATTTGGGAGGTTAGTTAAGTGGGAATGAAGGTCCTCAATAGTGGTAGGTATATTGTCTTTGACTTTTCATTTAATGAAGACTTCTACAATAGATTGGCTACAATGATGCATCGTAAGGTTTAGAAGAAAGCATCTAAAGTGTGGGTGTTGGCCAAATCTGTTGTCATGAAATCGCATAAGGTGCAAGGCATATTCATGCAATTGCACTTTGCTTGCTCGAGGTTGCATGGGTTGTGCATTTACATTTGGGAAAAGAGTGGGAAATGCCATGTCAAATAAGCCCTTAGTAGTGTACTCATTAATGGGTGTTGAATTTATATGTGTCCAATCGAGAATGGTGTCATGTTCCTTTTCTAGGTGAAAAGATTCCTTAATGATTTTTAATTCATGACATTTGTTTGGTAGTCTTACCATAAATGATGTAGAATATTCTATGTCACTTTCCAATTCACTCTGTATGCTTTCAAACTCAATAGTTATTGATGTTGGGGCATCAGTTTCACTATGTAGTGTTTGAAGCATTCCTGAGATGTTGGTAGTATAATCGAGCAGGAGTGACAATGTAGAATAATTGATTTCAACATCCTTGTAGTAAGGGTCATATTTGATTTTGTATGCTAGTACACTTAGAATGCGACTTCTACTAACATAACACTCATAAGCCTTCCCATTTGTATTTAGTTTGTGAATTATTAATACATCCAATTATTGAATCGCATGGGGAAAAGAGCTTGCAATTGTTTTAATATATTGGGGGAAGCTAATTGTATGACCACTATATTTGTATTGTCCACCATGGGCATGAGTAACTTGTAAAATTGGATTGACTCATGCAATGAGCATCTCTTCAACCCATGTGAGGACTCTCAAAACATTTGGTTGTTCAAGTGGGTCCATATTGTTGCCTACAGAGAATCGATGTACTCCTTTCTCAACAATGCATCTCCTACAAGTGAGACCAAGGGGTGTGCATCAAACTTGCATACCATGGTAGCACTCCCTACATATACTACATGTGTGCAACTTTGAAAGAGCATCTAGTCTAGTTCTAAATATCTTGGTTGTCGCCAAAAAGTTAGAGGACAAATGGTTTTCCATGTTGAGAAGTGAAAGTGGATGTGGAGGCCTCTGTTCAGGAAGACATGTTTCAATGGGATAAAATTAATTAGATTAATTATAACCTAAATAAATATTCCTAAGAAAATCAAGGAATGGGGAGAAACAACCCTTAAAAAGTGCAGCCATTTTTAATTTAAACAAATAAAACAAAAAGAATTAGTGGGTGGAGCATGACAATGCACTTTTTTAACAAAATTGCCCCAATAAAAAAGTGCAGTCCATGGAACTTCATGTGAGTCTCACTATGTACAAAGACATGGACTTAATAAAAGTGTTCTATTTTTATAAAACTTACTTTATTATTACTTTTTTGTTTATATATATATATATATATATATATATATATATATATTTAAATAACATAAACTTTTTATTAATAATTTCTTTCTTTTTTAATTTAATAAAATATAAGTTACTAATGAAATTTAGGGGAGTTTTTTTTACATAAGCTCATATATCAAACACATAATAAACAAGGGTTTTATTTTTTATTTTAATATTAATTATTTTTCATTTCAAATAATATAGTGTTTCACAAGAATTGGGGAGTCTTCCTTTTCTTAAATATAAAGACAATAACTAACCAAATTTAGGGCAATGACACACACACACATATATATATACATATATCTCTATGTGTGTGTGTGTGTATATATGTATACATATATATGCACACACACACACAGAGATATATATATATATATATATAAAAATTAATAATTTATTGGAAGACTTTTACTTAGAAAAAATCCTAGAGATGAATGTAGTCTTTCTCAAACTCAATTTTCTCAAAATTACTAAAACCCTGGGATGCCTTTACTTGACACATATCCCAAACTCAAACATGAAAAATACATCCATATTAGAAAAGACAACTTTATCAACTTTTCTACAAAGTTCTCAAAATAAACCCTATTTATCAAAATCACAATCTTGAAGAAAACACCCAACAATCTCACAAAAGAAGTAGGCACGAAGTAGACAAGCTTTCCAAATGAAAATTACAAAATGATTCAAAACCCTACCTCAAATCCAAGAATGATCTGATAAGAAAAGAGGTACACAATCCACAATCCAAAATTCTAGCTTTCAATAAATTTTCTTCAAAACCAAAACCAGAGCCAAAACCTGTCTCCCTAAACCATGTGTGTCGAATAATGACCAAAAGAATTCTCATATAGAAAATCTACATAGTTAGGGTTTCTAAAACATGTGAAACCCAAAAAGTATAACTCCACTTGAAAATTGAATAAAAAGAATTATTTTAATTTAATAATTCTCACTTGATGCAATTCACTTAACTTTAAAATCAATAAAAGAATTATTTAATAATTAATCATTTAATTAAGTCTTGTAACTCAACCTTTAATTTAGAACTTGATAAATCAATTCATTTTAACTATTGTGCATATAATCACATGATTATATTGTAATTATAATTAATCTCTTTAGCACAACCTTCATTGTTAATATTGATCTATTTTATTTAAATATTTAATATTGATTTTAATTTAATATTTAATTAAATCCTTCATCTTCATAATTTTAAATTTTAATTAAGTCTTTTAAATAATAAATGGTATTCAATTAATTTTCACTAATTATATATTCATATATTTAATATTGCTATATTCATAATATATAGTTATTCTAATCTCATAATTAATCTTAATTACTTCCTCAAACCTCTTTAACACTAAAACCACTTCAAACCACATGACATGCAACAAAACATAAACTAACTCAAAATGCAATAATCAAGCTCAAGTGAAGGGTTCATGAATGACATCACCTTGACAAATTCAAAAGGTAGAAATAATCTATACTTGTCCACTATTTTAGGACAATAAATGACTTAGGTTGGGATTTAGACCTAGATGTTATCTCCCCTCTCTTACCATTGAGATAATGTGATAGGGCACACTCATCATAGCAATTCAGGGAAGTTGATACCCAATAACTAAAATCCTGCATAAAAGATGAGCATGTACATACATGTATAAATATATAGAAGATAATGGTAGGGATCAGTCGATTGTGTGGATCTTGCAAGCAAGTAACTACGGCTTCGTTCCTCAACTGCATCAGGCACGCCAAACAGAAAAGTAATACATACATACCAACCATACACATGCAATTATGGGGCCAATAAATCCATAAATATAAATGACATCATAACTTATAGAAAATCAAACTATGAGAGGGGTATTACATCTACCTCCCCTGGAATTAGGCGTAGGCTTATTCCTGGAAGCCTACAAAAAATAAGGATATGTATCCCTCAATCACAAAAGATCCCACTAAGATGAAAGACAAAATGACATCTCAAAACAAGTCATAAAATAAGGACATGGTATATAGTCATCAAGAGCAATATAATTTTGGTTTAAGCATAATCTAAAAATCACATTGATCAATCCTTCATCATTTAACAGTTTCTAAAATAGATCTAGATTATTTTCATTCATCATTATAGAAAATATTTAGTAATCAATTATATATAACACACATTTGTATCTACATCAATTAATAAGTTGAGAAGTTCATGCAAACCTAGTTAATGCATCACTCATGTAAGACTACATGATAAACAATGCATTTTGTTTTCTCAAAAAAATGTATTACCATAACTATGATGTCCTCCCTTACACATACTATCAGAGGGCCATAGAGAACATGATAGAAACAACACTTATCACAACACTAGAACAAAAAATACCAAACATTTAGAATAGCCATCATAAAATTAAAAAAGGAAAACCCAAGCAAGAGAAAGCTAAGTTCAACATTAAATCATAAAAGAAAATGTGGATGCATCCTTTCAACACTAAATCAAGTGTGACCAATGCCACAAACTATGTATAAAAAAGAGAGTTAGGTGACTAGTCCAAGCATAAGAAAGTTCAATGCTAGCCCAAATACATCACAAACGAGTCATCAATAACCAAAATAAATTATCAATCATAAAACATTCACATAACAAGGTGACTAGTGGTAGCCACAGTCAAGAGAGTAACGGTTTCACAACATCCAAAGGTACATCATCCTAGATGTGTTAGAGAAGGTACCCAACACAATAGACAGTAAAATCACCTATGCTTTGTTACAAACATATTTATGTAATCATATGTAAATGTATCTACTCAATTCTCCCAAAATGATACAATTTGGTTGAGTTATATTGGTCCTCATATGAATGCAATAACTACTTCAATTGGGGAACTAGGCCCTTAACCAAGTTGGCCTACTAAGATAAAACACACAAAACACAAAGTTCTAGCAACCAAACAAGCCTCTGTAGGAAAAATCAACAAATAAAGAAACATCTCTAAGAAGCCAAGAGAAAGAAAACATAGATGTTTAGTTGCAATATAATGGTTCTCAAATACAAAAGAGTCATGTGTCTATATTTTGTTTCAAGTTTACTATAAGATACCTAATGGGCTTATAAACTCCCAAAGTTCACAGTGTAGAAACTTGAGCTTTGATACCAAGTGTAATGCCCCGCCAGGGAACCCAGGAGAAATGAACCTAAAACATGTTACTAAGTTTACTGAATAATTTTTTTCTTAAGTTTAGAATCAATAATGAATAACAGTGTAGAAGCAATATAACATAAGACAACACATACTCATAAATATAACTCATTCACATTTTACAAGTCTCAAGGGTCGTGATGTAGAATTATGTAAATATAAATTAATCTACTAAGAACAATCCATAACAAAATCACATAATATATCTCCCATTCATTTTAAACCCAAATTAAAGTATTCCTAATCCTTTACTTAATCATAATGAAAATAACACAAATCATAAAGGACACTAACATATTCATTTCAACTAAATTATAAGATACATCTGTTACATCAATTTAATCAAAGGTACATACAACAAGATACAAACTGATACATCATTGTCTTCAATATATTACATCTTCCACTGTACATGCCGTAGGGACAACAATAATACAATAAAAATACATATAAATCTCTAGAATTAATGTCACTAACCAATACATAAAATAGAACACAAGATATACATCTCATGATAATAATAAGAAATTCTCCAAACAATGAACAAGAAGATAGAAACAACATCAAGGATTGTCCAAGCACAAAGTCATGAATGTCAGGTCTTAATGGTAATAAGAATCACTACCACCAGACCACGGGGAAATCAAAAGTCCACTCCCACCATGTTGAGGAGATAACACCAGGCCTCACTCAAGGAAACATCCAAAAACAAACAAAAAGAATACCAAGGTACACTTGATGAAATGGTAGTAAATGGTTGCAAGGTTATTAAGTATAAATGATCATGACACAAAACATGTGTACCAAATAAAATGTAGGAACCTAGAACACATATAGGGAAGTGTCATCACATACGTCTATTGAAAACTGCAATTGAAACAATTATTGTATTGTCATTGATGTCAAACCTTAACTGGTAAGACTGTTGCTACTTAGGAAAGTACTATATCTATGGTGAGAAGGGAAAGAAAGGTTGGTAACAATAGCATCTAAGGAAAGGTTGAGTTATCTTGATACTACAAAGTGTACTTGATTATGTTGCACAATGATGAGACAATGTATTGTTTATCTTAGTAAGATTAAAGACTAAACTGGTAGGCTTAACCGAGAAAAAATGAAGAAATCATGTTTAAGCCGAGTTATGATAGAGTCGACCGAGTTAGTGGATGCCGAGCAAAAATCTAGTGTCGACCGAGTATTAGTAAATTGCCGAGGAAGACAGTATTTGCCGAGGAAATAGTTTTAGTAGTGACCGAGCATTTTACATGGAGACCGAGTGGATGATCATAGTATTGACCGAGCATCAACAATTTTATATTTGAAGAGAATTCAGATTTGGAGCTGACATTGTTGAATTCTTGGATTATGTAAAATGTGTTGGCTTTATTTATTGATTGTATGGAAGCATTTAATGCTTTGTAAAAAAAATTTCTTTATGAGATTTGAGATGATTCTAGAAGAAGAGACGAAGAACATGAAGTGGGTAGATTCAATGTATTTGACCTAACCCTAAGATCTATGAAGGAGATTAAGCGGCAAAAGATAAGTTAACCTAACAGAGAAAAGTATTAAGGGAACTGAAGCATTAGGTATGTGAATGCCTGGGTGAAGTAGATGCTGGAAGAACAGTAAAGTTTTATTGACTGTATAAGTGAAAAGGCTGAAGGAAAAATGTGGTGATTGCTTGAAGGAAAGTTTTGAGCAGATCAGAAGTGGAGATGGAAAAGTTTCAAAGTCAGTAAACCAGCATTTGTGTATGGAATTGGATCTGATATTTGCAAAGTGAGTTGTATGTTTTCAGATCAATACTACTGCTACTTTCTAACCATTGTAACAGTCAAAATCCTTTTAACAGAGGTTGACCTAACAGTCATATGTTAAATCCTTTGAACAAGGTTGCATTCTAATGGAGTGTATGTAAGTCCTTTGACCAGGCTCACTTTTAACAGGGTGATTGAAATCCTTTAACTGAGTCACACTTGACAGTGTGTATTGTAACCTTTGATAGGGTTGGCTTTTAACCGAGCTCACTTCAGAAGAGTGAAAATAATGGTAGCATGTTACAAAGTGGTTTTTCCCATATTGGATTTCCACTATAAATCCTGGTGTCAATACTTGTGTGAATGTTTTTTGGGTTTGAACATTTCTGTGTTTTACAAGTTAGAGACAGCTGGGTAGTGGACTGCTGAGTTATATGTTTCTATTATTGAACCAGTGATGACTGAGTTTATTTTGGTTGCTTGATTTGATTTAAGGAAAAGTTTTTGAAGTTATTTTATACATCAGGACCTGAGAACAACTGATTCACCCCCCCTCTCTATTGTTCTAAATCATATTAACAATGTCTAACCCTTGAACTTCATCATGGCATCCTCTTTGGACCCCGATGCCCAATTGACCATATGTATCAGTAAGCCTCTCTAAAAGACAAGGCTACTAACTATGCCAAGACACACACCACACTGGGCAACAAGCATCATCTCACACATCCTAGTTTGTACTAGCACTCAAGGCATGGTGATGTACACAATTATCTTATTAATGTTTTCTCTCAATAAATTTATTAAGTTATCACTTTCTTTAGTTACTTACAACAAGTGACCCTGGTAGCCACTTGAGGGCCCTGATGCTCATTGCAAGCCACTTCCCCTCTATGCTCCTAGATAACCTACCTTAATGCTCCTAGCGAAATAACCAAAGATAAAGTAAATCAAAACTATAAAAGATTTTTATAAATCAGTAAACATGAATGCCATCAAAGACAAATGCTAGAGCATAACAAATATCTCATCATATATAAGGATTCAAAACTGTCCATCCCATACTGGACATGTCAATAAAACAATTACCAATACTCATAGTTCACCATATCATAAGATCAATGATAATCAAAAGCATCTCTCTCCAAACATGGAGTAAGATATAATCAAAAGATCACCAATTAGATTATAGTACAATTAAAATAGAATAATCAAGGTGACCAAGTTAATTAAGACTCAACACAATAATGGTTGTCACCTTTTTGTGGTCAAATAAAACAATAATGATTGAGGACTCTTAAGTCACATGGGATCACTCACAGAAGCACCCAAACCACTCATACATAATCGTGGCATAAAAATGGTTATAAATTTTTCACAACGTAACCCTCAAAGTGTAAGAAGTATTAAAAAATATAAAATATACCAAGTCTAAAGAATAAAATCACACCCAGGATATTATTCTACCCATACTGACAATTAATCAAAACAAAACCCCAATACAAAAAAATACAACATATAAGTTCATCAAATAATCACTTAATTATAATTCAACTAATTATAATTAATTAGAAAATTACTTAAATTAAATATAATCATTTCAATAAATTAATTATAACCTAGATTAAATTTAATTAATGATTATCTCAAAATAAATCAAATTATAAATTAATTATTAAGTATAATTTAAAATAAATCAAATTATAAATTAATTAAATATAATTAAAAAAAACTAATTTATAAATTTAACTAATATTTAATTATAATCTAAATTTAAATTAAATTGATTAAATTAATTAAAAAGAAAAAAGATAAATATATATAAAACCACACTTAAGTTCCACATGTGAATCAATGAATGGGGATAAACTTCCCTTAAGAAATGGAACCATTTTTAATTTAAACAAATAAAATAAAAATAATTAGTGGGTGGGGCATGGCAATGCATTTTTTTAAACAAAACAAACAATATAAAAAAATACCCCCATAAAAAAGTGAAGTCCATGGAATAGTTGCATGTGAGTCAATGAAGCTCCCACTAAGTACAAAGACATGGACTTCTTTTTATAAAACTTTATATATATATATATATATATATATATATATATATATATATATATATATATATATATATATATATATATATATATATATATATATATATATATATATATATATATATATATATATATATATATATATATATAAAACAAATAATACTTTCTCTCTTGTTTTAATTTAATAAAATATGAATAACCAATAAAATTTAGGGGGATTTTGTTTTTATATAAATTCATATATTAGATACATAATAAACAAAGATTTTATTTTTTAATTTTAATATTAATTATTTTTCATTCAAAATAATATAGTGTTTCACAAGAATTGGAAAGTCTCTTTTTTTAAATATAAAGACAATAATTAATCAATTTAGGACATACACATACACATACACATACACATACACATATCAAACAAAAAAATCAATAATTTATTAGAAGACTAAACTTAAGAAAAACCTAGAGATGAATGTAGTTTTTCTCAAAATTACTAAAACCCTGGGATGCCTTTACTTGGCACATATCCCAAACTCAAACATGAAAAATACATCCATATTAGAAAAAATAACTTTATCAACCTTTCTACAAAGTTCTCAAAACAAACCCTATTTATCAAAATCGCAATCTTGAAGAAGACACCCAACAATCTCACAAAAGAAGTAGGCATGAAGTAGACAAGCTTTCCAAATGAAAATTATAAAATGATTCAAAACCCTACCTCAAATCCAAGAACGATATGATAAGAAAATAAGAACACAATCCATAATCCACAATCCAAAATTCTAGCTTTCAATAAATTTCCTTCAAAACCAAAACCAGAGCCAAAACCTATCTCCCTAAAACTTGTGTGTTGAATAATGACCAAAAGAATTCTCATATAGAAAATCTACACAACTAGGGTTTCTAAAACATGCGAAACCCAAAAAGGATAACTCCACTTGAAAATTGAATAAATTTTTTATTTTAATTAATAATTCTCACTTCATGCAATTCACTCAACTTTAAAATCAATAAAAGAATTATTTAATAATTAATCATTTAATTACGTCTCTTAACTCAACTTTTAATTTAGAACTTGATAAATCAATTCATTTTAACTGGTGTGCATATAATTTCGCATGATTATATTTTAATTATAATTAATATCTTTAGCACAACCTTCATTGTTAATATCAATCTATTTTATTTGAATTTTTTATTTTTAATTTTATTTAATATTTAATTAAATCCTTTATCTTCATAATTTAGACTTTTAATTAATTCTTTTAAATAATCAATGGTATTTAATTAATTTTCATTAATTAATACCCGTATATTTAATATTTTCATATTCATAAGATATAATTATTTTAATCTCATAATTAATCTTAATTACTTCCTTTAATGTCTTTAACACTAAAATTAATTCAAACCACATGACATGCAACAAAATAGAAATTGACTAACTCAAAATGCAATAATCAAGCTCAAAGGAAGGGTTCATGAATGATGTCACCTTGACAAATTCAAAAGGTAGAAATAAGATACTTGTCCACTATTTCAAGACAATAAATGGCTTAGGTTGAAATTTAGACTTGGATACTATCTCCCCTCTCTTACTATTGAGATAATGAGATAGGGCACACTCATCCTGGCAATTTAGGGAAGTCAATGCTCGGTACTTGAAATCCTGCATAAAAGACGAGCATGTACATACATGTATAAATATATAACATAGAATGGTGGAGATCAACCGATCGTGTGGATCTCGTAAGAAAGTAACTACAACTTCATCCCTCAACCACATCAAGCACGTCAAACAGAAAAGTAAAACATACATGCCAACCATACACATGCAAGTATGGGGTCAATAAATCTATAAATATAAATGACATAATAACTTATAGAAAATTAAACTATGAGAGGGGTATATTATAGAAGATTACATGGAGTTAGGAAAAAAGGATGAAAACAAATTATTAATTCCCTTATATTTGGCAAATTAGACAACTATACAAATTAATTTATTTAGTTGTGGGAAGAGGATAAAAGGGATAAATAAATATGATTTATTTATGCCAAGAGGGGACATGTTAGGACAAGGGGGGACATAATTAAATAATTAGTCCCCTAAGATGGACTAATGACATAGATTAAATAATTGACACAATTATTTAATCGAACTAACAACAATAAGCAAAAAGGGTCAAATCAAGAAGAAATGATGAGAATAGAGGACATAATTAATAATTAATTAAATAATAGATATTATTTAATTAATGGAAGAATGACATGATGTCAACAAATGATGAAAACCACATGCACGACATAGAGGACATGTTAAAAAGTGGCACCACATACATTGAGCATTTTTAAGTGCCTATATTTTGCCCCTCTTTGAGACAATATAATTTTGAGCATTGTTTCAAATAAAAATCATGAAAAATAACATTAATAGTTGCCTTAGACATAATGGGTTACAAGGGTACCCCCTCAAAAAATTGGTTGAAAAATCACAACAAGAAGCCAATTCGACAAAAAATAAGGCTAGGAATCCAAAAGCGCTAATGAAATCAAAATCAAAGGTCAAATAGGCAAGATATAGTTCTCAAAGGCAAAAAAGACCATGATAGATATAAATGGTAAAGCATGTACATCCATATAGGTGTGTGTGTGTGTGTGAAAATTGTATCTATTCAGAAGACAGAACACATTGAAGTAAAACATTATTGATCAATGATAAGAAAATAATCAATGCATAAATATATCATCAATCAGGCAATTTACTGCCTTCTAGAAGACGTGAGTATGGTATTCTCAGAAATGACCGAGATCAGCGACAATGCAATGTCTAAACTAAGGATTTAAATGTGAAAATGAATGCAAGATTAATCTATGTTTTTGTGATTTTCGATGCAATATGAATACCAACTATATGAAATTGATCTAAAAACTTGATATCAATGAAATAAAAACTAGTTACGAATGCAAAAACTTGAAATATGATAGCAATTGATCTCAAAAATGAATGCACAATCTTGCAAGAACTTGACAGTATAACTCTGTTGTTCTCAGAATTGCACATTTATAATTGTGAAGGAATGATGCCTATTTATATAGAAATCTAGGTCTGAGAACTCATGGAAAAACCAAAAACTACTCCTTGATTAACTCGAATTGATTGGTAAGTAATCAAGAAAGTAGAAACAGTTATCTAGTAAAAGTCATGCAAATCAACTTTTTAACTCATAAATGGAAGTTGAGATCACTCCAATCTGCTTTTTAACACACAATCACATGTTGAGTTTAGAAAGTTAATTTATTGAGTCCAAGAGTTGATTTTGAGTTTAACTTCTTTTCTAATTTTTGCATAGATAATTGTGAGTTTATTTAATCCCCATGTGTTTTATTCTTAACTTAACTGATTTAATCAATTAAATAACTTATTTATGGGTTAATCAATTATTTAATCAAACTTTGTTCAAAATTATATTATTAAATTTGACAATTTGATTTTAATCAATTAAATAAATATTCAATCGATTATTTTTAGAATTTTTAATTTATTGTCAAATAAACAATATTAATTAAGAATAATATTAATTAAATCTAATTAAATCAATTAAGTGGCTAAATGAAGTTTAATTAATTAAATATTTATCATATTCAATCAATTGCACTTAGGATAAATAAAATAATATCATTTATCGTCAAATAATATTAATCAGAGATAATTAGGATAGATTAGGAATCTTTAGGAATATTCTCCAATGTAGATTTATGATAAAATTGATTAGGGTTTTGATAACTTGATGTGCAGATGTGCCTTGGGTTAGGACTTTAGGGTCAATTTCGATTGATTTATTGATGTAGGAGGTTAATGGAACTAAAGTCCATTTTTGGGGTATTATTTTTTGCCCCTCTTTGAATTACTGTGCAAAGCGCAGTGGTTCAAAGATAAATTTGTTGGTTGAGAGCCCAGAATCAGTTATGTGATGGAGAAACTGATATGGTTCGATTGATCGATTTCGAGGCAAAAATTGATGGGAAGATTTGAAGATGTCGATTCAAGTCTTGATTGACTAAAGAATTGAGATGATGTTAACAATAGCAACTCTGAATTTGTGATTACGAAGAAGTGATAAAATGTCTGATTCTGAACCTATGATTACAAGGAATTGAATGTCCTGACTCCAAACCTGCTTGTCCAAAGGAATCAAAAGGCTACCAACTCCAAACCCTTCAGTTACGAAGAATCAAAGAAATAACACAACTGAACTGATGGTTACGAAAAGCTAATACGATTTACAAGATTAAGAGAATACCAGATTGATATGGATTTTGATAAGTCTGATATGCCCTAAGCGATATGCCCCAAGCAACGAGGACTTTTATGAGTCAACAATTAGATTTGGTTGTTGTCTTGATTGCTGAAGAAGATTTGATTGATAGATTTGATTAATGGTTAATGATATAGAATACCATGCCCCCTTCGGGATTAAAATTGAAATCTGGCAAGAAAGCCAGTTTGAATAGATATGTAGCAATGTGATCGACTATTGAAGTGGTTGTATACATCCGGGGATGCATTTTACATTGTTTAGAGGTCTTGTTGACCAAGTTTGACCAAGTTACCATGGGTTAACCATGGTTGACCAAGTTGAAATTTTGTAAGTTTGATGTTAGATGATCAAATAGGTTGATTTTTGGATTCTTGTGATGTTGTGAAAGTCGATTATGCAAGCAGTTGGCTGTCTTGGGTCCAAAATTTTAAATCGCATTTTTAACAAATGAAACAATCTCAGATTTTGATTTTGATCCTGAAATGGATTCAGGATGACAAAATTAGCTAGGGGTGTTGTTTTCACGCAAGTTGGAGCACTTTGAAAATTTAGGTCAAAACCTATATAAGACGAAAGGGGTAATTTTCAAATCATTTTAATCGGTTGACTTTTGAAACCTTGTGGATCCCTCTGAGAGTGAAAATGGTGGTCCTAGTCTCCTCACATCATTTTGAGCATTCTCACATTATCAGCGGCCTCAATAGTATGGGAACCTAGTAAGTGGACCTCTAAACACTTATTGCAATCAATTCGACACATGTTTTAATTATTTCTATGATTTTTCAACCTTTTACGCATTTTTAAATTTTGCATCACGGGTTGTCATATGACAACTTGTAGCATGTCGTATGACAATTCAAGTCTAGTTCAAGTGTTGTATCCATTGATGTAGTGTGTTGTATGGGAGATACCCATCTCTTGTACGACATTTCATTGGATCCCTTAGTTGTTGTATGACAACTGGTGGATTGTCATATGAAAGCCAAATATTGTATGGGTGTATGTATAGTGTTGTATGACACTTGACACTAGTTTTTAAAATTTCGAAGTGTTGTATGAAAAATAACAAGTGTTTTTAGAGTACTTAATGAATTTTTTCAAAAAAATTAGCTGCTTAGCTGGATTTAATAGCATTTAATGCACTTTTTGACATGTTCAATTTTTTGATTTATGTGCATTTAGTGTCGAATTGGATCAAGTTACTAATGTCACTTTTTCTTCTGTGCTTGGAAGTGAGGTATCCTGATATTCATGTTCGTGTGTCACATCCAACCACTCAGAGGCTACATCTCTCTCTTCCCGATCCACTTAGAGTACATCTAGCTGCCTACAGATTCAAGTACCTCATTGGTTTACTTGAGATTAGGGTAAATCACAGATTGATCACTGTACTCAGCGAGAGGTTTCATTCAGAGACCCAGACTTTCCATCGGCTGATAGGGGAGATCACTATTACACCTGAGGATGTTTATCACATTCTCTATATTCTATTCCATGGACCACACCCTGATTATCTGAGTTTAGGGAACACAGGGTTATAGGCCTTCCAGACCATTTTTGGGGTAGATGAGTAGATAGCTAAGCAGATACCTTGGAAGGCACTGGTGTAGCGGTATGGTCAGACACACCATTTGGAGTGTATCATTGCAGGTATGATTGGAGGTATCATCATGTCCAAGTATTAGCAGAATGGTTTCCTGATGGGATGGACACCCATGGTTCAACACCTTATGGCTCATCCTGTGGAGTTAGGTTGGGGTTAGTGCTTACCAAATCATATGTTTCAGAGATGCACAAGGAAGTCTACCACAAGGGTAAGACTTTTGCCTCTGAGGTTATTGTATTATAGATCTAGGCATGGGAGCACATCCCTATCTATCGGCCCATATGTGGAGACAAGAGACAGGCACAGGAGCCTCTCATATACAGGTACGTGAGGTATGTGACACAGGTTAGGATGGGGAGGATAGAGTACTAGCATCGGGTACTTGATGATATCACTATGGTCGTTTGGTGACCCCACTTATTGATTGAGGCATGGCCCACTACTTAGGCTCAGTTCAGCTATTTTTGTTAGAGCCAAATATTGATTGTGTTAGCCCATTTTCCTGTCATAGCCAAAATCCAATGAAAATGGTCTATTCCTAAAAATCTTGTGAAAATTGTCATGACCAGCTGCAACATAGTTTTGATCTACGGAGAAGATCTATGATGTTTCATGGCTTGCGTGCTTAGCAAGGGATATTTCAGGGTGTCATCAAGCTTCAGTTAAGGATGCATGTGCTAAAATGCAAAAACTAGGGAGATATACTAATTTTAAGGTCTGAGAAATAGGGTGTTATCTATGTCAAAGGGCTTCATGAAATTTGTCTAAGTCCAAAACCCTAGCCAAAGTCTATTTCTCTATTACCTTTTTCCTGGTCACTTAATGTCCCTTTCTACACATGTTCTATTTCCTTGCCCGGGTAGTTAGGTCTTCTTTTCAATGATTACGCGACTACAATGTTTGTGTATTCTCCAAGTCCTGGCGGTCATTGGCTTAAAATTTAGTGACCTGGTGGGTGGTTATGTTTTCCTTCAGTTGCTCATTCTCCAGATATCCAGTCAAGGCATGAAGCTTTTAGTGATTAAATGTGAGCCATTGATTCAGTTTTGATCAGGCGACTGGTGCAAATTCTCATAATAAAACCCAAGGCTAAGAAAATATCCAACGAATTTGAGTTTTCTTTAGTTTCTTATTCTCCAGATGGCTTGGGTTAAGTCAAGGGTTTATTTCCAGTGGTTAAGTTTGGCATTCAATGATCTGACGACTAAGTTTATCTCATGTTCTCCAGATATAACCGGGGTCAAGATAAATGTTCTGAGATCTAGCGAATACTTTAGTGGTATCATCTCATGATCAAGCATGAGTTAAGGTTAAGAAGGCTTGGACACTAAATCTAGATCGTTGATGAAAATGGATCGGGCAGTGGTCGCATGTTCTCTGGCTCAAACCAGGGGTCAAGGAAATATTGTGAGATTACGTGAATGCTTCATTCGCATGATCTCCTAACTAGACCAGGGTTAAGGTTTTCTTTTGGTGACCTAGAAAATTCCTAAGGGTTAAGAAGGGCTTACCGTGGTTAAAGAGTAAAGTTCAGAAAGGATCAACGGTGGTCCTGATACCGCTAGGAGAAGTACTTGAAAGTTAATGATCATGACATTGTGACAACCGTCTGATCTTCCAAGAGATAAAGATAGATGATGCAGTAGGTCCTCATGCCAGGTGTTGCTAAGGTGCTCACTCCTGATTGGTTGCCAATAATGATGATGTGGCTAGGTAATTTTTAAAAGGTTTAGTTGACTGTTTGACGATAAATGAGAATCACCTGATCTTCTCAGAAAGGGTAGAGATTGACGACCATGTTTTAAACTTAACTTGTTAACCGTTGCTGCCAGGATTTGAATCTTTTGTTGGGGTTTCTCTATAGGGTTTGGGTACAGTGAGTCATAAACAACAAGGCTAGATGAGATTTGTTTTTTTTGGGACTGTTGCATGTGAGAAATGATGAAGAAGATATGGGTAGCCGTCCTGATCTAATTTTGTTTCTAGGGTGCCATGCCGAGTTAATGCAAAGGACTGTTGTTTGACAAGGGTGGCTAAGGTTTGTTGGATGTCAAAATTATTTCCATGCCTTATACACACAAGTTTTCTTTGGGTGGTCCTGGCATTTATTTTGTTTTGTCTACAACAAGAGATCGGTTGAATTTGTAGTTGCAGTAAACTTTGATGATGAAGCCTAAATAATTGTACATCAACTTTTATCTAATTCTCTAGGGTTTCCAAGCTTTCTTGATTGCTTTCATTTCTTGTTGTACCTGGTAGTTGTAGACCTAATTTTTCCCTAAATGATCCATAGCTTGTTGCAATCCTTTATAAGGATTTCCAAGATCATTTAGAAGGGTTCCAGTTTTGGGTAACCTTGAGGGGCTCCTGATTCTCTGTAATTTTTCAAAGTTGGTTCCATGAGTGGTTCCTTCCTGTAAATATATTGCCTTCTTCTCTGCATATAGGGTGTTCCCTCTTTCCTTTTTGGCTTGGATATTAGAATATAAATTGTAACAGTTTGTCTTATGAATAAGATCTCAATATTTTCATACTACTATCAGATTGTCTCCATTTGATTCTTGAACTTGTTGATTAGAGCATCAAGGGTGTTTTAGACTTTCTATTGTATGTCTGAAGATGTCTGCAATAGAGTTGTTTTCACAAAAACAACTGAGTTTATGACTAGTTTTCAGATGTGTACGAGTTGGGATACCAAGGGTATCTCATGCTTGTCTTTCAGTGGATGCTGATTAATGTATTGCTTATTTCTAGGTCTCTTCTAAGGGGAGGGTTAAAGTCCTTTGAATAGGTGATTGCATATCTGAGTACATAAGTGGATTTCTAAGTAGGATTTGATCAATGGTGTATAATTTATGTAAGGTATCAACTTATTAGAATGTATTATTTTCTCTATTCATATCTCTTTGTTGCAGTGATTTATTTGACTTTGTTGCCCATTGGATAAGGCACTGGTCTATGAGAGACTTGGGGTATTTCATGGGTCCATTCAACCCAAAAACATCAACTCAGTCAAATGAAATCATTTTCCCTTTCATGTTTGATAGGAGGAGTTAGAAGTAGGTTCTAGTTTTTAGGCTTACTCTATGCAAAAGGGATATTGCACAAGATATGGTCAACATTCACTGAGGTACTTGTTACCTAAATGATTCTGAAAGCTATTCCACAGTCATATATCTGTAGGCTTGTTGTTTGTCACAGGAAGTTATGTATGTGCAGATAAGGTATACCCATCTGAGTGATGTGGATCTCAAAGTGTAGGAGGATCATTCTCTTTGTCCTTGTTAATTGGACCTTTTTCTTGTCAAATTTGGAGTGGCTATTGAGAGTTAGTGACATTAATTTGTCAATTGAATTGTAAATTTGACAGTGTGGGAAAAAGGAGCCAACAGATTGGTCAGTCTACCAACATCTTAGAGAGATTTTTGATTACTAGGGTATGGAGGTAGTATGGCCTTGTTTAGGATGTTCCCTAGGAGTTTGCATCCTACACCTGATAGATTAGAGAGATGAGACTTGGTTGGGATCCCAGGTTATCATATGCTATATGCATGCAGGAGTACATCGAGTTGCAGAGCTAAGACTAGTACTACTGAGTACAGGTGGTCGATGCATGGATTATAGATGCCTACATGAAACATCTAGAAAATATCCCTTTCGATAGTTTTCTTATCCTATAAATCTGATTCTGACTATGGAGGAGGTTGATGATGTCACAGGGGCACCCCAGGGTAGGGATAGAGGAGGAAAGATGTTTAGATACTGACAACATAGCTGATCCCTCCGGTACAAAGAGCAGTAGGTGCCCCTCCATGATAGGTACCCAGATATTAGGCCTACCCCGATCCCATGGGTAGTACCATTAGTGAGGCCTTCTATTTTACAATGTCCAGATACACTAGGGGTGAGGGTTTAGGTGTAGTGGGTAGCACCAGAGAAGTGAAGGATGTGTTGGGGGATGAGTAGGTACTGGGAGTTCAGTAGGATGTCTTGATGGGTGAGGCACATGATGCACCTAGTTTTGATTTAGGGGCAGAGGTTAGACACTGTAAGGCGTGGGTGGCAGTAGGTGATAGAGATGAGGCCATGGATGGCAGAGAGGAGGATATAGCTAAGGAGGCAGATCCAGGATTGAGATAGATGCCACAGGATGTGATACATTGATTACACCACCAAATTAGGGACCTTAGATCCTAGAGACTATCAATTGAGATCAAGTTGGCAGAGAGATACTGACAGCTGCGAGAGTCTTAGGCGAAGGTGCAGAGTGCGAGGGCTAAGATAGTGCATCAGACCAGTAGAATAGCATATTATGTATCAACTGATTTTGTGGTCATGCCACCAGGCTAGAGGGCCACCTCTTATTCTCACTACATACTGGGGTTTGAGGGAGCTAGGGCACCATGAGTTGATTCACCACTCAATGTCCCACCCAAAGGAGGAGCTGTAGTGGATGCGGAGGACTAGGCCGATAGATGATTGGGTCACCACCTCACATTTTTTTATCTTTTGATGTACTTGATAGCTCATTGTAGCTGATTCTTTGTATTGCACGCACATTATGCAC